>JAOTIZ010000004.1:24470098-24482319 GCA_027123425.1 Erythroxylum panamense
TTTTGTTTCATTAATAATAAATATTTTCATTACAAAACTGTAACTGGAAGAAAATTAAGTTACATATAAATACACTTGCTTTCTAGGGTACAATACACTTGCTTTCTAGGGTGCTATATTTACATAACTCCAACATAACCTTGACTTGCTGACATACTAGACACTTACTTGCATATTCTGTTACATCCCTTTTCATGCCTTTCCATCAAAAATGCCCTATCAAATCTCTGTACATTCTGGTGCTACCTGGGTGCATAGCATAAGGTGCATTATGTGCCTCATCAAGTATCTCATCCTTTACCTGCTGAACATTCGGAATACTGAATCTGTTTCATACAACCATAAGTCCATCATCCCTTACTACCACTTCAGATTTCTTACCATTCTGAATTTCTTCTCGGAGCATATTCAATTCTGCATCCTGTATTTGCAACTCTTTAACTTTCTCCCAGAGTATTGATCTCACTCTGAAATTTGCAATAATGCAATTAGATTTTTCCTGTGTCAAGCTTATTCTAAACTTAGTCATCTCCTCCAACAATGGCAGATAAACTATTTGAACATGAGCTATGGAGGATTTCCTACTCAAGAAATCAGCCACCACATTTGCCTTTCCTGAATGGTATTCAATCAACAGGTCATAATCTTTGAGCAAATCTAACCACCTTCTCTGTCTCAAATTCAACTCTTTCTGACTCAGTAAATACTTGAGACTTTTGTGATCTGTGAAAATCCTCATCTGAACCCCATACAAATAATGTCTCCAAATCTTCAGGACAAAAATTACTGCTGTCAATTCCAGATCATGGGTCAGATAATTCAACTTATATGGCTTCAGTTGCCACGAGGCATAAGCTATTACTTTGTCTCCCTACGTCAACATATAACCCAAACCCTTTCTTGAAGCATCACTGTAAACTGTATAACCCTCATCTCCCATAGGCAAAGTCAGAATTGGAGCACTTGTTAATATGTGCTTAAACTCCTCAATGCTTTTCTAACATTCATCACTTCAGCTAAACTTATGGTTATTCCTTAATAACCAGGTTAGTGGAGCAAGTATCATAGAGAATCCTTCAACGAACCTCCTATAATATCTTGCCAGAGCCCGAAAACTCCTCACTTCTTCCACTGTCTTTGGTACATGCCAATTCACCACTGCTTTAAGTTTCCTCGGATCAACATGTTCCCCATCCTTCGAAATCACATGTCCAAGGAATACTACCTCATGAAGCCAAAATTCACACTTGCTGAATTTGGCATAAAGTTCCTTCTCCCTCAATGTTTGCAACACTATCCTGAGATGTTTCTCATGTTCCTCTTCACTCTTGGAATAAACCAGAATGTCATCTATAAATACGATGACAAACTGATCCAAACACTCCTTGAAGACCTATTCATGAGATCCATAAATGCAGCTGGAGCATTGGTCAATCCAAATGGCATAACTAGGAACTCGTAATTCCCATACTATGTCTTAAAGGCTGTCTTGTTTACATCAGACTCTCTGCAATTGGTCGAACAAGTCATCAATTCGTGGTAGAGGATATTTGTTCTTAATAGTCACCCTATTGAGTGTCCGATAATAAATACACATCCACCATATTCTATCCTTCTTCTTAACAAACAGAATAGGTGCACCCCATGGCGACGAACTTGGCCTTATATGCCCTTTCTTTAATAGCTCTTCTAACTATTCCTTGAGCTCCTTCAGTTCAACTGGAGCCATTCTATATGATGGTATAGAAATGGGTGCGGTATCAGGAATCAAGTCGAAGGCAAATTTGATTTCCCTCACCGGTAGCAAACCAGGTAAGTCCTCTGGGAACACGTCTGGAAACTCCTTCATAATTGGAAAATCTTCTAACTTCCTTTCGTTCACATCCGTATCCATGACATGTGCCAAGAAGGCTTCATACCCTTTTTTCATTATCTTGTCAAATAATAAAAGTATAATCATTCTAAGTGACGATATTCTTCTGTCTCCTTTAAAAGTCACCTTTTCTCCTTATCAAAAACATGCTTTAAGTAACTTGAAGTACTCTCCTTTATGAAATTTCCCAAAATATTCACATTAGGGGTTCATGTATCTGCTCCTCTCCATCACTCTATTGCTTCCCATAGTCGAGGCTTGCACTAAAGTTGCATTTGCTTGCTTTTTCTTAGCATAGCCATTACTTCCCACTTCACTCTATGTATGGGGATTCCTCATACTCCTGTTAGGCAATGGAGCACTCATTCCCTTCTTGGAAGACTGATGCTGATTCTTCCTCTTCTTATTCACTTCATACTTTATGTTCCAATTTTTTAGCTTAGAGTGCAACATCTACCAACTGCTAGTAGTCACAGAAGTTATGGATCAAGACTTTCTCCTTGATCCCCAAATGAATTTCTCCCTCAAATTTGCGGCACTTATCCTCCTAATTCACAACAATGTTAGCCGCATATCGTGAAAGTTGGGTAAACTTTAGCTCATACTCACTCACACTCATGTCCCTCTATGTGAGATTTAGGAATTCTTTAGCCTTCTCTTGGACATAGACCCTCAAAAGGTGGTTCTTCCTGAAGACTTCCAGAAAGTCTCTCCATGATAGTACTAGTGGCATGACCTAACTATGGGCCACTTGTTCGAACCCATTACCGGATATCCAACTACTTAATCCGAAACCTTCATACTTATACATAATTAGACACTCAATTAAAGTCCTCCGAACACATCGTATAAGATTCATCTTAATTTCCGTCAATAAAATTGATTTACTTAGGGCCCAAAATAGAAGCCAAATTCCCTAGCTAAAATGGAAGTTCATGTCACTAGGTCTAATAAAAACAGAAAACGCTTCAATCGGATCTTCATAGATCACAAAAACGAAATTTCGTAAAAAAAACGTCACATATTATCCGAAAATCCACTCAAACCCCAACACTCTAATATTTTTTTTTACCAAAAAGGGATAGAAAAATTCACTAGTTAACTAATGCTTCGAAAATTTCGCAAATCGGAGGTCAAACGGAGAGGAAACAAAGAAAATAAGAAAAGGGTGTTATATTTGATTTAAAACCAACTTTGCATTTTTATAACCTTTCACCTCTAAATCCGAATTTTGAAGATTTAGTGCCTATCGAAACATAAACGGAAACTCTATAACTCACTAGAATGATTTAAAAACAAATTCATCCATTAAGGAGGTCATGAGTTGTAGCAAAGTTTCAACCTAATGAAAAACCAAATAAATAGTATTTTGACCAAATGAATAGTGGCAGCAAATTTCCAATTGTTCATAACTGTTTATTCCTAGCTCCAAATAAGGCATACCATACTTCGTTGGAAAGGGAAAAAGATGATCTACAACTCTTATGAAGGAAGGAAATGCCAAATCAATCATTAGGAGAGTTAAAAACACACTTGAAGTTTCAGCTAAAATGAAAAACCAATGGAACAGTAATTTTGCAGCATGAACAGTAACAGCAATCTTCAAATGCTCATAACTTCTTACTCCCATATTCAAACATCGCAAATCATACATCAAATTATAAGAGGAAAAGATAAGCTACATTTTCTATGAAGAAAGCAAAACTTGAAACTGTCTCTAAGAAGGTGAAAAACGCCTCTAAAGATTCTGCAAAAATGCAGAATGAACAGTATCCGCGAATAGAAATCTGAAAACTTTCAAACCCTATAACTTCTTCATTTTAAGTCCGAAAATGACCCATTTTATACCATTTTAAAGATCTTAACATTCTCTACGAACTTCCAGAAGACTTCCCATTCAAATTCACATCCTAACATGGTCTAAAACTCCAAAACAAGTGGCTGCCCATTTTTTAAAAAAATGGACAGCACCTCCCCTAAAATTGCATCTAGCCAAACTTGATTTTTATCATCCAAACTTCAAACCTGCATAAAATCACTTCAATCTTCCACAACTCTCAAATCTCCCAATCACCAAGCAATCCATTTCTCATTCAATATGGCAACATCACACTCTTAGGATTCTAATTGTTTCTCAAACCATAAAGTAACCTTACTTCTAAGCATTCACAAATTTCCAATCCATAAAGTAATACCATCTCCTTCTTTCCTTTTTGTCATTCTCAAACTTACAACAATACATTTTTGGAATACATATACAAGATACATTCAAACTTCAAAACTCTTATAGTTACATGAGAATAAGTCAATACATAGCTTCAAAGGGCATTTAGCCCAATTACATGAAAGTGTTAAAGAACAAATTACACAAATACATTACTTGCCCAAAAGGCTATCTAAAACCTTGCTTTCTCAAGTATAACATTCAAAGCAAAAGTATCGGAATAAAGCCTTAATCCCGATGCACAACTCGGTTTCTCTCTCAAAACCTGTGGAGGGGGAAAATGGGGGGTGAGCTCGACGGCTCCGTGGGTAACAATTTAATAGTCAAGTATAAGCATACAGAAATTGTCTTAAACAATTATTTTCAAAACTATATTTGTCGAAATCATTTTCCAATAACGCAAAAAGTTTACAAAGTCAACGAATATAACACAACAACACATATTCACATAACAAATAGTTTTTACAAAGTCAACAAAGACTTCAACAAAAAGAATACAAAAACACATAATCACATATCAAATGGTCTTACAAAGTCAACAATCATAACATAGTAGCACATAATCACATACCAAGTGGTTTGAGTGATCCTAACAGAACGTACTACACATGTCCGTCAAGCGACCATGTGTAGCCGTGAACAGAGGGGAGTTCAATTTCGGAACTCCTGGGCCACTAGCGGGCAGGCGGGCGAAGCCTATATAGACAAGTGCACTTGCTAAACGGAGGGGATCACTACAAACCCAAGAAATCATGTACTTTCACATTATTCACACATAAGTGCCAAACATGGCATTTTTTTCAAAATCACTTAATCCAGTCTTTTTCCGAAATCACCAAGTCTTATCATTTTCATTTAACAAATCCTTAAACAAGTCATTCCAGCATAACTCATAATCAAAGAACATCACACAGAATCATTCATACAATCATTCTAAGTCATTGGAAAATATTAGTTTGCATTTATTAGAAAAACTTTAATGCATATTATCTCAAGTATTAAGAAATTACCCACCTTACGTTCTTTCACTTGATTTTCGGACCATAGATCTTTCCTTCAATTTCCTCCCCTCTTTCTTGACCTTCATCAAGCATAAAATCCCAATTTAACAAGAGAAAAACATGCTGGAAAATTTTAAAGAATCGAAAACATGACTAAAACCTATCTAACTTTGCTTATGCCATTCTTAAACTATCACCATCAAAACTTATCTCAATTTTATCAGTTATTTTCAAGAATCTCATGCCTTAAAGAGACCCATAAATTCTGATTTTTTTAACAATCCTTCCTCTTTCCCTTTTTCCTTTCTTTTCTCACACAAATCACTCTCCAACTACTTCCAATGGCTTCTCTAGACCTTTATCTAATCATCAAAATCCTAATTACCAAAAACATCAATGCTGGAAAATTCTAAGGCATGGGAAAACTTGCATTTAAACTCACCTAATCATCCCTACACCTTTCCTAAACTATACTAACCATAGCGTCTTTCAAACCTAGTCAAACTTGTCACAAAATCCACCTTATACACACTCACAACAATCTGATTTTTCTCTCTTTTCATTTCTTTTCTTATTCGTTCTTGAAAAACTCTTCAAACCATCCTTGTTAAGCAAAAAGGTAAAACTCTCACAAAAGCCATGAATTAACAATGCTGGAATTTTGTTTTAAAGAACGCAAATCTTGGTTTAAAACCCATCTCACTTTACCTATACCTTTTCTAAACAATTAACATCATAACCCCTCTCCAAACTAAGCAAAATCCCATCTTAGAAATAACAAAAGTCACAATTTAACAAAAGATCAAGTGCTGGAATTTTTTTTTTAGCAAAAGGGAAAACATGAAATTAATCCCACCTAATCTTACCCATACTTTCACTAAGCCCTTAGCATCAAAACTCATCCATAAACCAACAAAAAGTCGACAATCTTCTCACCTATATAAAACCCATGAAATCAGAATTTGGCTTCAATGAAAGATGAAACCATTTCCTTTCCTTATTCCTTCATGAATCTCTCTTCAAATCATCATTTTTAGCCAAAAAAAGGCAACAAATCCTAACTAGAAAACCATCAATTTTCGAAATTATTCTCACCTTAGGAAGACCCACGAAATTCTGATTTGCCTCCTATAGTGTTGCTTCCTCTTCCTTTAACCTTCTTCTTTTGGAAACACTTGGAAACCCACTTGAAAACCTCATGAAAGATGATTCTTCTTCCTCTCTTCTCTCATGGCCGAAACTCACACTCTCCCTCTCTTTGTCTTGTATTTTCGTATGTCTACAAGTAAAACTTAAGGAAAACTAACTTGGAAACCTACCTCTTCTCCTCTTCTTCTTCTTCTTCTTCTTCTTCCTTTCTCCTAGCCGAAACTCCATCTTTCTATTCTCTTCTTTCAAGTTTCGAAAGCTTAGAGAAAGGCTTAAGGAATGAGGCTTTTCCTTATAACCTAAAGCTAATAACGACACCTCACCCTTGCTTCTTCCTTTCCTTCTATTTTATTTCCTTTAGTTTTCATTTATCTCATTTAATTTCTACTTCAATGGACTACAAAGCCCAATGCTTCCATCTCCTCCTTCATTCTTCATTTAACACTTAATGTTATGTTATTTCCTAAGGGCTAAAAGCCCAAGCTACCTTTTCCTCCTTAAACCTTAAATTGTTTTCCCAAATTTTCATCTTTCCCTCCTTAAACCTTAAATTCATGGGCTTGGGCTCCCTAACAATCCATTATGCAAGATCTCTCTTTTTCATTGAAAAGACCATTACAAGGGCTAAAAGCCCAAGCTACCATTCTTTTTCATTTACACTTCACTTAAAAAAAATGCTATGCTAAAGGCTATAAGCCCACCTAAAATACCTTAAGCCTTAAAACCTTAAAATCAAATATACAAACATCCCAATTAATCCTAACACCATCTTATGTTTTTAATCTTAACAATTTAATAAAACTCTAATTGAACTAAATCCGTTCAATTATGTTCTAAATTCCACACAAGCTCTGATTAAATCTAATCCCCCATTTAATCTCAATTCATAGGGCCCTCAATTCAGATAAGTCTTTCAATACTAACAATATATCACAAAATAATAATTTATCAACAAATCAAATTTTCATGTAATAATCATAACCTACACAATAAAATCCTCAATTTATTCCAACCGAATTAAAAATATCACATTAAACCTCAAAATAATTTAAACATGCTTAATGCGAATCGGGGCCCAACATAAAATATAGACCGTATCTAAATTTATTGCTAATTCCTGATTTTGTTTTTTTTAATAAAAATGATTCATTTACTATAGCTGACTATTACAAAATGTACAAATTAAATAAGCATAGACAAGTTGTGATACAAGTAGCGTTTATAATTCTAACGAACTATATCGCACATACTAACATTAGAGGTGCCACTTTGTTCTCATGCTTGTTATTAACTTTTGCTCTACTTTCCTTACCACTACAATAGTATATATTCCATTCAGAATTGTATCTGCTAGTCAATGCCTTTCTTCTTAAACTTGTTGAATATTCTTCGATTTCTTTATCTTCAAATCATGTAGATGGTAGTGGCGAAGGCAACCTTAAGAAGGATAGCATTCGCTTTACCACTTTTAGTTCTCTCGATGGACACCTTAACGTTTCTCCCCGATCAAAGATCTGATTTGCAGCATTCATCATATATTGAACTCTACTCCAAATAGACTTGAAAAAATTACAACAAAAAAAACAAGTGGTTTCTCTGATTCGAATCATCCATCAACAATAACAACAAAATTAAGGATATTATGGTAGTTTCGTAATTGCAGTAATTCAAATCCTGAAGTTCATGTTTGCGCATTACCCAAAACCCTTCAACCAAAATAACAAGAGGAAGACAAACTAAAGTCAATTGAGGGTAATTTCGTGATATAATTAATAAATTGAGGGTAATTTGGTAATATAATTATTCAAACTTGAAATATAGTTAAAATAGATAAAGATAGGTAAACCCATATTATATATTTTCTTTAATAAAAAACATATTATTAGTAATAGATAAAGAATGCAACAGTTATTCCGTCAATCAAACACCCCAGTAAAATTTTATCACTTTCTCCGCCAATTGCTTCCTTTATTTTGTTTTTCCGAATTATGTTTATAGATACTAAATTGTTTTTCCGAATTATAAATAGATTGATAATCACTAATCAATCAATATGATTAAGTAATAATTAAATATAGATTAGGAATATGATTAACAATGATCTAAATGAACAAGATTAGTAATAATTAACTTTACTCTTAAGTGTTTGTTAGGAAGAATTGAGATTGCTTCAGACATTAATCTTCATCTTCAAATTAATTTAATTCATAAATATTATCTCACAATCAATTTTTATTTAATTTATTAGTTTTGAAGTTGTATACAATATCTTTTATTAAGTTATTAATTTAAAGCTTTAATTATTATTAATTAATAAAAAATATATTTATTAATCTTTATTACATTAAATAGATAGTACTTTTCCTTTTCCCACTGAACTATACAAATAGCAAGTTGAGAATTTCAAAGGGTGAACGTGGGCATGTTCCGTTCTATAGTATTTTTAATTTTTAGTTTTATTTTTAAATTTAGTAAAATATATATTTTGTTAAATATTTAAATTCTACTTTTGGTTTTAATTTATCCCCATTATGAAAATTAAAAAAATAATTTTCATTTTTTCTTTATTATAATATAATTCATCATTAACTAAATATATACTATTTAGTATAACATCAATCATTAACAATAATTATGAATATTATAATTTATTTAAAATTTAATTTATTCTGATTTTATTTATAATTGATTTTATGACAAATAGAAATCTTTCATATTGATAATTATTTGATAAATACATTTAAATATATAATATATTTCAAATACATATTTTAAAAAAATTAAAACTGTTATTCATGAAATGATGTTTTAAAAATATTAAGAACTTTTAATTGTAAGTTTACCAATAGTTTTAATAACTAAAATACATCTTAAGCAAATATTAATTTATAAATAAAATTTATAAAATACAATTGTTTAATTAATTAAAATAATAAAATTAATTTATTTTTATCTCTCATTTAATATTTTATTATTATAAGTAAAAAAATAATTTCATTTATATTAATAAATAAACAATTTGTTTGTTTTTATTCAAAAAAATAAATTTATAAAATAAAAACCCAAGATCACAATAGAAATATAAATCTAAATCAAGTTTGCCAAAGCAATTATAACTCTAAATTGCAAAATTGTTTAATAGATTTAGGGCACTAGATGTTTTTTTTTTAAAATCTATATATCTAGAGGTAAGGTCATGCTTGAAGTGCAATCTAAGATTGTATTTCAAGTTCGCCAATTAAATTATGCATTCCAATTTCTTATTACTCCAAATTTATTGAAAATCTTCTCTTGAATTCATTTAAATATGATGAAACTTTATCTTTTTTTTTTCTTCTTGGGATGATTTGATTGGATATATTAGATTACAGGTTATCTGTTCTTTCAACAAATTAAGATCAATGTATGAAGCAATCTCAATTGGTTCGCAGTAACACTTCAAAGTGGAGTCATTATTAATCTTGGTTATTTAGATCATTGCTAATCTTATTCTTAATCTGTTTTTAATCATTACTTTTCACAATGATTGATTAGTGATTACTAATCTATTTATAATTCGGATAAACCATTCAGTATCTATAAATATTTATTCTATTGTCATGTATGCTCTCACTTCTGAAACATACTTAAGTCTTTTTCAATTCAAAGAAAACCACAATGGAAGGTCAAAATGATTATGTTAACGACATTAGCATGTACCTGATCGGTGCTAAAGGTGTGCCGGTAGAGAACTACGAAAGTGTGACGGTGGACAACGATGACGTGGAGGCTTACTCATCAGGTGTGAGGTTCTAGCCGAATGGCGTAGCTGTAACCTACTATTACCTTAAGAACACGGTAGATAATAAGCCATTGCCTCCGACTTTAGACAAGTTGACATATACAAGTTCAATCCTCAAGACTTAACAGAAACGTATAAGCCTAATTGTGATAGACCTGAAGAATGATATTTTTTCACTTCAAGAGATTGAAAGTACAGGAATGACAGGCGACTGAATAGGAAAGCAGAAGATGGATTTTGGAGAGTTAACACTTTCATATCATCAGAACAACCAGTTCCTAATTCCTCAAGAATTGGTTCTTCTGATGATATGAAAGTATTAACTTGTTAATCATTCTCTAGTCTTATATTTATATTTTTTAGTAATTCTCAGTGATTGATCTTCTTCTTGTTATTGTTTTCCTACAATAGAAAATCTGGTCCTGAACAAGAGAAAACACATCTCAAATCAAGTCTTTATACAAATCCCAGAATTATTCATCATCTTCTCATCAATATCTGCAACTTAAAACTCAAGTGACAAGTGAAAACAGTTTCTCATAACAGCAACAGCCAAATTTAATGGTAGAAAGTAGTACCAACTATACTCAAGTTCAAGCCCCTCGTGTGCTCCTTCCTGAATGTCCTGGACAGTACGAAGAGGAAAAAGAAATGTTGGTTCTTGAAGTTTTCTTGAAGTTTCTGGACAGCATGAAGACGGCATGTTACGTCTTGAATTCCCTGAAGACTTGTTGACTTCTGGATTTTCTGAACTCTACACGCCTTGAAGATTCATAATTCAACTGCCATTGGAATGCAACGATTGGAGCTTCTGATGTGTAGACAAAATGAACCTGTACATACATGCGTAAATGCTAATGAAACTCTTGCATTTGAAGTTAAGACTTGTTATCACCCTTCTTTGATACGGTTTCAAGCTAGACATTAGCTAATATATATACATCTTAATTATAAGGGAGATTAAAAAAAGAATGGTGTATTTAGATATATATTTATTTTGTTTCAAAATTAATGTGTTGCAATTATTCACCATATTATATAACTAAATTAGTTGTTAAGTAAATATAAATTAAGTTCTAAATTAACGCATACTGAATCATCACTTCGCTGTCTTTTAAAAAACTTAATGAATAGGTTATCTGTTTCAAATACTCAATACAAACTTGCTGGAACTCAGTTATATTGGGTATGGACTGAACCCGAGGAGAACATAATTTGTCTAATCCACCATTTTCAAAGGTTGGCATTTAAAGCATACAGTAAAATCTTCCAAAGGCAACCGTTTCATGAACATTGCACCGTTGGATTAGTTTTGAATGTCTAGATTCTCAGATGGTAGGCCATCTGATTTTTATTAACCCAAACTACATGCAAAGTTTAATTGAAAGGAAATGGTGATTTGTTTGACCCATTTGATTCATTGTTTCAGTTGATTGAGTATTTGAGTTGAGTTGCGGGGAGCCTGGAATTTGTGTTACTGCTTGCAAACCTGCATCTGGGACAGAATAGTCTCTGCATTTGTCACGATAGGCCTACAGCCAAAATTTTATACACAATGAATGATTAATAAATTGAGTTCCTGCTCCATCTGCTCAAGTCATTAATCAAAATTTGTATTGAATGGTGTGGAAGATTCAAGTATAAGGACCTTTTGAGCTAAAACAGATCATGTTTCTTCTAATTGTATTTTATAAAGGTATTGGATAACTCTACAAGTGTATATAATATTATTATTAATAAAATTTACTATTAAATCAATGAAACTGTAGAGTTTCTGCCAAAATTTTGATTGAAATAAGATTTTCTTTAACTGAGAATGCATCGCATTCCTGTTCTGTACCAACGGCCAAGGAAAGCTTAATTGCCTCTCGTTTGAACGACCAAAGTAGAAGCATAGCTTGTATGGCAACTGGAATGAGTTGCTTAGAATCAGGAATCCTGTTGTCACTGATTCATCTACAATCTGAAATTCTCTTGCAAGATTCACACTAGCACTTATGCGTTGGCCATCATGGAAGAGCATTTATTTCTCTACTGTTGCCTACATTGCATATTCCCGGATTCATTAAATCTCTCAATGAGACAAGAGGTAATGTCCCAGGCAATGGCGACCCCAGACCAAGAAGCTGTCCGCAAACTTGTTCCATTGTTGGTCGAGAATTTGGGTGAAAACGCAGGCATGCCAGTGCGATG
>JAOTIZ010000004.1:24502189-24513097 GCA_027123425.1 Erythroxylum panamense
TAAACGTCGGGAAAGGTCATACTTTTCTGCGACGTCTTCCACTCAAACGTCGCAGAATGTATACTTTTTTTGTAGTGAGAAACAAAAGGAAGAGAAGACAACTGAAAATGAAAAGAAAAAGGAGAGATGTAACGAGAGGAAAGAATTGAGTGTTTCATGCTTCATTGTTCTATATTATTTTAAATGTTTAATTTGTTCTATGTTTTTAAACTATAATTTTCCTTTTTCCTATCTTTAGGCCGAATCCATTACAACTAAAATAAAGACCTTCCGATTGATGTTTGTGTTTGATATGAGTTGTGGAGATTAAATTAGTAAGCAAGCATATGGTAGATGCCTTACATTAAATGAATGATGAGAGAATATATCCTACCTTTAAATTCATGAGAGGATGGAGAGTCTAGTGAGTATCTAAACATGTGGAGAATAGTTTGTTCGTGGAGTATTATGAGTTTCAAGTTCTCAGCTTATCTTTATTGAAATGATCGTTGATATCGTAGACTATTATTTGGGAATATTGTTTTTTTCATTTTTTGTTCTCGTATAGTCTAGTTTTCTTTATTTTGCATAGGGACAACCATAGTTTAAGCGCGGGGGAATCAATATGACTAACTTCTATCGACTTTGCAACCTTTGATCTTTTGATTGTGGTTACAAATTTTGTTGTTTTCAATCTAAATATGAATGAATTAAGTGAAAATGGTCATGAACTTTGTATAAAAGGAAAGGAATATGTTGGCGCTCGGGTCTCGTTACCTATTTAGGGGCTCTGATTTCCCTAAAAATTTTATACTTCGGACATTTTTTAGCGTCAGCATTGACGGGTTCGCTACGGCAGAAGTCTCCTCTCTTGTAGTTCGCTGCGGCGAACTTTTACACTTCGTCACAGTAAAGTCCCAAGCTCCAGTGCTCGTACCCTTCGAGAAAGGTTTGTCGTGGGGTACTATAGGCCTTGCCGCTGCGAAACCCTCGAACAGGACCCAAACAACCAATCTCAAAAACTAATATTCATCTCATATCATTCTTTCAACACAACCATTTTAACAAAGAAATTAACTATGAACATATACAAACAAAACTTTTTGAATTCATCATTTCATTACTAAAGCAAAAGAATTTGAAAAACTTTATTTAGATAACAAAAGCCACACTGTTGGCTTATTATAGAATACCAAGTGCACATGATACAATTGAATGCTTACGCTTCATATGATTCTAAATACCCAAAATTTTCTAAACTAACTTAATTACAAAAGTCTCTATTCTTGATGTTGCCAAATGCCTTGTAAGGTTCACAATTCTCTTGTTCTGCTTTTTCTTCAACTGTGGAGTGGAAGGGAATGGGGTGAGCTGCGAAGTTCAGTGGCTTATAAATTTATAACCATTGGCAACAAGCCATATAATCAAACATGCATATGCTTCATATATTCATATACGTCTATATCTCATTGGGCTAACAATTCAATCATTCACAATTCAAATTCACAACTCATAATTCAACATATCATCACATGAAACATGTCAAGTTTAATTAATCATCAAAACATAACACTCCATCTTGCATCATAACTTAACAAATCAAAATGCAAATGCATAAACAAATGGCTTAAGAGTTTCGTGGAATGAAACAGATAAACTGAAGTTTATACCGTTAACAAAACAAGTCCGATTTCTCAGGATCATGTAGCCTTAAGCGGGCAGCCGGGATAAGGCTATATGTCATTGTGCACATGACTAACGAAACGTTCCTCTCTTGCCCAAACACATTCTCGATTCATTTCCATAAATATTTCATATTCTCATGCTTCCTATGCTTTCTCATCTTTTTGTTCATACAAAAAGCCATTCATTTTTCATGGCATGACATGATAATGAATCATCATACATTTTTCAACAATCACATTCATTCAATTTAAGCAATTTGGCACATATTCACACATAAGACAATTAGCTCATTTTACATAACAACTATAAACATATTGCCCACTTAATTTGCTCAAAAATCCAATCTCAAGGTTGTCTTTCCTCTTACTCTTGGATCGGGCTTGCTTGGTTTCCTATAACAAACCAAGTTCTCATTCAATCAACATGTAAAGGAAATTCATAAGGCTTCAAAAATCACAAAAATAAAATAAATGCTAAGTTAGGCTTAGGCTTAACCTGCCCATAGTCTATCTAGGTTGGAAAAACTAAAACCTAGTTTAGAAATCCATAAAAATCCATCTAGGGTTTCTCCTCTTTCTTCCTACACAAACTGATTCTCTTCTCTAATCCCTTTTATTTTTCTACTAAGTAAGAAGAAAGATGATACTTACCTTAGGTTTAACCCAAATCTTCTTCTTTCTCCTTCTTTCTCCTTTTTCCCTAGCTTCCACACACTCTTCTTTCTTTTCTCCTCTCTTCTCACGACTTTCTCTTCTCTTTACTAACTCCCACGATTTTCCTCTTCTTCTTTTAAATAATACCACATTGTGCTTGCTCTTCCCATTTTACCCTTCATTTAATTGGTTCTCCCAATTTTGCCCCTTTTTGTCCATCAATTACTAGCATCCATCAATTTCTTAAATCTTAACTCCTTATTCTGATCAAGTAAATGAAGAAATTTGATAACACTTCCTCTAGAAAAATTTTCCCCATTTTCTTAAGTTTCTAATGACACAAAAATCATTCAATTTGGTTTAGAAATCTGAAAGTTATACCCTAAACATTTTTGAATTGTTCTTTTGTTGAACCAACACTCTATGCTCAACTTACATCCAAAAATTGAAACTCTTATAGACTGAATTAAAACCAGATTATTCATACAATTTGTAGCCCTATGTCTCTAGTTTTCTTCAAATTAAAAATCATCTCATTAGGATTACTATAGAAAAAGTTATACCCAAAATACCAAAATATGTTTAGTGTAGAGAAAAGTTCGCCGCGGTGAACTCCTCTAGAAAGGAATTCTAACACAAATTTCATAAGTTCGCCATGACGAAACCTAGAGTTGGCCATGGAGAACTTTACCCGAGAGGAATCCTAGCCAAATCCTTCATGTTCGACGCGGTGAATTTCCACAGAAGCAAACCCAGTTTTTCAACTTTAGGTCAGATTTTGAGACTCTTAAAGACATAATTTGAATTCAACATCTTCATAAAAAATGTAACCATATCACTCTAGTTTAATTCAAATTAAGAACCATCATGTTTGGATAACTAGAGAAAATTTATAGCAAAAAGACTGAAGCATACTCAGTAAATATGCTATTGCTACATTTTCCAGATCATCTTCCAAATTTTGATTCCAGATTTTATCCTAACCCATCTTATACTAAGATCATCTCTTCTACTTCATTTACTCCCCATTCTCAACTCCATTTCAACTCAATATCATCCATAAACAAATTATAGTCCATGATTGATCATGAACACTAATAACAAAACATACACACATATACCCACTCATCATCAACTTACTACATTCACTACCTTAATCTTGTCTATCTTTTCAAATTCAAGAATTCTCCTTTTTCTTTACTCATGACTAATCACTAAAAATGTTTCATTTAATAGTTCTAACTTCCAAGAAAAGTACGGGGTCCAACATGAACTTTCTACGAGTAATGACTTTAACATGTCCGCTACATCATCTAAAGTGTGAACTTTTTTCAATAAGATATAACTAAATGTAGTAAATTTTTTGACCTTGTAAAACTTTACATCCTTCATTATAGACCCTATTAGTCTATATTTATCTAGACTTTCCTTAGTCTCTACAAAGATAGTCCATTTCCATTGCTGATGGTCAAATCATATACAACTGAGTCTCGCCAATTGTATATCCTTAATTACCTAACAACCCTTCCCATTTTATCCTTACTATATTGTGATGATATTTTCCTTCTAATATTATTTTATATCGTGAATTAGAATTTTTAACTCCCTATCATTTTAGTATCGCCTTTGAACTAGTACTACACACTGTTGATCTTAATTTGTCTTTTATTTGTGTTTTTGTCAATATATGTCACTCACTAAAGACTATATCCTTGAAGATTCTCTATATTTTTTTACCAACTACACAAAACTCACGAAAGTCTACTTCCCATATTTGTCATCTTATAATAAGCTCCCCTTATAAAGTTTTATCATCTATTACGCACCAAGATGACTCAATTGCATAAGTCATATGACAATATTATCTTTCTTCCTTGAAGATTGAGACATAACCAACAATTCTGCCATCTTCTTTCCCATTAAGACACAGATTCTATAAATTTTCTTTCATTATAGTCAATGCATCTCTTATCATATTAGACTAATAGTCATCATTAAAAAATTTGTTCCTTTGTCTATCAAGAATACCCATGGAAATCATATTCTTTTGAAACTTAATAACATACCAGGCATCTGGTGTTCCAAAATTTACATCATATATTTATTGGGAAATGGGGATAGGATCCGATCCTGACCGCAGCAGAATAATTATAAAACTTTTTCATATTTTGATTTCTGAAAATTAAATTTTAATTAGAATTACAAATAATTCTAATTAAATTCCAATTATGCCCAAATAAGATTTAATATCTCATATTGATCCTTATTTATTAAATATCTCATATTTAATCATAACGTTTATCAAACTTTACAATCAAGTCCAACTTGATTAAAGTACCTTTGCTCTCTTTAATTTATTCTTTATGTGAGACCCATTAGGTTCCCAAATATGTTAGTAATGATTATAAATTATAATTCTAATCCACAATTAAAATTAGATAAATTAAAAATCCTTTTTCATTTATCTTTAATTCTCTAATTAAAATATTTATAATGATATATGAAGATTGACATCTAGTAACATATCATAATCACCTAAATATTTAGGAATATCAAAGTAGTTTTGAATAACCTTTTCGTGCATGATTTTTCTGTATAATTTAATCCTTTTATCATATAATGTTTCGATTAGACATGGAGTATAGAATTAATGTCTACTTTATTTTGAGTCCTATCATATTAATTATCTCCCATTAGCCATTGATTTAATTAATGACATTTGTAAACTATTTACAAAACGTTATTCTACTTTGGCCAAGGATTTTCCAATCAATATTAATCGAAAACAACATAACATTTCTCCCTAATTACTCTAAGGGGATGAATCATATCTTGATCATTCAACTATCCCTATATAGTCCATGTGACATCCAATGATTACCAATTGGACTACTTATAATTATAATAGGTTAGAAGTAGTATCAAAGCATAGCAATTCGTATACAAGATAATTTCGAAGACCTTAAGTCAAAGAATCACTTATGCAATCATCACAATGAGAATTTCCATAAATATACAGTAATGTTCTAAATGGATTTCAAGTAACAGGTCAGTTCCATGAACTTATTCTGTAACAAGCACCTACACATTTGTTTAAGTATCTTCATACTTTAGCTTATGAAATTGACTACTTCTTAAGGAAAAACATATCGTGTCCTAGTCCTTTTACATTCTATTAATATCCAGTCTTAATAAAATGACTATGAACAATTTAGGAATAATGCATAAATGGAATAGGAATCTCATTATTATAATCTTATTATAATTTCATGTGAAATGTATAATTATCATATGGATTTTATCTATACATCTAAACATGTCCAAGATAAAGAATGCCTTTTAATTATTTTGTCATTAAACTATAACCAATCGATTAGTTGTTGGGCATAAACCAATAATATTTGATATGTACTAAACCATTGCTTCTAACAACACACTCCTTTATCTCCTAATCTAATAATGTTATTTTATTTTTTAAAGAACAAAACCACCCTTTATTAAATTTCATATAATAAGATATGTCAATATTCACCAGCTAATCAAAGTTGCTCGTACCTAAAACATCAAATCCTCTTCGTAAGAAATCTTCCAGACTATAATAATACATTATTTTTTCCCTTTTCTTGTTTCCCTTCTTTTATTGTGAACAATTCTTTTTAAATTGTTATTTAACTTTACAGTTAAAGCAACAAATGAATTTAACCTTCGAATTAGATTGTGACTTTTAGCCTTCAATTTGGATCATGACTTACTTAATTTTTTAATACTCTTTTCCTTGTTCCTTCCTTTATTAACAATCAAACTCATGTTTGATCTAACTTCATACATTTCTAAAGACCTTTTTATTCAATTCCCTATATTACAGGACATACTTCACAATATTGGGAAAAAAATCTCTTCACCATACAAAATGATATTAAAAAATCCTCATATGAATTAGGCAAGTAAGAGAAAAAGATATGACTTTATCCTCATTCTCAATTTTAACGACAACGCATTGTAGATAAGGTGGCCCAATTAAAATTATTAATGTTATCTTTTGGTTATGTATTTTTTGACTTTCTCAAGGTATATAAAAGCAATAATATAAACAATTTGCAAGTTATCTCTTTTGATACTTACTTTCAAGTGAAGTCTATAATGAAATAGTAGTTGTTTCATCGACCACCACTCTTTGGACCTCATCACCCAAACGAAACAATAATGTGCTATGAGTCCTTGATAAAATCTATTCCTTTTCCAACACGCCCTAAATTCTCTAGCAATTTTACTTCTCCTTTTAACATTGTTGCACATCTTTCTTGAATAAGAATTGCTCTCATATTCGCCTTCTACATAGTGAAATCATTCAATCCATTGTACTTCTTAATATCAAACTTTGTGTAGAGACATCTTAATTCTTACAATATCAATTCACAATGACAACCTCGACTCTAATACCAATTCATACAATATCAGTTACTCTCATACTAATTGTCTCACAAAGGAAAGCAAAATAAAAACAAGGAAATAAAAAATAAAATGTATGTGGTTCAATCAATCTATATGACTTACGTTCATAGATAAGAAATTAGATTTCTTTTATAACTGTGCGAATGGTGATACAAAGAGAAGTATGACAACAACTTTATACTACATCTCTTAAACATTCTCTCTTATATCTTCTAACGTCTCAATTTACAAAATCCTTATCGAACTACATATAGACTAGCGTTGCCTTTAAGATGTCTAATTTTAGATAAAATTTTATTGTATAAAAGTCTAAGATTACTAATATTCTATTTCAACAGGGGTTTAAGTTCACAGAAACTCTATTTCTATAAATGTATAGTGAGAATAAAACTCTATTTCGACGAATGTAAAGTGAGAATAAAACTCTATTTCACTAAAAGGCTAAAGTGACTTGAATCAAATTTGCCAAAATTAAAAGCATATCTCATAGCAAGAAATGGAAAGAAAATTAAGGAAGACAAATCTCAATAAAGTGATTAGTCCAATGAGTTTTGTTTGCCACTACGTGAGGTTGGTGCTCCTCTTTAGTTCCTATTAAATTCAATGCGTAACCAATAACTAAGCAGATAAGGAAAATTGAAAATTGAGAGAGAGAGAGGTAAGGGTACAGTGTTTCAAGAATAAGGGTTGCTAATATTCACAATTCTTTGTTTATGTTTATTTGCGGTGCACATATCATTGGTATATTGGAATTTTAGAGCATATGTTAGCAAGTCCTTTATCTTTTTTTGTCCCTAAAACAATCCATTAAACTAATTTACTTGTAACTCTTTTTTGAGCCCATCATATTCCTTTCCGGCCACTCATCGTATTAAATCACAAACTATGGCAAAATCAATAAAAATCTATAGAGGTGACCACCATCACAAGAAAGGAATATTAAACAATACACAATACGGAGAAATATCTGGTTACACTTTCCTTCCTTGCGTGCTTGGTAACGAAAAATAAATGAGTATTCCTTCCTTGCTTGTCGTAATCTACTTTTTCATAAATTTCCAAATTTTAGCAAAGCTGGGTTAGGTATAAAAGCTTAACAACAAAAACATATTGTCGTTCGCCTCAAAATAAAAGCTTAACAAAGATTCTTGTTGAACATATATACATCGTCTCTTGTCCAACAAAGGAAGCTGATCATTCGTAGAGAATTCAAAGCCTCATTGATTATTGATCCAATTTAGCAGGTGTATCATAATTATCAATCGATGCCTAAGCTTCCTTGCGACCGTCCCTTATCCGTCATTTTGCTTCTCTTTGTCTCAGGTATGTTTAATTATTGTCTGTATACATATGAACGTTTAGCTATAATTAGATGTTATTGTAGTTTTCAATTTTGAACCATTGACGAGCTCTAATTTTGATTAAAACACGCACATTTATATTTATAGTTAGTGGAAGGCTGCTTTCTGCCTAAACTCAACTTGAATGCCCCACAGGTTTTGAACTTGTAAGACGCTGAAGCAAGTTTTTTTTTTTTTTTGATGGTGTTCTTGATGAAAATTCTTGGATTTGAAATATAGATCAAATTTAATTAGTAAATAAACTTAAAAAAATAAAATGCTTGTGTTTCTCCAGGGTTTGCAATTTTTTAGAAATATATTTGATTGATGTATACGTCTTAAATGATGTTTCTTTCGACACTTATACTTATTTTGATTGCAGTGGCATTGATGGTCCACCATGGCCTAGCACAGGAAATGTGTCATGAGGTAATTCCCGGCAATGGGGATTGCAATGTCACGACGTGTCAGGCACAATGCTCCAGTTTGATCCAATTAGGTACAGGAGTGTGCACTCAAGCATTTACTAATCGCTTCATTTGCATTTGCAACTGGGAATGTTCTTCCTAAGTTCACTTCAGTCAATGGATCGTCATTTAATTATCCATCTTAGACAATCGCAGGTTTGATCTCCCGCTATTCCTCGCTCATTTTCTCTTACAGCTCATAGATCCGAAACCCTAACTTCAAGAAGACTGATTGAAATAATTGTTATGAATCTCCAATACATCCTTTAGTTGGTGATCATAAATGAGTCTCTTAATTAATGATTCAATCACGAATTGTTGATCTAAAATTTCAAGATTACCTTAATACCTTCTATTAGAGGTTAGCGCTGAATTGGTCATCATCCACTCACTACTTATGGCTGAGGGACAATTACGAATAAAGTCTGTTTCTTTTCCTGTCGCTTTATTGTTGAGGTTAAATTTATGATCAATTACATTAAAGCTTTTGAGGTATGATTTTTTATATGATTTCAAAATTTTAATAGTCTCATGCAGTTCGATTAATTTATCGAGTATATTATTTTCTCAAAATTTCATAATTAAATTAACAATCAATTTATTTATTAAAATACTGTTTACATTAATTATAATATTGTATTTATAATTTTATAAAATAGTGCAATAAGAAATAAAGAAATTTTTTATGCTTGGGAATGAGAGAATCGAACAGAACAGAGAAACCCAAACCGGAGGTTGTTGGGCTTCGGAACAATATAATATTCGTCATGAGTAATTGGACAGAGACCTTATTTGACCATAATATGAATGCCAAACGAACTAAACAATCCAATATTTATCCTGAAATATAGTGTCAATTGAAAATTTTAATGTGATGTTTATATTTAGTTCTCATTTTCTGAACTCTTATTTGGTAAAGTTAAAAGTCTTTATTGGTCTTTTCTTTATTTCTTCTTATTTCTATGTTGTGTAACTTATAAAATAATTATTTGTTTGTAGAAAGGTTTAACCCTTAACTTCTGTGTGGTTCCATTATAAAAATGGGTTTTACCATCTTTTTTATATAATCTATAAAATGGATGCAGAGGTAAAGTAATGCAACCAATGGAAAAACTAATTGGGCTTAAATCAATTGCCTTTTTTAGCGTTAGAGAAGAGAAAGGGATAACTATTTCCGATACAAATATTGTAAAATAATGAGAAAGATCTTGTTTTTGTGGCAAATTTGCAAGAAATAATGACCACAAGCACTCAAAAGTTAGGACGAAATTTTCCTTCTGAGCAAATCTTGAAGTGAATACGTCCCAAGATTTAAAAAAAGAAAGGATAAAGGGATTGATCCATTTGAGGAGGTCCGACTGTTGGTGGTGATGTGCTACAACTTCTGAAAATTGTGTCATTAGTATTAGAAAATCGACGCGGGATCCGAACTCATTCACAACAAAATAATCTTGAAAATATTTGGATACTAACATCACTAAAATTTCATAATTAATATATATATTATAATAAAGTAAGAATTATGATTCGTACCTTATTTTAAAGTTTGAATTTTTCTTATCACTTCTTTTGAATTGTTTTTAAAATTTGCTCATTTTAATCATCATAGTTGCACAAGTGTTCGACGTGTAATAATTTCCATATAATGTATTGAGAAAACTCTACAACTATTATAGAGAAAGTTAGGTCAATAGTATTGGCCCCCTTAAACTTAAACGTATTTATAATAAGTTTTAGATATTTTAATAATTTAATTAAAATTAAATTCTAATTTTAATGAAATTTTAATTAGAATTAGAAGTAATTCTGATTAAATACCAATTATGATCAAATAAGAACCAATATCTTATATTGATCTTTATTTATTAAATAACTTATATTTCAATATAAAGTTTCTTAAATTTTATAATCAATACCAACTTGATTAAAATATCATTTCCCTCTTTAATCTATTCTTTGTGTATGACCTATTAGGTTCTAAAAAATATTAGAAATTGATATAAATTATAACTCTAATTCATATTTAGGATTACATAAATTAAACTCATTTAATTTTTATTTAATTAAATAATTTACATTTATAAATCAAGATTGACATTTAATAATACATTATGACTATCCAAATATTTAGAAATGTCAAAGTAGTTTTGACTAACATTTTTTTGCATGATTTTTATATAATTTAATCATTTTATCATACAATATTCCGATTACACATAAGATCATAGAATTAACGTTTATTTTATTTGAGTTTAGTTATATTAATTCTTAACAATCAGTAATTGATTCAATTAGTGATATCTAAAAATTATTTTCAAAGTATTATTCTAC
>JAOTIZ010000004.1:24539948-24556606 GCA_027123425.1 Erythroxylum panamense
GACCTAACCGTGTAACCTTCGGGTTTACTAAATTTTCCTACTCCCAAACCCCTTCAATGGATCCTAAACCCATTTTAACCTCACTTCCACTCATAATCTTCCCAAATTTACGTCTTCTTATGCAATATGAATCCATAATCATTCAAAAACCAATTATATTCGATTCACTCCTAATTCTCAACTCATTTAATTCATCATCTCAATGGATAACTTCTTCAAATATACCCAATTTTAACTCAACATAATCCATGCAAATTTCATATTCCCTACTTGATCATAAAAACCCAAAATATAGTACATTCTCATACACTCAAAACATAACACAACATAAACATTCATCCACAAATTTTGTTGCACCCAGTTCCTAATTTCATGTCAAAATGTGAGACTATTAAAGACAGAATTTAAACTTCCATAAGAAATGTAGCCATATGTCTCTAGTTTAATACAAACAAAGAATCATCTTAATTAAACAACTATAGAAGAAGTTATGGCTAAAAGACTGAAGCATACTCAAACATTATGTTGCTACAACATTTTCCAGCTCAACTAGCGAATTTTCTTTCCAAATCTTACCCTAACACAAATTATACCAAGATCACCTTTTCTACCCCAACACTTCTCATTCTCAACCCCATTTCAAATCCAAAACATTCACAAATCAATTCATGATCTATATTTGATCATTAACCAAAAACAAGACACATACATTTTCCCATTCATAATTGATTTTCTTGTGGCAATGAGGAAGAAGATAGCAAATATGCTAGTAGCAAATGAAGGAATATGTGATAAGAAAACAAAAAATGAAGAAGAGGAGGAGAAGAGAACCACGAAGAGGAAAATGGGGAGAGCAAAAATTAACACAAATGGACTTTTAAAAGAAAAAACTTCATAGAAGGCAACAAAAAGGGGCTTTAAATATTTTAGTGAACTTAAGACATTGTTTGCCACAAGTCCAATTCTTATAACCTAAATCCAATTTCTATTATAATTGTCTCCCAATTTTCAATGACACTTGTCAATAAATTCTAAAGTCATTTATTAAAATTTTCCTCGTCATTTGATAGTAAATTCTACTACCATTTATCATTTGTCTTGCTACTTGGCATTTTTTGTTAGTACAAAAATTACCCCATTTTTTTTCAGAAATTTTCTTAAAATTTTGCAAAAAATTCTAAATCAACAATTACACCCTCCAAATTAAGTTTCAATACAAACAAACCACAATTCTCAATATACTCACATTTATAAACAATTATACCCAGAATGTCAATGAATGTAGGTGCAGTCATTTTTATGTGCAAAGATTCAATATTCATATGCATGAGCATATCACATAATGCATAAGCATGAAACACATTTCTAATCTCTCAGTGAATCTCTCTCATTTACTGTTTTAGCCTTAGCATGGGTAACGAGATGTTACAAATATAGGTACATGCAGCAATGACAATGTTACAGGTTCATATCTTTCTTGCAGGACTCGACCCTGAATTTGACCAAGTGCTAAACAAGATACTTCGAAAAGAAGCTTAACTTAATGTGGAAAGCATGTATGCATATGTTCGGAGAGAATCTGAACAACACCAAGTAATGAATAGTGATCGAGCACTAGTTGATAGTACTGTTCTTCTTGCAAAACAAACACATCAAGGGCTCAACCTTGGAACTGCGAAGCTGAAGGGGCAGAAGAATGAATCCTTGATATGTTCTTGCTGTGGTGAGACATGTCACTCGAAGCAGAAATGCTATGAACTCATTGGATATCCTGAATGGTGGGATTTCCCTAAGAAGCCCAGGAGAAAAGTCAATCCAAAAGCCATAAATACTCACACTGATGACAGACCCAACTCCAATATACCTAAGCCTGAATCAATAAACCCAATTGCCAATTTAGTTTTTCAAAATGCGACTAGTAGGAAAAAGTGTCCAATCTCACATAACAAATGGATTATTGACTCAGGTGCCTTAGATCACACGACAAATAATGTCAAAATATTAGCACAAGTACAACCTCATTTAAAGTCAAATGTATCCACAACAAATGGAGAAGAAGCAAGTATTGAAGGATAGGCCTTATGTCGCATCTCTGAAAATATGACAATGGATACAGTTCTTCTTGTTCCATCACTAGATTAAAATTTAGTGTTTGTTAGTCGAATCACTACTATGTTATCATGCACAGTAATGTTTTGGCCTTCATTATGTACATTCCAAGATATTCTAACTCGGAGCATCATTAGCTATGGCATTAGATGAGGCAATCTTTATTATTTGGATCTGAAACCAAGTGAATCAGTATGAGCAAATATATATGGTTAAGGATAAAACTGAAGCAGATATATGGCTGTGACATCGTTGTTCGGGTCATCTTTCCTTTGAGTATCTCAAGAAATTGAAGCTTAGTTGGTGTTCTAAGGTGAATAATTCCAATTTTCGTTGTGAAACTTGTGAACTTGCAAAGACTTATCATGTTTATTATGCACCCAGTATGATAAAATCAATGAACGCCTTAAGATCATTCATTCTGATGTTTGGGGCCCTGCGACCATACCCTCTTTTTCAAATGCCAATTATTTTATCACTTTTATTGATGAATGTAGTAAAATGGTGTGGATTTCTTTAATTAAGAAAAAAAAGGAGTTTTATAAAATGGTGCAACTGCAGTATAAACAAAATATTGGAATATTGTAAAAAGATAATGGAATAGAATATGCAAACTTTGTGATGGCTGAATTTATTCGTGATCATGGAATTAAGCACCAAACCTCATGCTCTTACACTCCTCAACAAAATGGATTAGTCGAGCATAAGAATCGAAAACTCCTTGAAGTGGTCTGTGCCTCTCTTTTTGGTATGAATATGCCTCGAATCTATTGGGGAGAGGTTCTAAAATCTACTACTTATCTGATAAACCGAGTTCCCTCCAGCTCCCTAGATTTCCAAACTCCACTAAAAAAGTTGCAATCTCTATTAAACATCTTGCACATACCAAATCTAGAACCCTTTATTTTTGGTTGCACAACTTACGTCCATATCCCTCAACCTCTACGTGGAAAATGAGATCCACGCACTATAAAGTGCATTTTTGTTGGCTACTTAAAATTCCAAAAAGGTTACAGGTGTTATGATCCAAAGGCTCATAAACTCTAAATTACTTTAGATGTCACCTTCGTCGAATCTGAGCCATATTACACCTCTCATGATACTTCCCTTCAGGGAGAGAGAGATGTTGCAAATGAGAAGGGAAGTATAGAGGACATTAATGTCGAGTATGAACTTGGAAAACTTGCAGAACTACAAACCATACTAGGAAAGGGTAAACTCATCCTTGTAGTGCACCAAACTTCCCAGAAGAGCCAATAAGTCCAAGATTGCCTACACCACTAGCTAAAGGATCCTCCTCGAATGTCCCCTTAGCCTAGAACTTGAAGCCACCATCATAGGTAAATACTGAATCTGAATCTTCTTGTGATATATCACCACGTGTTGAACCGTGTGTAGGTGGGGATCTTCAACAATAGTAGGAAGATGAAATTACTTCTATCATGATGGAACCATACTCCATGGAAAATGAATAAAATGCCATAACCTTATAGAGAATAACAAAGGCTGGCAAAGAGGCAATATGAACCAGATCTGAAGGTGTGAAGCAAGTATCGCATATGCATATAATGTTCATATACCTATGAATGTACTGGTGAGCTCTATAATGTTCATATACCTATGAATGTACAGGAAGCATTGAATGACCCAAAATGGAACGAAGAAATGAATAAAGAACTGAAGGCCTTACAAAAAATGATATATGGGAATTAGTGATTCTACTTGAAGGTAAGAGAACAGTGGGTCATAAATGGGCATTCACACTAAAGATTAAGGCGGACGACAACCTAGATCATTACAAAGCTAGACTTGTCGTAAAGGGATATACATAGAAGTATGGAGTAGATTACGATGAGACTTTTGCTCTCGTTGCGAAGATGAACACTGTTCGAATCATACCTTAATGGCTGCAAACAAAGATTAGACTCTTCAACAACTAGACATAAAGAATGCGTTTTTAAGGGAATTGGTGGAAGAAGTATACATAGACATTCCAGAAGGATTTGAGTGTTTAAGAATACATAAAGACAAAGTGTGCAAGCTCCAAAAGTTACTCTATACACTGAAGCAATCACCACGAGCTTGTTTAGGCACGCTTACAATCATTATGAACGAGTTTGGTTATAACCAGAGTAATGTTGATCGTACACTCTTTGTAAAATAGGCAGAAGGAAAAGTTACGATGATGCTTGTCTATGTGGATCATATGATCATTACCAGAAGTGATCAAAAGGAGATTGATGACTTGAAGAAACACTTGACAACAAAGTTCAAGATAAAGGATCTTGGGGAGCTCATCTACCTTTTCATAATAGAGGTCACTAGAACAAACCGTGGAATTGCACTCACACACAAAAAGTATACGTTGGACCGACTTGCAGAAACAGGTTTGATTGAATGTAAACTAGCAGAGACGCCAATTGAATTGAATCATAGACTAGGAATCTACCTAGATAAGTCTCCAACAGATAAAGGGAGTTATCAGCGGTTAATTAGAAGGTTGAATTACCTCACGCATATGCGACCAAATTTAGCATATGTTGTAAGTATCTTAAGCCAGTTTATGCATGCTCCCAGTGAGGATCATCTACATGCTGCTATACGAGTGTTGAAGTATTTGAAAGGCACACCTGGATGAGGATTATTCTTTACGAGGAATGGAAACATTAAGATTGAAGGGTATTCTGATTTGGATTGGGTAGGTGACTAGACTTCTAGAAGATCTACTACTAGCTATCTAATGTTAAGTCAAGAAGATTTCACTTCTATTAATTTTGATGACAATCAAATAATAATAATCTTAGAAATGTATGAACTATTTTGATAAGTTTGTTAAGTGTGCAGAAAAATGTAAGTAACACTTAGTCAAACCCAGAAGATGCGTGGTCAACAACAGACAATATATCTACAACAGATGATAAATCAGCAACAGACAACACGTTAGCAACAGACGAAGCGCAACACGAGACGAAGTGCAACACTAGATAAAGTGCGACACCAGACGAAGCGCGATAACAAAAGAAGTATTATACCAGACGATATAGAAGGAAGCTATTCTAGAATGTCAGTCAATTAGTTAGTTGGAGTTAGTTACAGGACTCAACTAATAACGGTTTCTAGAAGATTCAAGAAGTAGTTTTTCAATAAGACAGTTGAAGACTTAGGCTATAAATATTAGTTCTAGTCATAAACTAAATAACGTTTTTACAAGAGAAAAAATTTGATTGTACAATACTTAGAGAAATTCTTTATTCAAAGTGCGAAAGAAGAGAGCGAATACATCTGTAACGTGAAGCTTAGAAATATCTTTCCTAAGAGAGAAAGAAAGGCTAGAGCCTGGAGAGGCTAAGAAAGTAGATAAAGAATAATTTGTGAGAGAAACCTGAAGAGGCTCTGCAAGTGTAGAAAGAATACTTGTAAAGTTGAAGAGTATAGTGAAATCTCAAACAAATTCTGAGGATTGGACGTAGCCCAAGGTTAAGGGTGAATCAGTATAAAATCACAGCGTTTATTCTCTAACCCTTGTCTTTTAATTTTCTTATGGTTAGAAGAGTAGATAATAATACTTGCGATTGAATTACTTATCAACTTTAGTAAAGTGTTTTTGTGATCATCTGAATTCTGTAAAGAAGTTCAAGAAAACCGAAAAGATTAATATCTTTGAAAAGATTACACAATTCATCCTCCTTCTTGTGTATTTTACATATTATACGTGATTTCTATATTAACAAGTGATTTACTTCAAAATGAACCTAGTTTGATGTGGAATAAGTTCATTAAAGGTTGAATAAGATTTGGATTTTTAATTGAAGTAATAAATTAAAGAAGGTTTTATTAGATAAAAAAGTATCTAATTTTGGAACTTATAAGTTGTTAAAGGAATGAAATATACCTATGAACACAGATATGTTTTAAATGATAAAAGTGATGTGTTAGTTATGAACGTTTGAGAATTGGGAACTTAGGTGAGTACATGTAAAATGTAATTAATTAATATATTCATGGGTGCATTATTACAAATGCTTATGCTTATAAGGCATGATAAGTTTGTTCAAGTGAGAATGAATGGGTTCAATTTAAGCATAAGAAAATGAATTTATACTTATGCAGTATTTCACTGTTATGTGATTTTGATATGGTGATAATTTCGAACCATCAATTGTCCGAGGAGTTTGATAATTAGGATTGTATTAGAAGTGCTTTCTAATTGTGTGAATATACATAACGTGTGATGACTCAATACATGTTGATGTTTTAATGCATATGCTTATATTTATAAGGCATGTTAAGTTTGATCAAATGAATAAGGTCATATGTTATGCACTACATCATTTACCTGAAATTCTAAAATCTGAAATGGTTTGTTTTAAAATTGTTAAGTGCTAGTCGTGGGTAAATAGACATGTTTAGAAAGGTCTACAACTGCTCCTGTAAATTGACACTAAGGTGTCCCCTGATTATTGACACAACAGTATCTCTTCATATTGACACTATGGTGTCTCCTGATTATCGACACTGCAGTGTCCCCTGATTTAGAGACACTAGTCTGATATAAAACAAGTTATGTTTTGATATATGTCATATTTTGATCTGAAAGGATTATATCCTATTCTGGTATTTAATTATGATACTTGTACATTCTGTTATAATATTTATGAGTTTTGTTCTGATGTAAGAATGTTCTATATTGTTTGATGAATCATATTCTGTTCTGAGACATAATGTTTGGATTACTCTGTATCATGAACAATTAAAGATTATTGTGATATGATTTGAATCTGTATATATGAATGTTAAACGATTGTTAGAAATAGTCACCATTATGCATTATGTTTAGTTATTCCCACTAAGCTATATTCTTAGCACGGTAGTTTTGCCTCCATGTAGGTTTTGATAAGAAGGTTTAAAGATTGAGACAGACAACTATAGTGGCCAAGAAGAATGTCTTTTGTTTTGAAAGATGTATATTTGAGTTTTGAGTTGTATCTGATAATATGAGACATATTGTATTTTGATGTAAATTGTTTGTAATAACCTTAATAGTATGCAGTTGTTACACTAGGCTACCCTTGACTAGATATGTTATAAGTAGTATCAAAATATAACAATTCCTGTATGAGATAACTTTGGAGATCTCAAGTCAACTAATCACTTATAGAATCATCACAATAAGAATTTTCATAGACATACAGGTTACGTTCCAAATGGAATTCTCATATCGGGTCAGTTTAATGAATTTATTCCTTAACAAGTACCAACATGTTTGCTTAAGTATCTTCATACTTTAGTAAATATGATCAATTCCTCTTTTCATATGGAAGAAACATAACATATGTTCGTCTTTTTACAATCTATTAATATCCAGTCTTAATAGAACAATGACTAGAAACAATTTAAGGATAATACATAAACGCAATATATATTTCATAATTATGATCTCATCATAATTTCTTTTGCAATTTATATTTATGTCATGAACTTTACCATATATATCTAATATGTATAAGATAAATAATAACTTTAAAGAATTATATCACTAAACTACAATAAACCAATTGGTTGTAGGACATAAACTAACAAATAACTCATTTGAAATATACAATTTATAAGTTATTATCAATGCTCATTCGAAAGGTAGCATATCCTGAAATCCACCATCATAAAAATGGGATTGTACCTCTCGTGTTGCCAATTAAGCGATTGAAGTTTCAATATACAAAAAAAAAAAGTTGAGGAGGCTTGTATTATTTGTACATTAGGTATAGGCTTGTTCAAGCAATAACTTGCAAACAAAAATTCGACATTTACTACTTTATGGAACCTAATAGAATGAGCCAAACATAAAAGGATCACGTAGAATTAATCCTACTTTTCTTCAAATGGCAATAAAGTTATGGAACCTATTAGAATGAGCAAAACATAAAAGGATCAGGTAGAATTAATCCTATTTTTCTTCAATTGGCACTAATGGCCTTAATCTGAACACGTCAAGCCCTTGAAGCAACCCTTTAGACTCCAAACGGCAGTATTTCATCTTTGCATTAAATGTCTCATCGAAAAGGCTAGTACTCTTTATATTTTTGCTCATGAAACAAATCAATTTACTTGTAGAGATAAGTTTAAGGGCAGATCAGTTTACTTGTGGAGATAAGTTTAAGGGCAGAATTTCATGATGGCCAAGCGCAAGCTTCACTTCACTCATTTTCTGTTCCTTCTCATTCTGCTCTCTTCAGGTTTGATCATTAATTAGTTAAGCAATTGTTTACCTTGCACGTTGATTTTGGTACAAGAGCACGCATGGCACAACAACTTGTATACAGGATACAATCTCAAACTTGTCAGACAATTTGTTAGAGATTTGAAGAACATTTTATTTAGACCCTTATCATTTGCTGGGATGGAATTTGTCAAAACCTTTTGAGTGTTCAGGTGGTCTATTCAGCGTCAAGTGTAGCATTACTAAAGATAACAGTCGCATCTCAACATTTTTGCATGTAATTGTTCACGAGGGGCATAGGTTTCTTTTCCAAAACACTCATTACTTTATGAAATAGAATACGTACATGTTGTTGTGACGTAGTATCTGCAGATAGGTCTACGTCCATTTATATTGGAGGTAGCTTACAATAGTATATGCAAAAGCATACGGTGTCTCTGCACTCTCCTTCACCATAGGGTTCCTTGGAACATTCTTTTCTGCAGTTCTGAATATCGCAAGTGTGAATGGTCAGCCGTTTATGACATGTATGTTCAGGTATCCTAGCGCCTTGAAGACCCAAAACTTGACCTGTCTCTCAGAAAATGGAAGCAATTTAAACAAGCGATGGTATGTGTGCGTGTGTTCCTCGTTGCTGCAGGCATTTCCTTTAAAGTAAAACTCGTTTATCTGGGGACAAAGCTGATAAAATTCTCCATCACAAAGAGTACAGATTCCTAAAGTGGGCTAAAAAAATCTGTGGGTAATTTATCGAACTTGCTTACTTGTCTAGAGTTTTTAACATCAAATTACTTCAGGTTTGCAGGTCTATGAACACATAACAGTCCGCGTTATAGAATAGTGCGATGAGACAAATGCAAGTACTTGATTTTGTTTCTACTATCCCAGACACATGTAACATCGTTTTTCGTTCTTCTACAAATTAAGACCATGGGTTTTCTATATTGTTTTTTAGCTGAAACTCTGTTGACCGAGTAGTGATAGATTTTAAGGTGTTTGGCAGCTATCAAACTTGAATAAATCTGTTATGCAAGTCATAAGCTAAAAGATTCTAAACAGAAGAACCTGAGATAATCAGGAGGAGAAAACAGAAGTATGCACTGAATATCTTCATGCTTTCAATATCTCCAACTTGATTGTCCAGCCTCAGGAGTCCAAGTTCTGTTTCCTCTTGGTTAAGACTAAGAGAGAAAACCCCAATTTTAGTGCCTTGCTTATATGGTAATTAAGATACATAGTAGTTAACATACGTTTATATTCTGTCCAGGAGAGAACAAGTTTTGTGAAAGATCCCCACGTCATTTGTCAGAAGCTTCTTCTTGTTGAAGAGAATATGTCCGTTTCTTTTTTGAGGCTTCGGAGTATGCTTTCTAACTCACGCCATCCCTAATGCAGAGACAAAAGGCAGGCACCAAAAAAGGTTGCAGAGACGCGTCAATCAACTAGGACTTCACTGTTGGAACTTTAAATTTGTGAGCGAACGCACATAGTGCCATGATCCCACTTGTAAAGAAACGGAAAGATGATGCATGACCAACCGTCACTATCAAAATTTGCTAGTACTAGTCTACCGTGCATTCAGAGTTTCAGACGCTGGTTCAACCTTAAAGCACGATGATCACAGACTTTGTAAAATCTACCAAAATGAGTTAACTGACTACTAGTCCACATTATTCATGTACGACCTAAGAGTAGGATATTCATTATATCTAACATACAAAATTTGACGTACCAAAACATTCAGGAGAAACATAATCCCAAAATTACCTTTGCAAAACTGAAAGTACCCACAAAAGTTTTGGACACAGATAAAACAGAAAAAAGTGAAACCTTAAACATAACTTAGTAGCCACCCTTGAGATCGTTGACAACGTCGTAGGGAATGGGGGTAACAGTTTCCAATGTTGCACCTTCTACCATGAAGCCAGGCTTGGGGCCCTCTGGCTGCCTCTTTGTGCTAATAATAACGCCTTTGGCCTTGGCTTCAGCCTTCAATTCATCATTTTTCTTCTTCCTCAACTGGAACTCCTCGGTGCATCTTGAAGGCTGCAGATGCTCAACTCGTACATGGATCCTCTTCTTAATAATCCTGTTACCAACCTGTGATCCAATACATGTATTATATACAATATCCCATTTCTAGTATACAATCCAAGTGAAGTAATAATAAAAGTAGAAAGTGGAATGCACAATCAAAATTTAAAGATGTAAGAAAACATAAAATGTCCAAAACATAAAATGTCCAGCATCCAATTGCGTTCTGCATTAAAATTTCTGTCAAAATTAAAATTGAAGATCCATAACTATGAAAACACAGTGTTGAACAAGCATCAATCCCTAAACCTCGATCCACACAATAGAAACAAGCAAAAACGAATTATCAGAAACAATAAACAGAGTGAAAATTTTACAACATTTAACACCCAACTGTATCTCCTGAAACTACGTACCAATCTGCAATTTAAAACCAAATGTCCTAAACACCAACGAAAACATACGATGATGAGATATCACCAGATGCAAAGACTTCCTTACCTTTCCTCATATGCTATTTTAAAAAAAAAAGCCGCACAAGACTAAAACAGAAAAAGTGAAGCACAAAACAAGCAAAAATACAAAATAAGCAAAACCCGTTACAAAAGACCAAAAATTTCATTGAAAGAAAGAGCATTTGAAACAAGTAAAAAAAGAAATGTACCTGCTTGTTAATCTCGACGCCAATAGCGCGCTTGGTGACGTTCCAAACGCGACCAGTACGACCATGGTAGAACTTGTGGGGCATACCCTTGTGAACGGCGCCGTTAACCTTTATGTCGACGTACTCGCCGATCTTGTAGGTCCTAAGATATGTGGTCAATGGGATGTAACCCTTCTTCCGAAATGGTCTCGCGAACAGATCTCTTGTTCTTGAGCGAAGCCCGTGACCAGCAGGCATTTTCACTTAACTCTCTCTCACCCTTTCTGATTTTTGTGTCTGCGAACCCTAAGGAAGAGACACTGCTACATATACCTGATGAGTTAGGGTTTTGTTTTTGGAAGGAAATGGGTTTTGGTGTTCTATGGGCTTTGAAAAATTTATGGATCTGCTGTACACTTTCCTTTCTTTCAAACTATTTTTGTTTGTTATGCTCCGGTCCAAGTTCTTTCTTTCTACAATATTATACTGCGTAGAACCTAGCCAGATTTTCTTCTCAAAGCTACTTAAATCCACGTATTTTTGCGCATAAGAAAGCCTCTTGCTTGTAGGTTTCTAAATATATGTGAACGTGATAAATTATATTATCATATTTTTATTACAATTATTTCAAGTGTTTTAGTTCTAAAATTTAGATTATGTATCTTGTTATTTTTTTATGATAATTTTGATTTTCACTATCACCTATATGATTCTAGTGTCCTATATTGTTTTAAACTAAATAAATTTGGGCACTCTTTCCCGTATTTGGTTTTCTGATTCAGATTTTTCTTGGTTAATGTTCTTTCTATAGTATGTTAATGAAAGTTTTATTTTATTTTTATATATAACTTTCTTTCTTTCAAATTTATGTAAGAAGATTAAAAGTAAAACCTGTTGGTATATACCTTACAGCCAGCCGGTTGATTATATTTTAGTGATATAAATATTTAAAGATATTTTTATCTTATACATATTTGGATGTATACGATAAAACCCATGAGATAAATATACATTATAAATAAAATTATAATGAAGTCAAATTATGATATCATCTTATATTTATGTATTATTCATACATCGTTTCTAGTTATTATTCTATTAAAAATGGAGATTAATAAAGTATAAAAAGACTAGCATATATTATATTTTTCTTTATAAATTAAGTATTAAATCTCATAGGCTAAAATATGAAGATACTAAAATAAACATACGAGTGCTTATTAGAGAAAAAGTTCACTGAACTAACTTCATATGAAAATTTCATTTAAAGCAATACTTGTACATTTATGGACTTCTTATTGTAATGATTGTATAAATAATTCTTTAACTTGAAATAACCAAACTATCCCATATAGAGATTATTATGTTGGATACTACTTATGACCTATTTTAATCAAGGGTAGCCTAGACAGTAATCATTGCATACGAAATGAATACGTGAAGCTAGTTGAAAGATCAATGTAGTATTCATCACCCTAAAGTGATTAGAAAAACGTTCCAATATTATCAATTAGTATTGATTCAAGAAATTCTTCGTTAAAATATAATAATATTTTGAAAATAGTTTTTAGATGTCACTAATTAAATCAATTATTAATTGTTAAGAACTAAATAATACTATTAGATCTTCTCAGAGCCCGTGTATGAGTATGATTCCTATTGAGTATTGTTGTTATTGTTATTGTAAGAATTAATATGATTTAAATCAAATAAAGTAGGCATTAATTTTATGCTTTATGTTTAATCGAAATATTGTATGATGAAATGATTGAATTTTATTTAAAAAAATCATGCACAGAAAGGTTGATTAAAATCCATTTAATATTTGAAAATATTTGAGTAGTTATAATATATTACTAGAAGATAATCTTGATCTACAGATATAAAGTATTTAATTAGAGAATTAAAGATATGTTAAAAGAGTTTAATTTGTCTAAACCTAAATGATTTAAGATTGTAATTGATAGTTATTGTTAACACATTTAGAAGCCTAATATTTCACATGCAAAGAATTGGTTGAAGAAAGAAAATTTATTTTAATTAAACTTAATTGTAAAATTTGAGAAATTTTAAGATTAAATATGATATATTTAATAAATAAAGATTAATATGATCTATTAAATCTTATTTGAGTATAATTGGTATTTAATTAGATTACAATTTATTGAAATTTGAGTATTATTTCAATTAAATTACTAAAATATCTAAAAATATGTTATAAACAAGCTTAACTCTAAGAGAGCTAGTATTACCCTCTTTAAAGCAGTTGTAGAGTTCTCTTATACGCTTTATGGATACTGTTAGAGGCATGACGATATTTAATTTGTATGGCTTCAGTCGATGATATGAGCTAATTTTATAAACAATTTAAGGGAAACAACAAAAAGGAATCGAACTTTGGAATAAATAACAAGTTATAGTTCACAATTTATTACATTTTATAAGTTAAATGTTATACAATTTTAAGTAATATTGACTTTTAAAAAATTAAATTAAAAAGTTTTGTTCTTATTATGCTACATGCAAGATTAGATTCTATTCCAGTTTCCCAAAAAAGTTAAAGTTCATTTAATACATGGAGAAAAAGAAAGAAGAAATTGGAGATATAAGAAAAATGTGAATGCTTATAAATTTTGTAAAAAAGTAAAAATAGAATATATTTAGAAATAAAATTAAAATTTTAAATAAAAAAGTTAAAAATCATATTTTAATTTGTGAACAAATTCTGAAAATTAAAAAATAAGAGGTTGATGTTTTTTTTATCTATAAAATAATTATTTGAATATATTATTGAAACTTTTCTACTTTATTACAGATGAATAATCCTCTGGAAGGGCCTTTTTTTTGTTGGGTTCGTTACCTTTGAATGGGTTTTCTTACTTTATATGGGTTTCCGTCTAAATGATGTTCTTTTCTTTCTACTAATAATATAGCTAGATTTGTTAAGAAGACTATAAAATATTGAGATATAGCTTTAGATGTTGTTCATTTGAAGCCAATCGATGATCTACAGAACTTTGTTCGCATTATTGGTCATAGTTAGGACTGGGCTGATTCAGAAAATTTAACTAGTATCAAAACTTTTTATTTTAAAATTAAAATTTATGATGTCTAAATAATTAAATATATTAAATTCATATTATCTTAATAATTAATAAATTAAAATATGAAGTGAGAGACTAAAAACTGTAATATTCAAGATTTGCTCATAATTGAATTATACAATTTATATAATTTTTTGTTTATATTTAACATTTCTAAAAATATTGTTTCCTAAAATTTATTAAATTAGCAATTATCAGTTTATTAGAATAAATTTGAACAAAATAGAATTAAGTATGTATTCAAATTAAAAATAATAAAAAGTTTGTGTCAATAAATAATAATTATTATAAATGAAGTAAATTATGATATCTATATATATGTATATATATATATCAAATTTTATGTAAAACTTGAAAAATAGAAAAAAAAATCTTAGATTGATATTTACATGTGTCTATACATATTTAAGGGAATAGTGCAAGTTAATATACTATTTAAGAGTTACAAAATGTTATGTAAACATGTTCCAAAAATTTTTTGGATTTATATGGTTCAAGTAATTTACGTGACTTACGTACATAAAATTTTAGTATTTATATGGTTCAAGTAATTTACCTTTTCCCACTGTAACCTGCATTATTCATATCTTGTCTCATTTGCATGTGGATCTATCAGAAACAGCTTCTCTACTATGTAGGGGTAAGGTTGTGTACTATCAGACCTTCCCAGACTCCGCTTCATTACGGAATTTCGGACTGGGTGATAATGATGATGATGATAATGATGACGTCTATACACAAGGAGATAAAATTCTTTTATAACTTTGAGAAAGACGATACTAGGAGATGTATGATAACCATAACCCAGCCTTCCAAGCGTTCCCAAAGTTTTTATCAAAGGTCTACCTTGCAAAACCTTTATCAAACTATTCATAAACTAAGCTTATCTATAAGAAATTTAATTATAATGAAACTTTATTTTCATATAAGTTTAGGATTATTAAAACTCTATTTCCATAAAAGTCTGATGACAAAAAACATCAACTTTTCATGTATCCTCAAAAATCATATCACGAGTTCGAAGCTAGTCACAAGTATTATTTTAGTGTCAGTTTAGTCTGTCCTTAGCATTTTATAACTCTTAAATAGTATATTATTTATTTGGTGGTTGTGGAAGGCTAGGAATTTATGGGTCTTTCAAAAGAAGCTTCTTTCTTTAGCAACTTTTAATGGTTGTGTCTTTAAAGTTGTAATGAATGTATCCTTGATTTCTGTTTCACAACCAAAGCTTCACAGTGTGAGGCATTGGATTGATTGGACTGCGCTACTTACTGATTGGGTGAAGTTGAATTGTGACGGCAGTTCTATTGTTAATACTAGGCTGACTAGTGGTGGAGGGCTGTTGCACAATTCATTTGGCCATTAGCTAGGGGGTATTCGTTTCGCTTTAGTGTTTCGACTATCTTGTTAGGGGAGTTATGATCCATTTGAGATGGTTTGATTTTTGCATGGTTTTTGGCAGGTCGTGGTAGAATCTGATAGGATGGAGGCGGTGAGGATGGTGACTTGTGGTGTTGTCTCTTCACATCCTCTATCTGTCTTGGTTGTGGATATTCAAGCTTTACTTGCTAAGAATTGGATTTGTTTTATTAAGCATGTGCTTTGTACAGGTAATTTTGCAGCATATTGTCTAACTAAATTGGTTCATGACATTTCGTCAACTTTTCAAGTTTGGGATGATATTCCTGACGCCCTCTCCTTAATTATCTAGGCTGATGCTTATGATATTTCTTTTATGAAATAGTTTTGATTTTCTCTTATTTGTAACCCAAAAAAATGATATTGGTCTCAGTCTGATAACCTTATCCATTGCCAATTATCTTTTATAATTTCACTATTCACAATTAATGACATATCTTTCAATTTTCTCCCTTTAATTCTCCAAAGTCTAACAAAAAAATACTCTTTAATGGATAATCCCTCAAGGCTTTAAGATGATCAAACACACACCAATTTTAAGCTATTTTCTGATTGCATGATGCTAAATATTGTAATAAGAAGAGATGAAACAAATATTGTATAACATAATACAATAATACAAAATATGATGTAGAATAAGAAGTTGAAACAAAAAAACTTCGAGCTTTTTTGGATTTCAGTCTAATAATATTTAAATTAAAAAATTTAAATTAAGACCAAGTTGAAGTAATCTGTTATCACCTTTGTTTTTGTTCTTATAAATTCATGAATGTAAATAATTTTTTTTGAATAATGATATAATTTGAATAATTTTTAAAGATAATATTATTTTAAATAAATTAATAATTTAAATTAAATAATAGTTTTGATATAACCTATATTTATAGGACTTAGGGTATAAGCGGATTTTGTTGTGGATCATTTAGAAATAACTTCTCTACTAGTTAGAAGTAAGACTGTATATTATTGAACCCTCCTAGACTACGTGTGTAAGCTATGCTTTTTTTACAATTGAAAATTTTTAATACTCTATTTTTATAGTTGAAGCAAATACTAATTACATGAATTTTAATCTTTATCATTTCAAATACTACTTTGATCAAGTCTCTCTCTCTCTCTCTCTCTCTCTCTC
>JAOTIZ010000004.1:24595974-24607920 GCA_027123425.1 Erythroxylum panamense
TACAGAACGAATACGTTTATTTTTTAAATGATTCATATCGTCAAGTGTACCCATTCCAAATTTCATTCCAATCAACTGCTCCGCAGTTGCCAATATATCTCGTGGTAACAAAAAAGTATTGGTATGAGGTATATCAAGATTTAGTCTCCGGTTCATATTTAGTCGACCAATCTTTCCTAATTCACATTTTTGTTGAAAGAATTTATTTGTAATTCCTTACATAAGGATTCAAAATTCCATCAATAAGTTACCGACGGAATATATTATTCCGACACCAAGTTACTGATGGATATATAACTCTGTTGCTAGTTTCTCGACAGAATAATCGATTTTGTAAGTAAATATTTAGCGACAGATATTATTTTCTATCGGTAAGTTTAGAACGAAATGTTTTATGTCCGTCAGTAAATTTAACGAAAAACGTGGAACTTATCATTTCTAAATTCACTGATGGAATATTGTGATTTTGTCAACAAATTAATGATGGAATATTCTAAATTCATCAATAAATTTACCTTAATTTAGCAACAAAAATGCAAAATTTTGTCGCTAAATTTACCGACAAATATATAAAATTTACCAACAAATATACAAATTTATGTCATTAAATTTATGATGGATTCATTTTATCTGTCACTAAATTTTACCTACAGTTGTTTCTCTGATGACTCTTTCTGTCACCAAACTTGTTTCTCAATAAAATATCTTTATTTTTCGTCAATAATTTCTATCGCTAAAATCAAATTTTCTTGTAGTAATATTTCAAAGCAAAGTGGTTGAGTTTGTGACTATTAAAACATTCAACTTGGGATTTTGTATACTTTAGCCTCCATCATTTCTTAGCATGTTTCCTCTTCCATGCACTCTTGTGGACAAATTGCTTTGTCCTATTCTTCCATTATTAGAAAGATTAGAACTTCCTTGTCTTTGTTTTCCACATCCTCTACTAGGATTTCTAGCTCTTTGGTCTTTTTGGATGCTAAATTTTTTTCCCTTCTTGTTTAAAGTGATTTTGGTTTAAAGAACATGCTCTAAGATCTCTTGCTTCCTCTTTTGCCTTTCTTCATATGCTTCAAGTAAGCATTTCAGTTGTTTGTGTTAGTGATGATTTCCTTAACGTTCTCATTTAATTGATTATGACCATAACATTTGCTAAATAATCACTTATAGTTTATTTTCTCTCATATGTAAAGCTTACAATTCACTTTTTTAAGTACTGTAAGTGCAATAGCCCATTCCTACACATAGGAATTTAACTATTATATGAAGTCATATGATTCATATTATATGCGAATACATGAAGTGCATTTTATTTACGTGCATCATATTCAAATACATACATGAATTATGATTTACTACACATTGTAAAGATAATTTATGCACACAATTCATTTAATCTAGGGTATGAAAGATTTTAAATGCTTATGTTGTGATTTTATGATTGTAAATTGATCATGTCTTGAATTCAAGTTTGATGGACTACAATTAGTGAATTGGAATTTTTTGTCACAATTGGGTGATTGATGAATTGTTATGTGCATCTAGTCTAGGAAAAATATTAAATGGCAAGACAAATTGATACATGGGAACTTAGGTTGATCAAGCCTAAGAAATAGTGACACATGACATTAGTAATAATGTGACACATGCCTTAATTAAATGAGTGACAAATGGTGGTTTAATTGGGTGATAAATGGCCTAGTGATTATGAGACAATGGACTAATTATGGAGTGACTAAAGGAAGTTGAAGTAGAAGACATATGGCTAGGTCTTAGCATGACATATGGTATGAAATGTGTCCACCTTCTCCTCCACACACCTATATCCACGTCTCTCACACTTGCAAGACCACCTTCTTCCATATTTTGGTCTTATGTTTTCTCTTTCTTTCTCTTACCAATGATGCACTCACATAATCTCCCTAACTTTTGCCAAATTTTCATAACCTTCACCTTACAATTGAAACCCTTATGTTTCCACCTTATACTTGGAGTATAACTTGTCCTTGCATATTTGGAGGGATGGTTAGCTTGAAGATTGAAGAGATTTTGAGCTAAAAACAAGTAAGTGATTTTTTTAAATTTCTATAGCATGTTAAAATAGAAAGATTCATGATGATTAAATTGAGATGGGTGATATATAGGGTTAATGTTAGAGTTATACTGGAATTTGATGAAGGATTGTATGGTTTCTGTTTCATTTTTTTGCTTAAAAATAGTGGATTATATGCATGGTTTAGGTTGATATTTCAAGTGTAAATGATGATGTAACAATGCAAAAAATGGGTATAATGGGAGTGTTCCTGAAATTGACAAGTTAAGGTTATATGTATGAAGGTGAATGATAGTTCTATTTTGATTGTGATGCATGAAAGACTATGATTTGTGAGTTGCCAATTGAATGATTTCAAGTTGGAATTTGGAGATGAAATTGATGATCGTGGGAAATGCCTTGAAGAAGAAAAGTTTATGTTTTGTCTTTCTATGATGGTTGAAAGGTACCCACGATCGTGGGAAATGCTTGGGAAATGGAAAACTCTATTTTGTGTGATTGTTGAACCAATTAAAGATAAGTTACTTTACCTTGTATTTGGATTTGATTAAGGTTTGAAATTAACCTAGATGGTTATTTGATTGATTGATTGATTGATTAAGGGTTTGATAAGTTTAAGTTGATAATTGATGTTAGAATTAAAGAATGGATTGTTTGATATCAATGTGTATGAATTTGGGAAGTATGAGTTGTTAAAGAAATGAAGGTGTTCTTATAAATGCAATTATGATGGAAGGGATATAAGTCATGAATTTGTTATGATTGAATGAGAATATGCAAAGTTGTGTGAGTATAGAATGTTAAGAAGGGATAGATAAATGTATGATTGAATGAATTTAAAGTAATCTAGATGTCTTAAGGCATTGATCTAATCGCCAATAAGTTATATACAAGATATTCGAGATCGTGAATTGAGCATGCATTAAACATAACACATATACATGCATAAAATTGGGTATTCATTTGATTAAACAAGTTAGTAATGTAGACATATGTGTGTATTGCATGACATAGAAGCACAAATTGACCGACCACATCTAGATATTGCTGGATTGTAAAGGCAATAACAATTGGAGTTATGTAAACATAGTGCCCTTGAAAGCAAGTGTATTTACATATAACTTAATCTTCTTCCAATTACTTTTGTAATGAAAATAATTATTATTAATAAAATAAAAGAGTTTGGTTTTATTTATTTGAGCATTATATAACTAGTCATAAGGCACCAAGATTCTTTTGTAATTAATATACATATACATGGAGATGTATGGGAAACATGTACATTTTTAGAATCTAAATTAATTTATTCGCAGTTGAATAATCAAGTTGATCGCTTGATTATGGTTTAGGCTATAGTGTTGCGATTTTTCTCTATGTAAGTAAAGGAGTTTACTTCAAGGGAATGTTAACTTTCATATCATGATAGTAGTTGACTATCGATAATGGAACTATTAAATGAATCTAGAATTACATATGTTTTTAAAGATTAAAGTAGGCCGTTTCTTTAATCTTAAAACATACACTTTAGCATTCTCTTATTGCGAATCACAATCTTGATAAGTGGGGAACTCATATGTGTTTCACTATAATTCTTGATATGATCAGAATGGTTTTTTACAGAGTATCAATCCAATATATGCATGTTGGAATTATTAATTGAAACATGCATCAAGGATCATTCACTCAAATAAAGAGTTTATAGTGATATCATCACTTCTAGATATTATACGGAGATTGGTAATTAAACTGGTGCCAGTAGTTTGATAGACTAATTACCCATCAAGTCTTAACACTAAGATGAGATCTTGTGTGTTAACCACCATATAGAGTAAAGCGGAAGATCTAGAAGGAAAAACAAATTAAAGGAAAAACGGTAATTTTATCTTTTATTGTGCAAATGGCTATAATATGGTCCATAATAGAGTTTGCAATTGGACATCCTATTTGAAACACGTGTTCTCATAATATTTAGTAATTTAAAAGTTCAGCTAATTGTCTTTAGTAGAATGACACTTGGTTAATAAGCTAGAATTAATTATATTGAGATTAAATTAAATCTGAGTTTATTGGAGCTTGAATTATATAAGTCCAATTAGATTCTTCACTTGGCTTCTAGGAAAGATTTTCAAGAAAAGTAAGAAAAATAAATAGAGGTTATCGGAAATAAGAAAAAAGAAAGGATCAAATTAGATTCGGAATAATAACACCAAAACAATTTAATTAAGAGTTAATTAAATTGGGTTTTAAGCCTATGATTAAACTATGGGCTTACTCTAATTAAATGTTAATTAGAAGCCCAAAGTAAACAATTAATATTGGGCTAGATTTTGATTTGATTTAATTAATTAGATTAATTAAATTAAAACAAGATCTATAAAGACAAAAAAAGGAGGATAAAAATCAAAACTACAATAATGTAGTTTTCGATTTTATAGCTAAATGGATAGCTGCATATTCAGCATTGAATTGTTAAGTATAAGATGGGTTTTTATCATGCTTCAACATCATTAAATGGTTTAATGGTGTCCTCATAAAATGATTTAATGGTCTTATCATTAAATGGTTTAATGATTGCCATTTAATATTGGCTTGTAGAAAAACATATCGACCTTTTAGCATTCTTTTTATTAAAGGAGTAAGTGCATTTGTTGCTCTCTCTCCCTTCTTTCATCTTGCAACTGAAAATGAGAGTATCATTTTTGTTTTTTATCTTTTCATCTACCCATATTAAACAAATTTGAATGTCTCATTTGTGGCTCTCTCTTTCATTTTTGATTAAGAGAATGAAGTGGTGCAAAAGTTGCTCCTCCTTTTTCCTTTTGCCAAAATTGGTTATGAGAAAACTAAGGAAAACCTTTTTAATATTTATTTTCCTTTTCCACTAAAGGATCTTGTTAACCAAGTTGTCTAAGGAGAATAAGTGGTAGATCGGATTAGTTGAGGATACAATAGCGAGGAGTCAAAGCTGTAGCAAAGCAATCAATAAAATTTTGATCTTATTCTTATCCTATTTATTTTTGTAATACCATATCATGTATGGATTAAACATGTTGATTTGGTTTTTATGCTTCTGCTACATTTTGATTTCAGAAATAGCTAAATCTAGTATGCTTTTATTTTTCAATCCAATTATAACTATTATAGAGCATACTCTAAGTCAACCTAGATGTTCTCTCACTGTAATCTAGTTGCTTCATTTAAAATTCAGTTATTGAATTGCTACTTAAGTGATTGTGATAATTCCATAAAATCAAATGTCTAAGGAGAATGATATTCAGGAATGTATTGGAAGTGTTTTGTAAATGTATGTGAATATGGAAATCTATGTTCTCAACGAAATCTTGACTGTCAGACTTAGATATGAAGAATGTGATATATGACTGGAATATTTCGAGTGTGAAATAATGAATGCATCATATGTGAATTGTTGCATCTCATTACATTGAAATGCATTAATAGATAAAGGAGTTGTGATCAGAGTGACCCAAGTGGAAAAGAGCTTAAAGCCTAGAAATGTGCACAAAGAGCCACAAGCTTAGTTATCAATGATCCCAGTATCCATAATGGGTACGAGACAGTATATACAAATGAGCCCGATATCTACAACCCATACGGGATAGTTAAATAGCACTCGATCACAGCAAAGTAAAAATGAAGTGAGTCACATGTGCATTTACATATGCATCCTTATTTATGAAATGATTGAATGGATATACCTTATTGACTAATTGAACTAACATTTCGTTTGAACTAAGATGAAATATTGAATGGTTAAAATCAATGAAATATATGATGTGATGTGAATTATTCATTTATATGAAATTTTGGTAAATTGGACTATATATATGTTATGAGTGTGCACATCGATGATGATTCTCTCAATGAGTTCACAAACTCATTAAAATAGCAATGATGTCTCCTAAGCAGATCAACTAGAAGTCTAGTACTTGTGTTTTGCAGCAAGAATGGTTCAAAGATTGGTCAGCTGACACTAAAGAGTCTAGAGAGGATATTTTGGTTTAACATTCCACTTTATATTGGAACATCTCGTAAAGAGTAGCAAACTCTTAGATGTTGTTGGTCATGTACATATGTGGATTATGTACTGTAATGCTACAATGTATATTCATGTTTATGAATAAAATGGGAAGTTTTGATCTTCTTAAATACTTATGTTATGTATGATGCATTAATAAATGAATGTGATTGCTCTAACATGCCATTTCCATAGGGTTTATTTTTGGAAAATCTATAGATGTTTGGGCATATGCATTATGGTAGTGGTGTGTTACAATTTTGGTATCAGAGCATGGTTTGGCATCCTTAGGGACATATTGGAGTAGTTTAGCATGACGTTTAGCAAGAAAATTGGATAGTGATCATGGATGTTGGTTGTTATAGGTCATCCGCCGTAGGAGACTGGGCCATCGAGTCAGCTAACCTCGAGTCAATACGAGCCAACAGAGAGTCTCCTATAGCCCAGTCTGAGCCAATGCCTCAGAGAATACCTGAGAGGAGAGAGAGAAGGTATAACAAACTCAAGAAGTAGGGGGTTGTGGACTTCTATTAAAGTACAGACCCCGTTGAGGTAGAAGGTTGGTTAGAGAGGACAATAAGAACATTTGACCAGATGGATTGCAAGTTAAACGTGAGGTTTGACTATACAGTCTCATTATTTCAAGGTTCGACCTACCAATGGTGGAAGATTGTTTTGGTAACTCAGTCTAACCCTGCAAATTAATGTGGGAAGACTTTTTGAGCATCTTCAAGGAGAATTACATGACTGAGATTTACTTAGACAGAAAGATGAAGGAGTTTTTAGATCTTAAAGAGGGAAGTCTCACTATAGCTGAGTATGAAGTGCAGTTTAATGAGCTAATGGGGTATGCTACTACCTTGATTCCAATTAAGGAGGAAAAATGTAGGTGATTTGAAGACAAATTAAATATGGAGATTTCGACAAGGCTAGCAATTACTAATTTGAGTAGTTTCATTGAGATGAGAGCTACTTCAATCAGAATCAAATAGCTATTCAAAGATAAGCAAGAAGAGTACAGGTAAGAGTTTAGGCTGAAGAGATAAGGTGAGTCTCAAGCTGATTCTGGCAAAAGGTTCCGTAAATGTCAAAGTAGACTGTCATGATCACAACAGAGATTGAGACTGTTAGGGTTTAGGTCAAGATGTGGTTTTGTTTATTCTAGTGGTAAAGGACTGGCTTTGGGAGGATAGTCATATAGCAGACAAACGCAACGAAACCCCAGTTGTAATCATTGTGGGAAAAATCATAGTGGGATATTCTGGAAGATATCGGGAGCTTGTTTGTGTTGTGATTCTTTTGAGAATCAAATCAAAGATTGTCCTACTGTTATAGGAGCTCAGTCTGGAATGAGAGGAGGATCAATGATCGAAGCGACTGTTTAGTAGAGCAGAATGAGTAGAGTAAGACAGAGAGGTACAGATAAGGGAATAGCTAGTTTTGCAGGTTCTAGTGCCAGGACTAAGACGCGAAGTAACTAGGCACAGTCCCAGCTAAGATCTATGTCATCACCTGACAGGAGCCTCAGGACTCCCCAGATGTCATAGCAGGTGTATTATACGTCTTTAATTTTAAGGCGTATGCATTATTAGATCCAGCATCAACATATTCTTTTATCACTCTTCATCTGACATCTAAATTGCATTGTGAAAAAAAAGATATTGAAATGTGGATTAGAGGTGAGTACTTCAGTAAGTGGTACTACTACAATTGGGAAGATTTGTAAAAGGTGTATTATTCAGGTTGATCAGGTCGAGTTCAAGGCCAACCTGATAGTATTGCAGCTAAGAGAAGTAGACCTTATTCTAGGTATGAATTGACTCACTCCATATAGGACTATCATGAATTGATACACTAAGGGGGTAATTATTGAATCTCCTAATCAATCGAGAGTAATATTTTTATATGTTAGTCAAACAGTGCTAACCAGACATCTTTCATCAATGAGTGTTGCTAGATTGATTCAATGGGGATATGAGGCTTACTTAGCCTATGTAACTGATACTCGAATTAAGCAGATAATTCAGGATATTCTCGTTATCAGGGAATTCTCGGACTTGTTTCCTACTGAATTACCAAGACTACCCCCGAATAGGGAGACAAAATTTACTATCGATCTGGTTCCAAGTACTGCTCCTATATCGATTCCTCCATATATGATGGTTCTTGTAGAACTTAAAGAACTCAAGACTCAGTTTCAAGAGTTATTGGATAAGGATTTCATTAGACCCACTGTGTCGTCTTAGGGAGCTCCAGTTTTATTTGTGAAGAAAAAAGATGGAACCTTGAGATTGTGTATCAATTATAGATAGTTGAATAGAGTGATTGTGAAAAATAAATACCCATTACTGAGAATAAATGATCTACTTGATCAACTACAAAGAGCTCAGGTGTTCACTAAATTGGATATGAGATCAAGGCATTATTAGTTGAAGATAGCGAAAGCTAACGTACCAAAGAGTGCATTCTGAACTAGATATGGGCATTTTGAGTTTTTGGTCATGCCTTTTGGATTAACAAATGCTCCGGTAGTTTTTATGGCATTGACGAACAAGGTATTTCAACCTTACCTAGATCACTTTGTGATCATATTTATTAATGATATTTTGGTGTATTCAAAGAGTAGAGAGGAACATTATGAACACTTCAGGTTAGTTCTACATATTATGAGGGAGAAGCAATTGTATGCCAAATTTAGTAAATGTGAATTTTGGCTCAACCAAATAGTATTCTTGGGACATATAGTATCTAGAAAAGGCATTTAGGTAGACCCAAAGAAAGTTGAAGTAATGATGAATTGAAGCAATGATGAAGTGGAAAGCCTCGAGAAATGCATCTAAGATTTGAAGTTTCCTTATATTAGCTGGTTATTACAGAAGGTTTATTGAGGGGTTTTCTTGAGTTTCAACCCCTTTGACAAAGCCTCTGAGAAAAATATATCTTTCCAATGGACTAATAAATGTAAGAGGAGTTTTAAGGAATTAAAACATCGGTTGGTTATGACATCGGTGTTAGCTATTCCATTGGGTTTTGGAGGATATATAGTATATAGTTATGCCTTACACCAAGGATTAAGGTGTGTTTTAATGTAGTACAGTAAAGTGATAGCCTATGCTTTGAGACAATTGAGGTCTCATGAGTTTAACTATCCAGTTCATAATTTAAAACTTTCTACAGCAGTGTTTGACTTGAAAATGTAGAGACCTTATCTGTATGGTGAAACATTTCAGATATTTATAAATCACCAAAGTCTGGAATATCTGTTGAGTTAGAAGGAGTTAAATATGAGATAAAGGAGATGGATTGAGTTGCTTAAATATTATGACTACACAGTTGAATACCATCCTGGTAAAGTTAATGTGGTAGCTGAAGCATTAAGTAGGAAATCTAATAGCAGTTTAGCACAGATTCAGATATCAAGGTTCCCACACCTAGTGCAATTGAAAGCACTAAATGTTGAGTTAAATTTGGGACAGAATGAAGTGTAAATAGCTACATTAGACTAGTATTGCATGAGGAAATTAGAAAGGCTCAAAGCAAAGATCTAGAGTTTATTAAGCTTATTGAGAGACCGATACAGGACTCGAATTCTAGATTTGAGTTGAGAAATAATACATTACGGTTAAAGCAGAGATTGTGTGTGCTGGAGGTGGATGATCTGAGAAAGGAAAATTTTGAGGAAGCACATAAAATGACTTATGTTATGCATCCTACCAAGATGTATAATACACTAAAACAACATTTTTGGTGGCCAGGAATGAAGAAGCAAGTAGCTGAGTATGCTGTTAAATGTTTGACATGCCAACAAGTTAAGGCTGAGCATTAAGCTTCAGTTGGAAGGTTACAATCATTACCTTTTCTGGAGTGAAAATGGGAGAGGACCACAATGGATTTCATCAGGGATTTGTCGAGGATGTCCAGGCAACATGATGTCATAAAGGTCATTGTTTATAGATTGACGAAGTCAGCCCATTTCTTACCTGTTGGGAGAATAATACACTAGATTAACTAGCCCGAAGATACATCAATGAGATAGTAAGGTAATATAAAGTCCCATTGTCTATTGTTTCTGATCGAGATCCCAGATTCACTTCTAGATTCTGGGGTAATTTACAGCAACTTTAGACACAAAGTTAAATTTCAACATAGCATTTTATCCTCAAATAGATCGATTAAGTTAGAGGACTATCCGGACTATTTAGGATATGCTTAGAGCTTGCGTATTGGAGTTCTAAGGAGCATGGGATCAATATGTAGCGCTTATTGAATTTGCATACAATAATCATTATCACAGTAGTATCGGTATGGCTCCTTATGAAGCCTTATGTGGCAGGAAATGTCGGTCACCATTATATTGGGATCAAGAGGGATTTAAAATTGTTAAAGGCCCAGAGTTGATTCAAGACACCATTGATAAGGTGAAATTGATCTGCAGTAAAATCAAGGTAGCTTAAGACAGATAGAAGAGCTATGCAGATCAGCACTATAGGGACAAGAAATACCAACTAGGAGATAAAGTGTTTTTGAGAGTATCAACTTGGCAAGGAGTGCTAAGATTTGATAAAATGAGTAAATTAAGCCCTAGATATATTGGTCCATATGAGATCACTGAGAGAATAGGACCATTGGACTATAAGTTATCATTACCAGCTAAAATATCTCAGATTCATAATCTATTTTATGTTAATATGCTTAGGAGATATCGATCAGATCCGACGCATATATTACCAACACAGGAGGTTGAGATTGCAAGTAAATTGAGTTATGTGGAGGAACCTATAAAAATACTGGGTTGTCAGACTAAACAGTTGAGAAATAGAGAGATTTCGTTAGTTAAAGTTCTTTGGAGGAACCATTCGAGAGAAGAAGCCACATGTGAGACCGAGGAGAATATAAGGATACAATACCACCATCTATTTAACCAATCGGGTAAGAATTTCAAGGATGAAATTTCTTAGGGGGAGAATTGTAATAGTCCATTCCTACACTTAGGAATTTAAATGCTATATAAAGTCATATGAATCATATCATATGAGAATACATTAAGTTCATTTCATTTATATGCATCATATTCACATAAATACTTGAATTATGATTTAGTACATATTGTAAAGATAGTTTATGCACTCAATTGATTTATTTCGGGGTATGAAAGATTTTAAATGTTTATGTTTTGATTTCGTGATTATGAATTGATCTTGTCTTGAATTCTGGTTTGATGGACTAAAATTAATGAATTGGAATCTTTTTTCACAATTGGGTGATTGATGAAGTGTTATATGCATCCAGTCTAGGAAAAATATTAATAGGCAAGACAAATTGATACATAGGAACTTAGGTTGATCAAGCCTAAAAAATAGTGACACATGGCATTAGTAATAATGTGACACATGGCTTGATTAAATGAGTGACAAATGGTAGTTTAATTGGGTGACAAATGGCCTAGTGATTATGAGAAAAATGGACTAATTATGGAGTGACAAATGGAGTAATTATGGAGTGACAAATGGAAGTTGAAGTAGAAGAAATATGGCTAGGTCTTAGTATTATATTTGGCATGACATGTGTAACATCCCATCACCAATGGGAAAGATAAAATAGTAAATTTGGATCGGGTTGTGTTTTGGTACATAAGATTGTGCATGCACTCGTGACAATTCCCGGCTTTGTGTCTTTGTGAAAATGTGAATTTGTGTGTCGATTGAATTGGAGTGATTTATGTGTAATCAGCATTAAATTGCAAAGTGGGTACCGATGAGATGTCCGGTACTGTAAATGACTGTACGACTGACACTCAAATTAAAGACATGATTTAGGAATTCTTGTTTAGCATGAGTAATTGAAATTGGAAAGGTTA
>JAOTIZ010000004.1:24695502-24711756 GCA_027123425.1 Erythroxylum panamense
AAGAACTTTAGGAGAACCACACCCAAAAGCTAGCTTATGAAGGTAGAGAGCCCAAAGTTCTTATAAATCTCATATCAACTTTGTATTTAATCAATATAGGATTCAAATCCCATACCTTGTAATTAGATTAAACCGTAACATTCGTTCCCCCATAAGGACCAATGTCCTCATTGGTCACGGCTGACACTTTCAGGTCACCACTTCATGGGTCACCACTCTGAGATCCTTGTTGGTCACGGCCACGTTGGTCACAGCTGGTGCTTCCAGGCCACCACTCCAAGACTGGCTTTGATACTAATTGATAAGGACTTTAGGAGAGTCACACCCAAAAGCTAACTTATGAGGGTAGCGAGCCCAAAGTCCTTATAAATTCTATATCAACTTTGTATTTAATCAATATGAAATTCAAGTCCTATACCTTGCAACTAGATCAAACCGTAATATTTTGAGTGAACAATTATACCTTTTGAGTGTCTAGTAGTGCTAAATTTCCGACTAGTGCTAAATTTCGGACTGTTTTTCAGTCAAATATGATATATTCGTAACTCGTAACTTTGCTGAGGACTGAGGATACTCCAGACTCTCTCTGCTCCGCTGTCTGGAAACAAAACATTACGTAATTAGTTTGTTTTACATTTTATTTCCTTTTTGTAGTTGTTTAAGAATGAAAATGGTTTAATTAAGGGCATCGCTTCCAAGGCAAGTTAAAAACTTTTCATTATCCATTTTCTATGACAAACAGAAAATAACATAATTTACGTCTTGTTCTTTCTAGGTCTCTGACTAATGACTGGGTATCATTGTGTTCTTCTTCCACACCCACACCCACACTCTTTGTTTTTTTTTTTTGAGAAAGACACCCACACTTCCTTTTACCAGATCTGACCTCACCAATTCTTTGTATATAATATTTGCAGTTTGTTTGCTTCTCTCTCTTCGAGGAAGATCACCCCTTGCATGCTCACGCTTGCTTTCTGTTCCAGATGCCTTTTTGATTCAAGTACTATTGATTTCTGCTCTTAAGTTCACATTGCTGATTCATTTGCTCTTCCCAGTTTCGTTTATTATTCTTTTTTTTTTCCTGATAGACTGAAGCTCTTGGATGATGGCGTCCAAACAAGGATCCAAGAAATCCAAAAGGTTGGGCTCCGCAAGCTCTAAAGCTGCTAATTCACCCTCCTCTTCCACCACATCGTCGTCCAAGCAGTTTCCCGAAACTTCAGTAGATGGCCAGAGTTCTCCTGCGTCCTCCGCACCAAGTAAACCGCAGTACTTTTACTCCGAGAGTGTGGCTTTACATGGCGAGAGATCCAAAGAGAACGTAACCGTCACTGTTCGCTTTCGGCCTTTGAGGTCTGCTTCTTTTTTTGTTTCTGATGTATTTTTTTCTCTTTTCTTTTTCTTTTGGTGTAGAAACAATTTTATTATTTTGTGATTGTGTGTTCGTTTTGAATGATTTAGTCCGAGGGAGATTCGTCAAGGAGAGGAAATTGCTTGGTATGCAGATGGGGAAACTATTGTTCGAAATGAACATAATCCTTCGATTGCCTATGCTTATGGTGAATTTCTCTCCGTTCTCTGTTAATTCGGTTGGATCATCACGAAATTTTTTCCATCGTCGGCCTGATGAGTTTTAACTTGACCCAACTTTGCTTGTTTAGTTAAAAATTTCTTCATTTTTTGGGACTTTCATGATTAATTTAGAGGTTTCTTATGTTTTGCAAATTTTGTAACAAGGTCAGCTTATGAAGAAAGTTATAACTGTTTTACTCAAATTCTCTTATATGTACCAAAGAATACAACTTGGGAAGTAGCTTTGTGTCTCGATTTAATCCTATAACGGTGTCTTGCTTATTTGTGAATGCTATTTAGATCGGGTGTTTGGTCCAACAACTACAACACGCCATGTCTATGATGTTGCTGCTCAACATGTTGTCAGTGGTGCTATGGAAGGCATTAATGGTATTTTATTTGGAAATTACCTCTATTTAGGTATCTAGTTCTTCATCCTGTGTTTGAAAATGTGCATCTAACATTGTTTTTCATGCAATTTGCAGGCACGATTTTTGCTTACGGTGTGACAAGTAGCGGGAAGACTCATACAATGCATGTGAGATTCATTCACCACTTTCCTCAGATATTTTTTGTTTTGAGCCGATATAGCACATCTGCAATGCATATATGCTATGGACTTCACTAGTAACCATATTCTTTAACCTAGTGTATTTTAGGATGTATATCTTCATGAATTGTATTTCTTATGTAATAGTCCAAATCATCTGAAGTAATTGACGTACTGTGTGGGTTTAATTTGGTTATATTATCTCATCTAACTGACATCTGCACATATTGGCAAGCATGAATTTCTGATAGTTGTTAACATTGTGTGCCAAGTGGTGTCATGTCTATACTTTACATGCATTTTAGTTTATAAACATTGTATTGAAACAGAAATCGTGTCATGTCTATACTTTACATGCATTTTAGTTTATAAACATTGTATTGAAACAGAAATCAAACTTTTTCACTGGATCTGCAAGAAGATAACTGATGATAATGTGGGCACTATGTAAATGACAGGGTGATCAGAGGTCTCCTGGTATTATACCATTGGCAGTGAAGGACGCTTTTAGTATTATTCAGGAGGTACTTTATCTAACATTACTTTCCTCATGTGCATTCTTTGCTAGGTCATCATTAGGTCTACTAATTAATTTGATACAATCTTTGATCTAGACTCCAAACAGAGAGTTTCTTCTACGTGTCTCATACTTGGAGATATACAATGAGGTAAGTTTTTTACATTCCCTTTGTTGACTTGGTGATTCTTCTTTGCCTCTTTTCATCTGCCTTGTATTTGAATACTCATCATATGACATGCTTCAGTCACGTTTGGAATTAATCTTTTCCAAATTGTGCTGTCTATTGAATTTCTGTTTCATTTCAGGTTGTTAATGACTTGTTGAATCCAGCTGGCCAAAATTTAAGAATTAGAGAAGACACTCAGGTACTTAGAGATTTCCGGTCTCCTTCTTCCTTGACTAAAAAATTTGTAGTGCGGCCATGACATATCAATAAAGACAAGGGTGCAGTTGTTTAGGTGCTATGGTCCATTAATATCCACTGCAAACACATTGAGTAATAGCTTCAATCAACTAGACGAACTCTTGATCAAAAGTATAACGGCTATTATTGTCTGAAAAAGCACCAAAGCTTTCAGCAGTGCATCATGGTGAATAACTGAGCTTAAATTCTCTTTTTCTGTGGCCTAGTAGTTTGGTAGCCTTACTCTTCAATTTTCGTTTGTTATGCAAGTGGAATCATACTGGTTGTCATTCAATATCTTGACATATTAGAATGAAGGTAATTCACAAAGGGGGGTTGGATTAGCAGGTGAAAAATGACAAAATTATAAACTTTTGCTATTAACTGAGCAGAAGGTGCAAATGGTGACACCGAACTGTCCTAATAATCCTCTCAGACTGCCACTATTTTGATCACGAAGCTGTTTCAATATAAAGCTGGGCATGCACTTGTCAGATTTTGCTATTGAGTTATGCCTAATGTGAAGTTAGATTCTCGTTAAAATGGTTTGCTACTGATGAACTGATTATTTAGGTTGTCCTGGAAATATACTTTTGAAACTTGAGTTGTTGAAAAGGATGGGGTTTATCTACACATTGCATGGTACTATAATTTGAAGTTGTTGAAAACAAATACCTGAGCTGCACCTGAAGCTTTAGAGCTATATCTATATCGGTTTGTGTGCATTGCGCATCTTTGAAGCCCATTGCAGTTATCTGTCATTTGTACAGGGTGATGACACTCAATCCTTTTAAACTGATGAGCTTCTTTTACTAGTATAATTGAGGGTAAAGAGTTGCTGGAACAAGTAGAAGTTCTAGAGGCCATTCCTCTATTATGACAGTGGTGGTAGACTAGCTCTCTTTTGATGTTTCCGAGTTCCACAAATTTTAGGGATGTCTTCTGAGTATACAACACTGATGATGTTATGATGGCACTGAGCATGGTCTATGAGAATATGCTTTAATGATGATCATTTAATTCGTTTGATTTGGGAACTATAAATGACATTAATCACTTGAAGTTGTCCCATGTTTTGGTGTGACTTATAGCGTGCTTTATTGTCTCACATTTCTTGTTTAGGGAATGCCATTTTAATTAAGCAATACTTTGTCTAAAACGAAATAGCTGGTTTTCTTTGAGGTTGCAATCCAAGAAAGAGTTGGAATGCTTGACTTTAGATTTTAGGTTCATCATATCTAAAACCCTCCTTTCCCCAAAGTTCCAGAAGGATATTTTCCTTTCTTTGAGGTGATTCTGTAGATCTGTTTGATGTTCACCTTCTTTTGGCACTTGTTTTTATATGATGATGAGAAACATAGCTCCTGGTGATGGCCTTTGGATAGTATACTTTCTTGGGTTGTCTAGCAAAGGCTCGACTTTATGTTACATATCATGACGTGGACAAAGTGGTTGAGGGTGGTTCCATTTCCATCATTGCAAGGTTAATTTATTGCTTGATAAGTTCTTGGAGAGTTCTTCAAGGCTACCAATTCATGCAGTTGAATGACATCATCAAGTTTGTTCTGGAATAAGGAAAGGGAATAAGTGTTAAAAATTATGTGATTCTAGACAATATTAACTAACTTGTTTACAACTAATGCTATGTTTTCAAATTGTAAAGGACTTAAACAGAAATCATGTTGACCAGATAGAAGGCATTCACAAGTATGCAGTATACACTTCTGATTTTGATTGCTTGTCAATGTAAACTTTTTTCAACTATCATAAGCAACGATTCAGTTGCTTCTCAGGGAATGGAATTTTCTGTTACTCTATGTAAGGAAGATAGTTTCAGATAGATCATAAGGCAACTAATTTTGCTAATAAGCTGGATACTTGCAGGGAACTTTTGTTGAGGGAATAAAGGAAGAAGTTGTGCTGTCCCCTGCTCATGCCCTTTCTCTTATAGCAGCAGGAGAAGGTAAATCTCATGTAATCACACACAACTTCCAAAACTAAGTGGCTTTAGTGGAAGGATTTTGTCGTATAGAGGTTCTCTTGTTACTGGAGCCCATAGTAGAACTAATTAAAGATTATGTTACCATTATGACTATGAGTTTGAGATTTTCGTTTGGCAGTGACTGGCATATATGCAAATAGATGTCTGCATTCATGCATTAAGACCTGGGTTTTTGTGTTTTTGATGATATGTGTTTCAATGAATTTGTATCTAGAGTTTTAGGAGCTTTTGTGTCTGTTTATGTGATGTCTTAATCTGTGCTTCATGTGTACTAGAATGTTGTTAAGTTATTTGCTAGATTCTAAATCTGAAGTGTTATGAACTTGCTCTCTCCATTGTGCTTTTACTCATTCGTGATTAGTGCTGTACACTGCCATGTGATGTGCCTTTTCCTTTACTTTATTAATGTTTCCTTACAGCTTGAAGATTGTCCCTCATTGTGACTGCCCTTTTCTGTTTGATACAGAGCACAGGCATGTTGGATCCACAAACTTCAATTTACTCAGCAGCCGGAGCCATACAATATTTACACTGGTAACTTTGGGTTACATAGTTGAAGCATTCAGCAATGTTGATTGATTGCTAAATTTTGCACTTTCTTGAATATGAGTTTTTCTAAGCAGCCAATTTTCAGTTTGTAAATTTTTTGACATTATCTTTCGCATGTTAGTTGAAGGAAACCTTTTAATTGATATAGTTATCACATTCTCTTATAAGTAACTCTAACTTTCCTAACTTTGTTTATCATAAGCTCTAAATTTTTTTTCTTTATGTCATCATCCACATTAACACTGTTTTCTTTTCTTCTTTTTATTGTACGTTTTAGTCCATTAACATCTAGTTGCTTAGCTTTGTATTTCCAGGCTTGTATTGATTTATATTTGATATCCCTAGCATACATCTTGTGGATAAGCTTACTGATTGCATGCTTAACTACTCTTTTAATGCTGAAAAGCTTTTAACTGGCAAATTAGTGAAGTTGAGTGGTTGTCTTCTTTAATTTGATAGTTTCTAGTGGAAAGGCATGCCATCTATCTTATTTCATGTTTTTAAGGGATACAGTTGTTTGGAAATCATCATTTTCTATTGAGATGTTCAATTTTCCTTTATCCATTTTGGTCTAAGTCTTTGCATTTACCTCACACAGACAATAGAAAGTAGCCCTTGTGGTGAAAATAGCGAAGGAGAGGCTGTAAATCTGTCCCAACTGGTAATTTCTAAGGCTTTTATCCAGACATTGATATTGCTCATTAAGTTTAAGTTAGGACATGGTTTTGTTACTCGAGTTTCCACCTATCTGTTTCCTTGGTTTACTTCGGTAGCTATGTTATGGCTGCTTTAATATGAATAATCTATTTTTAACTCCTTCATAATTTACTTATACCTGCAGCACCTCATCGATCTAGCAGGTTCTGAAAGCTCAAAGGCTGAAACGACTGGTTTGAGACGCAAGGAAGGCTCCTATATAAATAAGAGCCTGCTGACGCTTGGAACTGTAAGCACTATTAGGACTCTTTTGAGCCATCCATATTCAAGAGTATAATATTTGTGAAATCTGCCATCTCCAAATTATTCAACAAGCTGATGTTTGGTATTTGGGTGGCATGTAAAAGTCTACATAATCTTATGACATTTGTAGCCTAAGCAATGAATCTCTGGCACACACATACACATATCACATATCTGTGTTCTTATTTTAAAAATCAGATTTTAAATTATTGGAATGAGTTTTTACTCAGTAGCTGTGATCATCTTCTTTTGCCTTAATAATTTACTATTTTAACAACTGAATTGGTTCTTGTCTTTCTATGACAAATTCGGAAGTTTTTCTGAGAGAATTCGTTATTTCATTGTTTGAAATGCAGACATGAATTCACATTGATGCTCTGGTTTTCATAGGTTATATCAAAATTGACAGATGGACGGGCAACACATATTCCTTATAGGGACTCCAAATTGACAAGGCTCCTTCAGTCCTCTCTAAGTGGTCATGGGCGTGTATCCGTAAGTATCTTGCCATACTATTGTAGGAAAATATTGATGTAATCCTATAGTCATGCATGCTCCCATGTTTGAACAATTGTACCTGAGACTGCTTCTTAGCCCTTTTTTTTCATGATCGAAATTACAGCTCATTTGCACTGTAACTCCTTCGTCAAGCAGTTCGGAAGAGACACATAATACTCTGAAATTTGCCCACCGTGCAAAGCACATTGAAATTCAAGCAGCTCAGAACAAGGTATTTCTCTTTTCCTTTGCCATCTGCATCTCCAAAACAAAATTTGTTTTGAAATCTGAATATTTTCTGCCTTGCAGATTATTGATGAGAAATCACTTATCAAGAAGTATCAAAATGAGATACGCTGTCTGAAGGAAGAGTTAGAACAACTGAAAAGGGGTATCGTCATGGTTCCTCAGTTGAAGGAGATTGTGGAAGATGACATTGTCCTCCTAAAACAGAAGGTACGCTAGAAACTTTCTGCTTTGGATCAAATATCTAATTTCAATTCCATGCTTGATTGTTGGTGCAGGCCTTCCTTTTGCATTCCACTTATTAGCTTAATTGAAAGCCACCATCTTCATTTGACTATCTCATGTCTTTGGAAAGAAAATTATCAGTCTTGCATATTGACTTTATCATCGAATGATAAATGGTATTAGAGTTCCTTTTCTCTACAAATGCAGCATAAGATTCAAGGTAATCTTTGGAGGATCACAAGTCTAGCTATCAGTTGGGTTGGGTAGACATCTATTTATTATTGGTTCACTTCATTTCTTAACATTGGGACCTGGCTCTTCAAATGTTTGACCAATTCATTCTGAAAGAAAAGGAAATGACAAAATCATTAAAATATTGGGGTTTGTCTATCAGCAAGTTCTTGATCATTTTTCCTGTTCAACTAGTTGCTTATTTCAGTTGGTTATCCATGATATGCGGTTTCAATTATCAGCCCAAGAGTGAGAATATAATCATTTTACATGAAATACATAGAATCACTTCAATATAGCTAGGTATCAGCATAAACATGATGGAGCTTTAAGAAAAAAATTTAAGGTCGATAGTATAAGAACCACACTACAAGTATGTCTTAGCTTTTATAAAATACTCGTTTACTGTCTAACCGTGGCCCCTATTATCAATGTTCAACTTCCCCCAGTTAATGTAGTCCTGATACCAGTGCTTGATTAACTAGAATATGTCATCACTATATTCTGATTTTTATTGAGTTGTCTTTCTTTTCATACTGTCAAATGTTTTGAGGAGCAGCAAAAGGGGTGTTTGAAGAAGCCATTACATGTTTCAGTTGTAGACTCAAAGGTTCTCCAACTTAACTACATGCATTTTTGGGAATTTTGGCTTGGCCTGATTGCATTGCAACACATAAAAATTGCATAAAGTGATTTGCAGTTTCAATTCCAATTGAATAAAATGAGATAATGTGCATGTCATTTCGTAACTAGTATTAGTCAATCAATTTCTTCTCCATCTACTTTGAGTGCATGTATTGTTTATTATCATTTTTATTGAAGGGCAGTATCATGTGTCTGATTTTTTTGATTTCTTTATTGTGTTTTAACATGTAAAGCTAGAAGATGGTCAAGTCAAGTTGCAATCAAGATTGGAACAAGAAGAAGAAGCGAAAGCAGCTCTCTTGAGCAGAATACAGCGGTTGACAAAATTAATTTTGGTCTCAACAAAAGCCTCACAGTCATCAAGGTTTCCTCACCGTTCAGGTCCTAGGAGAAGACATTCCTTTGGGGAAGAAGAGGTACTATAGAAGTATTAAAGTTCCCTCGTATTACTTCTTCCTCAGCAGAATTTTCCTTGCTTGCTCCCAATTGGATGAACTTGTTGATTCTATACGTGCACGAGATTTTATCCTTTTGTCTTGTCTTAAATTAGTTTGAACTGATTGAAGATGATTATTTGTTGTACACAGCTTGCTTACCTACCATACAAAAGAAGGGATCTGATGTTAGATGATGAAAACGTAGATCTGTATGCTGAACCTGTAGATGAAACACTTAAGGAGGACAAAAAGACTCGGAAGCATGGATTGCTAAACTGGCTAAAACTGCGTGTACGTGTGCTACTGATTTTTGAGTACCTTTGTTTGATGTTTATTGTATCTCCCAGCTTTGTTCTAAATGCTTATGGTTCAATATATTTGTCAATAAATTTCTGCTTCTCTATGGTTATTTTCTGTCGTAACAATATAACTGAATATCTTGTATGATAGTGCCTAGTATGTTCCATGTGTTCCTGAATAGTGCGGTTTTGGTAGAATCATTTATTTTAAGTTTTGTACATAAAAAGTTGAAGATTGTAGGACTGGCAAGGGCGTTAAAGTATGGCTAAACTCGATCTGATGTTTCAGGGCGACAAATTCGGCATCTGAGTAATTTGTTTTACAGCTCAAACCCTGAGAAATCAGACTCACTTCATTCTGTTATTTTCATTCTGAAAGATTATTAGACCCTTCATTTTTGAACATATATTTGTCAAAGTCCAAGATATCAGAACCTATTTTTCTGTTTCATTTGAAATTTGTCGTTGAATTAGTGGTATGCTGGTTTCTTTCCTCTTTACCTTCGTATTTCCCACCTCTTCTCTAAAGTGCTTGTATTGACTGTTCTTGATCAGAAACGAGATAATGGGTTGGGGACAAGCACTAGTGATAAATCAAGTGGAGTGAAATCTAATAGTACACCTTCAACTCCTCAAGCAGAAAACAGTAATTTTCATGCAGAATCAAGACTTTCAAATCCTTTACTAATAGAAGGCTCTCCATCAGCCGTTTTGCTGTCTGAGGTTAGGCAGGATGTAGAACTTCCTGAGGACAATTTCCTTGGACAAGAAACTCCTTCAGTAAGCTAATAGCTTTTCTACCAACTGTAAATGAAAACTTCTGTTTGGGTAAACATGTATTCTGCATTGTCTATGGCCTGAATTCCTTTGCATTATTTTTGGTAGACGAGCATAAAAACAAGTGATCAGATTGATCTTCTGAGGGAGCAGCAGAAAATTTTGTCCGGGGAGGTGGCCCTTCATTCAAGTGCTTTGAAGAGATTGTCTGAGGAGGCTTCTCGAAATCCACAGAAGGAGCAGATTTATGTATGTCATTCTTGTTCCTTTTTCTTTCATTAGCCCCTTTTGAATGCACAGAGAATTCAATTTCCATCTCTCATACTTAAAGGATGAGATGAAGAAGTTGAATGATGAAATAAAGATGAAAAATCATGAAATATCATTGCTGGAAAAACAAATAGCCAATTCTGTCCTGGCTTCCCACAACAAGGTGGATAACTCGGAAATGTCACAAGTGAGTGAACTCTGCTTCTGTGTACTTGAACTGTTTGCTATTGTTGCATGTACGTCTATGAGCTGTTTGTTGTTTTATGCTGCAGACAATTGCTGATTTGATGGCACAGTTGAATGAGAAGTCATTTGAGCTTGAGGTGATCCGCCTCCCAGTTTGACTTCAGCTTATTAAGTTCCAATATGTTTCATGTTTGATACTGATTGCTTGTTTGATCTTGTGAAATCTTTTTATATAAAAACAAATGTGAATCATAAATTTCTCTAACAGCAATCTTTTATTTTACTGATGAGACGTGACTGTATGGTTATTCACAAATAATGAGAATAATGGAACATGTATTTGATTTTTTCAAATTCAGTACAGAACTGAGGACTGGATTCCTATTTTCATATACTTCTTGGCGGATAGCATCCCATTTGTTTATGTAATGTATATGCTAATCATGGCTTGATACTTCTTATGCTATCCTCTTTTCAGGTTAAAGCTGCAGATAACCGTATAATTCAAGAGCAGCTGAACCAAAAGGTACAAAAGCTAATCAACTCTACTCTGTCTTTACTGCACAATGGATGCTTACCATTGTCTTTTGAGTCATATTATCAAGAAAGAGTAGTAACTTGACCTTGCTGTTTTATCAGATTTGTGAATGTGAGGGCTTACAGGAGTCGATTGCCTCTTTGAAACAGCAACTTGCAGATGCTCTTGAAAACAAAAATCTTAGTTCTCTCTCTAGTTTCTCACAGAGATTTTCTGAACTAAAAGGTTCTTACAGCCAACATCAAGTTAACAAGGACATTGTGGCCTTGAAGGAGAGAAAAGAAGATCTGCTCCTAAAAGCACAGGTTAATCTGATTATATGACTGCCTGATCAAGTTTGTGATCCTGGTTTTTAAAACAGTTCAACTGTCCCTTATTATTTATTTTGAGGATTAACGTTTATCCATAAGAAAGGGAAAACAAAAGGAATCATAATGATGCTCAGCTTCAGATCTCAAGAGAGAGTTGGCTTTGAGTCCAGAAAGGGAACTCCAATATGAATCTACTCTTGGCCATCCCACGTGTCAATGGGCATCACCAGAGAGAGTAAACAAACCAAGTCCTGTTCTCCGGAGATAGCTCAGCGTGCTCATCCATGGCGGTCGCTCCACCAACTTCTTGGCTGGTTACTTTTCAGAGCCACCAAAATCACTTCTTCTCCAATAACCCTCATCTTCACCGACTGTTTTCTCCAAAACAACCCATAACAATCGTTGCCATGGCCCCAAAGAAAAAGGCGATTTACGGAACCATAGTTCAAAGGAGTGTATTGTTTTGTATGGTGTGAGGAACCGAAGAAAGAAAGAGAAACAGAAAGGTAAAATTGTTATTTACGGAACTGACGGGAATTGTCTACCCGAAAAAGCTACTTTGGAGCTTTTCTAAAAAGCTTCAAATTTTAGCTTTTGAAGAAGCTGTTTTTTAGCTTTTGAAAAAGCTATTTCTACTGTAAAAGCACTTTTGAAGTTTTCAGCCAAACACTCATTTTTTTCTTAAAATGGCTTTTGTGGTGAAAAAAAGTACTTTTGGACCTTCGAAAAGCCGAACCAAACAGACACTTATTCAAATTGGTATTAAAGATTTTGGCGGCGAGATTTATGCAACAGAATTTGTATGATTTCCTAAAATTAGGATTATTTGAAATTATATAATAAGAATAACAAATAAAATATTTAAAGTATGAATAATAATTCATACCTTATTCTAAATGCTTAATCATTTTTGTTATCCTCTCCCTAGAACTATTTATTAAATCGACTTATCTCAATCACCGTAGTCGCATAAGTATTTAGCCTCTAACGTTATCTACAAAACATGTCGAAAGAACTCTACCACTATTATAAAGATAGTTAAACAAAGGAATGTTAGCTCTATTGGAGCTTAAACCTATTTATAAAAAGGTTTGAACACTCTAATAATTTGATTGAAATAAAATTGCGATTTCAATTAAACGTTAACTAGAATTATAATTAAATACTAATTTTTTCCAAATAAGATAAAATATCTCATATTGATTCTTATTTATTAAATATATCATATTTATTCATAAAGTTTCTCAAACTTTGCAATCAAGTCCAACTTGATTAAAATACCTTTTCTATCTTCAAATCATTTTTTGTGTGTGATCCATTAGGTTCTTAAATATATTGATAGACATAAACTATCATTTTAAATCATATTTAAGATTAGATAAATTAAATTATTTTAATTTACTGGTAATTCTCTAATTAAATAATTTATATCCAAAGATCAAGATTAGTCTTTAGCAATATATCATGATTATCTAAATATTTGTTTAAGTAGTTTTAACTAAACTTTCGAGCATGCTTTTTATATATAAGATAATCATTTCATTATATAATATTTCGATTAGACATAGAGTATAAAAATAATGTCTACTACATTTGATTCCAATCATATTAGTTTTCCACTATTAGTAATTGATTTAATTAATGACACTTGTAAACTATTTTATAAAAAATTATTCTATCTTGGCCAAGGATTTCATGAATCAATACTAACTGAGAATAACAAAATATTATCCCTAATTTCATGATATATCCAATGACTACTAACTGAGCTACCCTTAATTAAAATAGGTTATAAATAATATAAAAACATAGTGATATATGGGATACTTTGTCATCATCATCATCATACCTCGAAGTCCTGCAGTGCAGTGAGGTCTGGGGGGTCTGATTTGAGATACTTTAGTGACCTCAAATCAAATGATCACTTATACAATCACCACAATGAGAATTTTCATAGATATATAAGTAGTGTTCCAAAAGAATTTCTCATATAGGTTCAATTCAGTGACTTGTTATCTAACAATCACCAACACATTTGTTTAAGTATCTTCATACTTTAGTCTATGAGATTGACTACTTCCTTCATAAGGAAAAAAACATAATGAGTGTTAATCTTTTAACACTTTATTAATGTCCTATCTTAATATACCAATGATTAAAAACAATTTATAGATAATGCAAAAATGCAATATAAATCTCATAATTATAATCTCATCCTAATTTCATTTGTAATTTATATTTATCTCATAGACTTTATCATATACATCTAAATATGTACAAGATAAAGAATGCCTTTAAAATTATTTGGTCACTAAACTACAAATAACTATTTGGTTATAGGGCATAAACCAATAATGTCCTACTTACACTAGGTCAATCGTTTATCTTATATCTATATGGTGATCATGTTACTACTAAGATTGCGATTTAGTTAGACAATTTTACAAGACTTTCTAAATTGAGCACTTGCTTAAATCTTTCAACTTTCATCTAATTATCATTATAATTAAGAGAAATCACTTAATACATATTTGGAAATTTGATGAGATATTAACTCCCTTTACGTGCTTAATAGCTCTAATGTTCTACAATATATTATTGTTTAAACAATGTAAGGAACTATACCAAGTTCATTACTTTTTTATCCAAATAATCAATTCTACTAAATAAAAAAATATTATAGTTTGATAGACAAGTAATGCTACATTAAAACCTTTCTAATACCAAAATAATATTGTTCTAAGTAAAATATACCTTACTTAGGATTTACTTCTAAATTTAATTTCCATGTAAACTTAAACTTAAATATCAAGCAATATTAGAATAATTGATATCCTTAAATTTCACGGGTATCAAATATCTCCAATACTAAACCTCTTTAGTATATTATCTACATACTTATATTAGAATAAGTAAAAAAATTCCGATATATCTTCATATATCTAATTCTGATAATTAATTTGTTACCTTTTGCATTATTTTTATACAATTATATTTTCAACAATTAAAATTATGAATTATTATTCTCTCTATAGGGAATATATCTCTATATACTCCTACTAAAGAAGACAACTATGCTCTTATTAACGTTTTTGTAGACATGATAAATTCACAATCATATCTTAAACAAACTCTTTAAATTCATCATGAAAGTAAATCTTTCATTATCTCGTAGCCTTTCAGCTATATGTTAAATGTATCAACAAAGACATCAATTCTTATTAGATCTATTGCTATGAGATTTGAGTTTTTCAAATTTTATCTTACTCCCACCACTTATCTTGAGAATTATTCTCCTAAAAGTATATGTTAATATTCAATAGGGTACATAATATTATATCCAACCTTTTGGATAATATGTGCATAAACTAATCATGACATCCCTAAATCATTAAATTTGAATCTTTTGGAGTCTTATCATTTCATTTCTAATATGAAATCTTGTTAATTGATTTTGTTGGAACTTTCAAAGATAAGTTATAGTACTAGGCATAACTAAAAAATAAATAAATATTGCATCATACAATATCTCATACTATATATTCCTCCTGACACAAATTCATACTCTGATGAAATTTAATTATAGAGATAATCACTAGAGAATCTCATTCTTTATAGATAACTGAAAATTTCATAGCTCATCATATAAATCTTATAAAAGTGATCAATATTTCATTTAATACATATAATTATATCACCTAAATTCACTAGTAATATAATGAAATATAAATATCATCCTCTTATGAATTGTTATTACATACAACAAATCATATGTATAAGATTTAACAATTCAATATCATCATCATCCTTTTGTTAAAGGTTGATTTAGTTATTCTTCAACTTAGCAAGTTTCATACGATTCATTATCAAAAGAATACATATATCCTTGTACGTAACTTTATGATTCTCATCATGTTGATTTTTTTTGATAAATCGAGGTTGATTTATCAATATGGCATAAAATGATAGTCTTGAGTATCCAACTTTATATTCTTGCCACTTATGTTAATCATAAGTCTTCTTTGATCCAATACACACAAAATATATATGTATAAACTTGGATCAACTACTTTTACTCATCAATATATTTCTTATTATACCTTGAATGTTGTAATAATGTTAAATTCAAATTCAGTATCAAATAGTCATAAGCATAAACTAAAAATATATATGATCTCTACCATATCACGTATAGGAGAAAAAATTCATACAATCATTTTTGTTCTAATGAAAATTATTATTATACTATAGCAAATGAGTTTAATTATATTCCATGTTTATGCATTTTATAAGTTAAATTTAATGGAATAATTTCAATAAGATACTATACCTTTCAGTTCTACTTCATGCAATCTCTTGCATCTTACCATTATGATGTTGACATATATCTTGCATGTTGTCATCAAAGTTTATGAGACATTAATCAATTCAAAATGTCATAGCATTTTGTTATCCATATGATATTGATATATCTTTAAAACTTTGTCACCAAATCCTTACTAGGGATTAATAGCAAAATTGCATTGTGGATATAAATCTCTTTTTTTTTTAATCTTTGAGAACTCTTCTTAAACCTAAACTATGTCCAAGAAATTAAGTTCATTAACTTAGTATCAACTATATTAACCAAAGGTAATTTGTACATGGAGCAAAATATAAATGTAAGAAAGTAAGTAATTGATCATATGTTATGACTACCAAATAAGATTAAGACTTTAATCATGCATTTAGTTACTCTCACTATTTTATCCAAAATAATAGCCTCATTACTATTTGAAAAAATCACTCTAATCTCTTTAGTGAGCTAGGATCTCATTCAAATTTAGTTTATCTTAAATCGCTCAACAAACCAACTAAACTTAAATTAGGTAGATAACACCTTTATTAATCACACCTCATGTGACTGTTAGATTTGTTAGGCGATAATTCTTTGTCAAGATATATCTTATTTATTATTCCTAACCTTACCTTTAAATTTATATGATCATGAATCACTTACCTAAATTATACAAATTTAGTTAAGTAGAAACCACTA
>JAOTIZ010000004.1:24717456-24728007 GCA_027123425.1 Erythroxylum panamense
TGCGATTGCATTGCTTATCAACTTTAACAAAGTGTTTTATTAATCATTTGAATTTTTGTAAAGAAATTCAAGAAGTCCCAAAAGATTAATATTTTAAAAAATAATTACACAATTCAATCCCCCTTCTTGTGTAGTTTACATATCATATCAGATTTCTCTATTAACAAGTGATTTACTTCAGTGAGCACTCGATTAAATCACACAACTCCCATCTTAATTATCATCATAATTAAGAAAATTTACCAAAATGCATTCTTAGATCTTTGATGAGACATTAGCTCCTTATGCATGCCTAATGGCTTTAATATTCTGCAGTACATTACTGTCTTGAACAATGCAAAGAAACTACATCAAGTTCACTAAAGAACTTGTTGATCCAATTAATCATTTGTACTAAATGAAAAATGCATTATGACTTAATTAAAACGTTAGAACCTTTCCAATCCTAAATGATATTGTTCTAAGTAAATATAATTAGGATTTACTTCTAAAGTTATATCCTTATCATCTTGAACTCTAATATCAACTCACTCATAGAGTAATTAATATCTTCAATACTTCATAAGTATCTGATATCTTAATACTAAACATATTTAGTAGATTATCTATGTACTTGGACTTATAATAAGTTAACAACGTCCATTCTATCCCTATAGATATGATTCCCAGAATTAAGTTTTTACCTTTTCATAGCCAACAAGAGTTGTTTTTGGACAATTATATGTTCAACAATTGAAAGGTAGAACTGTTTTTCTCTGTGAGCAATATGTCTCCACATACTTCCACTAAAGAGGACAACTATACTCCCACAAACCTTCCTATAAAAATGATAAAATCACAATTATTTCCATAACAAACTCTTTGAATTCATCATGAAAGTGAATCTTTCAATATCTCGTAACCTTTCAACTATACATTAAATGTATAATCAAAGGAATGAGTTCCAATTAGATGTATAGTCATGAGGTGCGAACCTTTCAAATTCCTTCTTACTCCCATGACTTATCTTGAGAACCATTCTCCTATAAGTATACATTGAATCAAATAATTTGTTCAATAGGTTTGTAAGATTATATCCAACCTTTTGGATATCTCATAACCCTTTATTACCCATTTTAGTTCTAGACTTAATGGATTATATATATGCTTAAACTAAGCATCTAATCCTTAAATCATTAGCTTTAACTATTTCAAAGTCTTAAAGTCTCAACGTTTCATATCTAATATGAAATCTAGCTAATTGATTCAATTGGAACTATAGAAGGCAAGTTAATATTTTAGGCAACGCTATAAACATAATCTTAATACTAAACAAATGATCATGACAGAAGGCTTAGATGTAGTCCAAAACTGTGTCTTGCATTAGGTATACACGTAGATACTCAAAAACTTCAAGTTTTGAGGGATTTTTTTGGACCTTTTAGACCCAAAAAAACCTAGGACTGCTCAGAACACAAAAGATATTTAAAGAACAAAAAAAAGAGACAAAAGAAGCTTTTGCATAAGCCACCTTGAGAAACCCTAGAGAGAATTCATCGAGAGATAGAGGAAGAGAAGAAGGAAGAGATAAGAGGAGAAGAAGCTGACTCGATGTACTTCCTAGATCAGGAGGTTTCTTGACGTTGCTACCTCCCATCCTCCATTTAGATTGTATTTCCTATTTATTTTCAATTATATCATTGTCTATAATGGGATTGAATAGTTGATGATAGAATCTAGAATGTCAAGGATGTTCTAAACTCATTTTCAAAATTTTATTGTTTAATTAATGAAAATCTGATTGTTTATATGTTTATTGGATTTGTTCTGGTTTGATTATGCAATTGCATAATTCAATCTTAAATTGAGAGGGTGAATTAAAAGAAAAACAATTAAATTGGACTAACAAGAGTTAGGTGATTTAATAAAACAAGAATTGAACCAGACCGAGAAATTATGCGAAGAGAGATCTTGTATAGGTTTGCGATAGTTTATTAGAGAACTTTAGAACTAATTAGGGATTTGGATAGGTTGTGAATTGAGAAATTGCAACTTTCATAATCTGATTAGGGTTTATGATTTAGGGTTAATGGTTATAACTCGAGAGAGAGAAATCAACCTTAAGATAGTCTAGAACTAACAATCTGATAATTCATAATCAGTTAGGTTAGTATTAAGGATAGGTAAAATTCCCTCTCTCAATTGGTAATTTCTTTCGGTTGATTCTTGGGTGTGTTGCAATTGCTTAATAATTAGTATTTTGTGTTTGATTCTTAATTTGATTGATTGAATTAAATTCTCGCATTAGTTTCATGTAATTTAAATTTCTTTTATTTTTTCTGGCCTTAGATTTTAGGATTATACTAGCTCTCTCCTTATGGGATTGATACCTTTGATACTACGCTAACGAACTGTGTGCTTGCAGATTATCGGAGGTAAATCATAAAACTTACACACAACCAAACCACTTAATCAAAACATATGAGTGAGAAAAGGTTAGAGTTGTTGGTCAAACAGTCTCTTACCCTAGTTAAGATCTAACTACCGTTTAATCCTTGTGATCATTGCTTGGGTAGAAAGCAGCATAGAGTCTTTTTCAAGAGAATATCTATAAGGAAGTCGGATTTATTGGAGTTGATATATTAAGATGTTTGTGGTCCTTTTAAGGAAGAATGACTAGGAGGTAATAGATATTTTGTTACATTTATTAATGATCCTTTACGGAAGATATGGATTTACATATTAAAAAGTAAAAGTTAAGTGTTTGAAATTTTTTAGAAGTTTTGCATTATGGTAGAAAGGGAAACTGAGAGGAAGCTGAAGTGCCTGCGAACAGATAATGGAGGTGAGTCTACTTCCAAGGTGTTTGAAGAATACTGTACATTGCATGACAATAAACATGTGAAAAATCAACCAAGGACTCTATAAAATAATAGGGCTACTGGGATGATGAACATAATGTTTGTGAAGAAGGTTTGTTTCATTCTTAGAATGCTTATGTTGCCAAAGACATTTAAGGGAGAAGCAGTCCAAATTGTGGTTTACCTTATTAATCAAGCTCTCCTAGTTTCGTTGTATTTTGCAATTCTTATGAGAGCATGGATTGGCATTTGAGAGTTTTTGGTTACAAGGTATTCAGACATGTACCCAAGGATCAAATAAACAAGCTTGACTTAAAGTTGATACTTTGCATCTTTTTTGGATATGGTATTCAAAAGTAGAGAAATGGTGCTTTTAGAGCAAGAGAGAGGAGTTTGTCTTTTAAGTGGAGATAAATCGTTACACTACAGCTCATCATATCACACAGTTAACTCTTCGCCAATTTCTTTAACTATTAAACAATCTACAAATGAAGAAGAAAAAGTGTGTGACCAAACACACATTGGTGGTAACAATATGATAATGATGAGCTACATAAATCACATCAAAAAATATCAAAAATTAATCTATTAAAAATAATGAGTAAGGGAGCAATTAGATCCAACATATGATGAAACACAACTTTGAAGGTCGATGATTGTGGTTTTCTGATGTGTGTAAGTTCTAATTAATAACCTTGATAATCTGCAAGCATACAGGTCATTCATGTAGTACCTAAAGTGTCAATTCCATAAGGAGGGATAATCTAATCCTAAAATCTAAGGCCAAAACAATTTGCTATAATTCAAAATGTAAAAAAACTAAGGCAAGAATTTAATTCAATCACACAGCTCAATTCTAATAATCAATTATGAAAATATTAACAAAGTAACAGTTGCAACCCGCAGTCAAGAATCAACCTAAAGGAACTATCAATTGAGAGAAGGGAAATTTTTACCTATCTTTAACGTCAATTAATCGATTATGAATTATTGAATTATTGGTCCTAGACGATCCTAGGGTTGATATAACCATTAACCCTAAATTATAAACCTTGATTAGATTATAAAAAACTGCAATTTCTCAATTAACAATATATCTAAAAGACCTAATTAGATCTGAAGTTGTCCAATAAACTACCAGGAACCTATACGAAATCTCCCTTCATATAATTATTGATTTGATTAATTTCTCGTTATTATTAAATCACCTTACTCTCGTTAGCCCAATTTAATTATTTTTCATTCAATTCACCCTCTCAGTTTATTACCAAATTATGTAATCACAAAAATTAATCACAATAAATCCAATAAACATAAAACAATAAGTTTTTATTAAATCAAGATTAAAAAACCCGAAGGTGAGAATAAAATATCTTAACATTGACAAATCCTATCTTCAAACTGCTATTCCTAATTCTATACAATAATAAAATGGAAAATAAAGGAAATATAATCTTGGATGGAGACGGGAGGTAGCTACAATGAGAAACTCCAATTCTAGGAAGTACATCAATGTCGACTTCTTCTCCACTTCTTTCTTCCTTCTCTTTTTCAATCTCTCAACAATCCTCTCTAGGGCTTTCTCTCAAAAGTGGCGGATGCAAAAGCTCCTTATTTATGTTCTTTTTGCTCTATTTATGTTCTTTTGTATTTATGGTCGAACTAAGATTTTTTTGGTGTCCGAAAGGTCTTAAAAATCTCTTGAAATGTGAAGTTTGGAAGTGGCTATGCATATGCTTGACGTAGGCCACGAATGTGGCCTATATTAGACCTTTCTATCATGATCGTGGGCTATGCAATTAACCCTAATTTGCTCCAAAACTCCTCCATTCTTCGATCTTTATCCTAAAACACTAACAAACACATCAAGGTACCTCAAAAACATTATATTTAAGCTCAAAGGATTGTTCTAACCCATAAAACACTTAAAACACAAATAAATCACAAACTAACACAATTCTACCCTAAATATATACTAAACAATCGATTAAGCGGCTAAACACATATCAAACTATACCCTAAAATACGATACATGTCACACCTATCAACATCTCCACACTTAAAATGTTTGCTTATCCTCAAGCAATCAAAACAACGAACAACACAAAGCACAAAACATAATGAGGCAATGGTTTTAACTTCATGAAATAATTTAACTGTAAACACAATCATTCAAGTTGTTCCAAATTATTAACATGTGAAATCCCTGTCTAAGCACTTTGGAGTCAATATACAACTAATCAAAAATTTAAAGTTGAGTCTATTTTCCCCTATCACTTGCACACACACATTGATAATCGTTCAGTCAAAACAAAAGGGTAGTTATTCCTTAATAGTTTTTTCATGAAAAATCAAGCTACTAACAAGTTTGTAGGTTTTTATTTGAAAACGTTATTTTTGTTGATTTTTCTTTAAGGACATCAACCTAGTATTTTATGCATAGGCAAACATTTGTGATGAATGTTGATATGGTTACTCAACTAAGTCATATTGTTATTAAGCTGCTTGTTTGGAATGTCATTATAGCCTTTTTACACGAAGCACACGTGTCGATCGAGTTACTCAACTACATCACATTCTCAACTGGCTAGTAACTCTATTCATAACCCGAAGGCCATTGGAGTATTTTAGTTAAAATTTGTACAACTTTTTTACTTTTTTAACACAAAAATTTGCCTACCTTATTGCTGTAGCTAATCATTCTCATGTAAATGTACTAATAATGCCACTTATTTGATTTACCTAAAATTATAAATGAGTATGGAAAAATACTAGGGTGAATGGACTAACATTGTATCCTAATTAACCAACATATTTAGCCCTAAGTAACTTAGGTTATTGAACCTAAGTTTCCTATATCAATTGGTGAAAATTTCATGGTTTTTATTATACTTCTTCGCTCTTATTTTCAGATTTTGTACTTAATTTAACTCTTGAGTGCTCGTTTTGAATTAATGTAGTTTGAGGGTAAAATTGTCACAAATAATTAGTAATTACACTAAATTGATTTTTAGAACAATTGATACTGCAAACTACTATTTTTTAATTGTAGGAGATTCAAGAAGTAGAGTCAAGCAGTGAAGACAAAGAGCAAAAGGGCAACAGGCAAGTTCGCTGCGGCGGTGTTGATGTTTCACCGCGGCGAAATCAGAAGATTTTGAAGAAAAACTTTTGGGCAAAGTTCGTCGCGGCGAAAATAATGTTTGTGCTGCAGCGAAAGCTAAAATTTACTAAAGAAATTCTTTGGAAAAAGTTCGCCGTGGCAAACTCATCCTTTCGTAGTGGCGACACATTCGAATTGGCACAGACTTGACCATTTTTGGAAAATTTAACAAACTATGCAGCCTGACCCAAAATTCGTTTTTGGAGAAAACCTATTTTGGGCTAACTTACAAAAGGAGAAAGGAGCTGACATCTACATACTGATTCCATCCTCTTCACATGTCTATTTTCCATCATCATATTCTTCCACATTATCATCCATTTTTCTTCCATTTTTCCACCGATGACTACTACCATGAGTGTCTCCAGTTGCTTCTCGGTTGTGAAGTCTCTTGAAGCTATGCGTGGCTAGGAATCTTTCTCCTCTTGAAGATGTAGCAATGGCTAGAGTTCAATGGGCTTAAAAGGGGAGTGGCTTAATCCATATTTAGCTATGATTTATGAATTCTTAGGTTTAAGATTTGTAATTTGTAGTTGAACATACTTGATTATAGTTTAGTCAAGTGTTGGATATTTAATGTATGGTTGGATTTGTTGACGTAGAACTTTGAAGCTGAAATATGAAGTCTCATTTATGTCCATTTGTGATCTTATTGATTTTGTTTTATCTTGCATAGTTGTGTTTGATATTGAGTTGAATCTAGATCCCAAAGTGACTTGTTATATGGACATTATCCACTACACACAGTAAGAGCATTTATCAAGGTTTTAAGAATGAAGTCTCATTAATTAAGATTGTGGACTTAAAGAGTTCTTTAAGGTTTACTCATTTGAAACTTAGTGATTTCCAGTCCCATCAAAAATTAATTTCGAACTATGATAGCCAAAGTTCATTTTTAAGAGGATAGTATCCCTATTCGATCATTTTTCTTAATCTTTCCGTTTTCTATTCCCAAAAATCCAAAAATATATTTTATATATTTTTACAATTCAATTTAGTATAGTTAATGTTTTCAAAGATCAAAACCCCTTTCTTACCAAATTAGCTTGCATTTCATGACATATAGGTTAGCTTAGGTCCATTCATTTAGGTTTCGATTAAGTAAGACGACCCAAGGTTGCATCCTATACTACAATCCTTGGATTATATTTTTGATTTGACCTCCAAGGGTACGAACTCAGATTCGAATCCAAATGGCATCGTTGCTGGGGAACCAAGAAATTGGTTCTCTAGGTTAGCTTTTGTCATTTTGTTGCTAAGCGAGTTTAGGAGCCTTTTATATTTTGGATTTTGATTCCAATGATTTGTTGTGGCTTGAAATGCCCATTAAAGCTTTTTAAAACTCCACTTTGTTTTAGTAATGAGACTAAGATTTGAAGAAGTTTCTTTTGTATATGGTTGTATTTATCTTTTTGTTGAGTGATTAAGGGTTGTGGAATTGTATGTGCAAAAATGTTAAAGTTGGATAGATGGGTTTAGGTGTCTAAAATCGAAGGTTTCGTCACGGTAAAGCCAAACTTAGTCACGTCAAACTTTTCCCGAAGGGTATTTTAGTTTGATTTTTGGTACCTTCGCTATGGCGAGGTCGGCCTTTTGCCACAACGTATTTGCTCAACGTTGAGACTTCACTGCGGCGAACTTGTCTCGAAAGGTCCTTGGAAATACTTCCATAATTTCGCTGCGGCGAAACACTACTTTGCTTCAACGAACCCACCATTATTGACGACGAATATTTCCTTGCATATTGAAACCCTACATGGTAATATGCTCAAGTTTTATGATTCTAGAGTTAGACTTCAAAAATGAGGCCCAACAATTTCTATTCATGAAGTAGTAGAAAAAGAGAAGACAAAGGTGATTGAGGAAGAAAGAGAACATTTCATCTTCTCAAAAGTCAAACTGTTGAATTCGATATACAATTTAGGGAGTTTTATTATTCCCAATTTTATTGATAGTTTGTTACTTAAAAGGGCATCATTAAACTTATTTAGTTTTCTTGATTTGATTAATTTTTCCTTTTAATTATCTGGCAATATGTAGCTTATTTACAAGTTACTAAACTAAATCTGAGAGACACAAGTGGAAGCAAGCCACTCATAATTGACCCAGGTTAAGTATGGAAGGAAGAGCATGTCAAGTTAAAGACGTTAACTAAGCACTCCTTGGGAGGCAACTGAAGAATTATGATAAGTTTTGTTTGTTTTGTTTTATTTTATTTTATTTGTACGGAAAGGATTGCTGGAATTTCATGGACAAAAGTATGTTTATACTCTTTCACCAACATTGTCACCACCTCAATCTCCTAGTTTTATGCTCTTAACATTTACTTTTATTTTTCTTTTAATTTTTATTTTTAATTGTTGTTTTATTTTTCTCCAATTAAGGATAATGTGTTGTCTAAGTATAGGGAGGATTTTGCATTGACATGTTTTGAGTGTGAATTTTGCATTCCATATTGTTAGTTTTTGATTAGGTTGACATGGTGTGAACATATATTGCATATGTGTGAATTGTGTGACTGTGTCAATGGCAATAACTTGATGGAAGTAGTTTAGCTTTGAACATAGTCATTGAATTTGTAAAGGCATATTGGCTTGTACATTTTATGTTTGAAGTATCTTTGGTTAAATATGCATATTAATTAATATATGATGTCAGTTTGTCATCTTAGGAAATTTGTTACATACATTTATAAGTCAATAGAATATGTTAGTATCATTAGTAGTCTTTGATAAGGATGAATGACTAAAAAAATTGAGGTACGCTTTATGAAATGAAAGAAAATGTGTATGTTTATTAAACAAATAACTATTCTATTGGACCTTTTAAAACAAATATTGGGTTATAAATAGAGCTAGTAGCTAGCTGAGAATGTGGTATATCTGAATAACTAGGGAAATTTATGAAAAAAGTTTGTCTTCACGTCAAAAGGCTAGAATGACATTCCAACTAAACTAATTAATAAAACGTGGCCTAGTTGAGTAACCGGGGGACATTCATGACAAGGTGTTTGCCTTTGCCTCGAAAGACTAGGTTAACCTTAAAGAAAATAAAAAAGTGGTGTTTTGATAAATAAATCCTACTGATTTTGAAAATAGTAAAAATTTTGATGAAGGGATACTTTGTGATAGTTGTAATTTTGGTTGATTACTAATTATCAATGTATGTATACATGTGCTTTAGGTGAATAAATATGATGTTAATGTCTTGATTAGTATCTTTATTCAATCCAAAGTGCTTAAACATAAATTGCATAAGTTAATATGATGGAAAAATTGAATGATTATTGTTTGAGATTAAATTGGTTTCGTCAAGTTAGATGACATTATATCATTAGTGTATATTGCATAAATGTATGTGTTATTGTTTGGTTTGTTTGAGGTTGTGTTTCGTTTTTGTTTTTTCTTAAGGACAAGCAAAAGTTTAATTGTGGGGATGTTGATAGGTGTAAATTATACTCTGTTTTGATGGATGATTAATTGTGCTTTTGAGTATTTCTTAGATGATTATCATGTATATAGGCTTCAAATTGTGTTACTATTAGTATTTGTTTGTATTCTAAGTGTTTGTATTGTTTTGAGCTTGATTTGGATCTTAATTTTATGTTTCAAGAGGTGTGTGATGTGTGTTTGAATGTATGGAAATAGGAAAGAGAAGAATTGGAAGGATGGAAGCTGGTCACGATCGTGATAAAGAGCACAGACAACAATTCCAACAAATTTTAGCTTTTGAAACACGAGACTCTTTTTGTAATTTTAATGTTTTAGGGTAATTTTTGGAACCAAATTAAGTGGTTAAATACTATAAAGAAACCTAGAAGGTTCAAGAACTATTTAAAAACATAAAACAATTAAAAAAGAGTAGTCACCATCTTGCGTTCTTGGATCAAAGAAGGAGTGTCAAGGAGAGCATTGGAGATTTCTAGATTTTGAGTTCAGCTTCCAATTCAAGTTCTTCTTTCTCTCTTCTTGCTATTGTCATTAAACTTGATATATGAACTAAATTTGACTATGTTTTTCACGTTTATTATATTCTAGATTTCCAAATTAGACTTTGCTCTTAAATCATTTTGTGACTTTGATTTCAATTGATTCAATACAATTTCTGTGTTGTGTTAATGGTGCATTTTTGTTGGAGTTATGTCAATATAGTGCCCTAGAAAGCAAGTTCATTTACATGTAACTTAATCTTCTTTCAGTTATAGTTTTGTAATGAAAATATTTATTATTAATAAAACAAAAGAGTTTGGTTTTACTTGTATAAGCAAAATATAACTAGTCATAAGGAACAACGATTTTTTAGTTAATAATATACATATACATGAAGATGTATGGGAAACATGTATATTATTAGATTCTAAATTAATTTATACACAATTGAATAATCAAGTTGGTCACTTGATTGTAGTTTAGATTACAGTGTTGTGATTTATCTCTACGTAAGTGAAGGAGTTTACTTCAAGGGAATGATAAGTTTCATATCATGATAGTAGTTGACTATCGATAATGGCACTATTAAATGAATCTGGAATCAAGTATGTTCTCAAGA
>JAOTIZ010000004.1:24790389-24808018 GCA_027123425.1 Erythroxylum panamense
ATTTTCCAATTTTATCATTTTCACATGTTTTCTTTAATTTGTTTTTATTAGTTCGTTACATTTTATTTTCTTCTTTCTAAAACCATACCTCCCACCCCGTCAAACCTAAACATTAGTTAATTTCAGTAAAATATAAGGAAAAACTCAGGTTAATTATTAACCCACGATTAATAGTTGCTATGAGAGGTTAGAAAACAATAAATCAATGAAATATGTTTAATTAGCGTGTAGGCTGAGATTGAACCAAAAAATCGAATTCTTATTGAAATCTCCAATTTTATCATTTTCGCATGTTTTATTTAATTTATTTTTATTAGTTAGTTTTATTTTATTTTCTTCTTTCTAAATTCAAAAATTAAGAATTATGAATCTAATCAAAAATTAAAAGTTCAATTTAAATTTTATAAAAATTTAACTCCTCTTCTTAACATTTTAATATATAAATAAATTTGAATTTAAAAATTAGGTCAAATATGAATCTTAAAATTTTAGAAGAAATTTGTGATGGATTTTGGTTGATCGTAATCTAGCTCAGCCCGTCCACGTGCCTTGTCACGATTTGCTCGAGTGGTCCCTGCTAGCTGCTGCATAAACGATGGATATACATGTCCGATTGACCAAATAGTAAGATTGTGTTCTTTTATCATTTTACGGAAGTCTTGATCTCTTCTTGTAGTTACTCGTTTGGCCCTGCGATAGCGTCTCCGAGGTAACGTCTACTAACTCCTCTATCTAATCTCTTTTATGCTTCCTTCTATGTCTTTTCATCTTCTATGCATAGCCTACACGTAAAGAACTTGTCTAAATGGAGCTTCAAAAGTTTCTTAAATTCTGTCGTTAGGAGCCTGTCATTCACTTTTCTGATTGATTCCTGTTTTGTTTCGTTGGAAAGTGTGGAAAGGAAAAATATAACGGGAACTTTTTCTTATCTTGGTAGCTATTTTTCATCTGGTTTCCTGTTAAAATGTGGAGTAATTTACGTGATAAAAAACTATGTTATGTAGCTCTGTTTGAAACACTTGTTTCAAAAGTATTTTATTATTTAGACCTCTGGACTCCAATCTCTTTGAGACTTCTACCCTACATGTTTGCATAAGATAATACAAGAGGTTTCCCGGATAAAAATATTCCCTCCAATGAGTTCGATTTTGGGTTCTGGTGCCAGTGGCTGCTACTGTTTTGAGCTGCACTATTAGCATTTTTTGTGCTAATGGTGTTTATTTTTTTATGATGCCTGATATCAACGTCGAACAGATGTTTATGTGATTTGGGTTTATTGATGGTTGGTTTGGCTTTCGAGTTAGTTACTGGGTCATGTTACCCTGATGCAGGAATTGGTGTCTTGTACTATACACCCCATTTTAGTTTGCTCATCTCATATGTTGAGAGTCTCAAGTATGTGATCTGTTGCAGTTTCCAAGTTAAAGCTGACAGTTGAATGTATAATTGAAGCAGGTTTTGAATGCATAAGTAGAAAATTGTTTTAAATGAGTCTTATGACTATGTTTGACTGATAGGAGAGTTTGCCTTCTTGCACACGGAGTTGTACAAACTTGGTGGACTTTGATATGGTCAGTAACTCTGTTCGCTTCACCTTCCAAGTTACTTCTAGCTCATGTCTCCATTACTCTGATTAAGCACTGATTGGAGTCTAATTTTCTGTACATGTTCTTTATATGCTTCAGCTAGCGGGATAAAAGGGACATGTGGAATATGGAGTTATTATGGTGTATTGACAAGATGCCTTGCATTACCTCAGCATTAACAATTTTCGCTTGACTCCTTCAGCTTTAGTTAACTTCCGGGAATTGCCCAACTTGTACCCTACAAAAGGTAGGACAAGTTTATTCGATGAATTCCCTATTATTGTCCTCACCTCTGTTCATTAAATTGCATCCAAGTTATTCCCCCACCAGTCATCCGTTACATCCTTTACGTATTTCCGCTGGTTGTCACATCACTCGTTCTAGGTGCATGCCTTTTCTTCAACTCTCAGCGCCCAATAAAAAACATTTTACCTTGCTCACTAGTCACTTTTGTACTGAAGCGACATTTCCATCGAGTGAAGGATCAATATCTGTAATTGATTTTCAAGAATTGGTTGAAAAAGATTGGTCCTTTATTGATTTGGATGAGTTAAATTCCATTGAGGATCATATCGAACACATTGGCCGCATTATATCTGCAGGAGGAATTCAAGAGAATTCAAGGGTTTTGGTTTCAATTGGATCAGAAAAATTTGTAGATCACTTGGTTAAGACTTCATCTTACAATTTCTTGCTTGTTGTTCATGATTCACTTTTTCAATTAGCTGTTATCAAGGAAAAGTATGACGAGGTCAAATGTTGGCAAGGGGAGCTGATAAGTGTACCAGAAAAGTGGGCACCTTTAGATGTTGTGTTTCTCTATTTCCTACCAGCTTTGTCGTTTACGCTTGACCAGGTTTTTGCAGCACTTGCAAAATGTTGTTCACCAGGTAACTGTGAATGCAATGATTTTTATCTTTTTTTTCACTTGAACCAGTTAAACACAAACACCAAATTCCATTTCAGTGTTTTGACTAAAAATGCATATACAACAATATAGTGTTGTTAGAACTTCATTAACTAATTAATTGTATCAGTCATCTTAAATTGGTGGTCATCAGAGAATTTGAATCCCTGTTTGAGCTTCTGACCTCTGAGCAATGATTATTAGGTGCAAGAGTGGTTATTAGTCATCCCCTGGGAAGAGAAGTATTGGAACAGCAGAAGAAACAGTACCCAGATGCTGTGATTGCTGACTTGCCTGACAGGGTAACCTTGCAGAAGGTTGCAGAAAATCATTCATTTCAGATGACCGAGTATGCAGACGAGCCAGGAATTTTTCTTGCTGTTCTACAGTTTTGTGAGGTGAAAGACTTTCAGTAGAGCATTTCTGCAAGGAGTGGTGCCTAGATGCCTTGAAAGTACGAGGTTGAAACAAAAACTTCAAAAAAAAATCTGGAATTGCTGAACCTTATGTATGTTTGAATCTCTTTTTGGTAGAGCGGATGTGAGCATTATCTGTTCTTCATTTTATTCCTTTTCACAATACTTGGCCCTTGAAGAAATGCTCTTCACTGATCCATTCCCTGCAGATATTAGGTTAGTTGCTTTTTTTATCATTATGCTTATGGGTTTTTAACACTGCATTTCAGATTTGAAAGGGAACAGATTTTATGGAACAGTGGAGTTGGCTCATGTAGCCAAGACCTTTCCACGCTTCTATATGGTTTGGTAGTCGACGATTAAGCCTCTAGTTATACGTCTGTTCAGGAAATGTTGTACAAGAGCAACAAAGTCTGCAATCTGTATCAATATTTTAATTTAAGTGGCCCACTGACATGAGCAATCTGTATCAATATCTTTAATCTTTAGGTGTACAAAAAAAAACTGTGTTATCCTACGTAGAACATGAGCTAATTTATCTTGATTTGAATCATATTAACACCATGAACTAATCTATCGGGAAATGATTTCCAACAGTCCTTATAACTTATCAAAGGACTCGTAGGAGGGCATGACCACGATCTATTCTTGCTTAACTAACCCCTTCCAGGCTCTTTTCTACCTGTTCAAACAAATATTTTAGTGAATCCGTGCCAAGACTTGCAGTTAGCTATTGAAAACAAAAAACAGGACTGGTGGCAAAGATGACCGAAGTTTGCAAAGGTAACGAAGTTTGCTGTGCCTTGGTCGTTGCTGTTGCTGGGATGTGCTGCTATATTGCCCTGAATATGGCTCGAAGTGTAGTAACAGCATACGGTCTAGTGGTACGGGATTCTTTGAATTCATCTGCATTTCATTAATTCAAACCATTACTGTATTAGATAAAAAAAGTAAAAAGTGTCTCTAATTTTGATATGTTCATTGGAATATGGGTAAGATTTTATAATTTTGGACGTTTAAATGACAGAATTTTAAAAAAGAATAATCTAAATTAAATGTTTTAAAAATGTTAAAGTTCATTTTGAAGATTTTAAAACTTTAAATCTTACTTATATTTTGACGAAAATGTTAATAGTTATTGTGTTTTCTATCTTCAGTTATGCGTTAATTCAATTATTTTGCATGTTGTTATATCAAAGTGCTTCATATTTGTCATTTGTTAGCGCCTAAATTAGCTACCATTTTTTTTAATGCCCTTGATTTCAATTGTTTATATGTGTTTAATATTTTTCTTTTGCTAGTACTTAAATTAACGATAATATGAAATAAATTTATTATTTTTAAAATATTCATATGCATCTCACTACAATTGTCAACACTAATGTGACTAATAACTGACAAAAATGAGACTTTAACAAGGAGTCTGTCATTTTAAAATTTAAATTAAACATTTTAATTTAAACGTTCTAAAATATTAAAATTTGATATTTAATCTGATGAAAAGATTAAACACAAACGATCATCAGTTTCAATATACTCGTGAAAGAAAAATCATACCAATAAATTCATTAATAAGAAAAGCAGACCGATATAGAAAACCTCAAGCATTATACCGCACCCAAATCGCTCTCTACATTTAAAAATGACACAAATTGGATATCAATCAAACTAAGTGTAGCTAAAATTGGAATTTCTCAGAGGAAGATTATTGAGTGCTGGCTTGCGAAATCTTCAAACTCCAAATAGCCACCTTGCTACTTCTTATTGACATATTCAGAAAAATGAAAACCTCAAGCCGTTACTTGCTGCAAACAAGTTATACTCTTCCATAGTGGTTTCTTTCTTATTGAAAACAGAATCATTTTCAATTTCATCTGCCATTATTTTTGAAGATAATTCTCCATTTCCTGCTTTTGATGGCACACAATCTTGTTTATTTCCTGTTGAAAGAGCTACAGGACCACCAAAATGGAACAAGGAAAATCCAGAGTCACCATTACGCAACTTGGCAATGTTATCAATTTTCATACCTTCACCAGGTTGCGCTTCTGGACAATGTTGGGCAGCTGAAGGTATTCTCTCTCCGGTAGCTTCAGTTATTATTGTCTGCCCTTTATGTGCATTCTTGTGCTCCTGAGAGTTCAAGCCATTGGCTTTGGAAAGTGGCTTGTAAGCTGGAACTGGACCAGGAGTAAACACGGGACTTGCCAAATGCTGCACCGGGCTGTATTGCATACATAAGCTTGAGTTTCCATTCAAATCATAACCAAGAGAGCCCGCATACAAGTATTGGTTTGGATGAGGAAACGGCATTAAACCATGAGCTGGAGTTGCTGGCCAAGAAACTGGATTTTGGTGATAGTAACCAAATGCCGAAGGGGCTTGAAACAACGGAAATTGTATGCTTTGATTATGCACAGGTGAGAAAACGCCTTGATGTTGTGAACCAACACTGACAGTTAGTATTCCATTATCAGGGCCTGGACAACTTTTCGAATGCAGATTTCTCTGAGCAGTTCGTCCAGGACCATCTGGAGAAGACCCAGATAGTTTCATGTTTCCTAAGGCCTCACCTCCATTTGTACTCACTTTATTCTCCATCACTGCTTCATGATTAAGAAGACCATTATGATACCCAGAATTCATTCTCTTTCCATATTCTAGTTCTTCATGAGTGGAGAAACCATTCTGAATATACATAGTGTCTCTTCCTTCTGATTGTTGGCTGGCATCTTCTGAATCTGAAGTGGATGAAGACTCCAGAATTCCATGGTTTGAAGAGGCTGGATTGCTATCACCTTCACTGGTGGACGATGAGCAGTTGTCAGAAATTGAAGTGCTACCTTCAGGAGTTGCACCTAAATCTGAGCTTTTAGCCACACAGGAACTCACTTCCTCACAAGAAGCATCTCTTGAAGAACAAGGATCATTCACTTCTGCTTGGTCTCCACTCTGGCTGCCTTCTTCAGCTTCAAAGCTGGAGATCCCCAATCCCTTTTGCCTACTATGTCTCTGATCAATTGCACAGGAGTTTTCTGTGACCACAATTGAACATGTATCACCATATGACTTGGTAAGCTTGCTATTAGATTCCACTCCTGCAGTCTTTACAGTAGATGATCTCAAAGTAATGTCAGTATCTGAGTTGCTCCTAGGATACTTCTTTTGAGATTCCATAGGTTCCCAAACCTTCCTAGAATGAGGTATATCCCTACTGGAGGAATTGTTGCCCCCGAGGCATCTGCTTTTGGGTCTTCCGCAACCATCACGGATGCTATCTGTTTGATTATGCTTGTGTGCACGATAAAATTGCTTGGATGCATCTAAAGCAGACTCAGACTTCCCCACAGATTTGCGCTCTCGGCCAACTCTGACGGTAGAAACATATGGTTCAACCTTTGATCTACTATCGTTGCTTTGATGAAAGCAGCAAGCATGGAAATCAAATCTTTCATTCATCCTGTTATTAGAACAATGAAATTTCTCACAGAACCTAAGCCCACAACTTCGACCAATGCATTTAGGTCCATTTATTCTTAACTGCCTACTTGTTCCATCGATACCTCTTGAAGTAGTTTCCACATTTTCACTTTGAAGTCTTGAATCAGACTTGTTAACAGCCGCCCCACTTTCTACACCTACTCCAAGTCTGCGTCTATCAGACCATTTCAGTGATTGATCAAACTGATTATCTTTCCGAAATTTCAATCTCCGACGAGAAAATTTTGATTGTTCAATCATAAAAGTGCTAGTCCCATCTTTCAAATTTCTAAACTCCCCATAAGGACTCTCTAAGGATTCATTTTGCGTTGAGGAGATGTAATGTTCATTTGACAAAAGTTGTACCTGAATATCAGGCGATCTGGGCCTTGACAAATATGTATCACCTGTTTCACTTGTGGAGTCCCTACAATCAATGGCATTACTAGGTTCTTCATCAAAACTTGGTGACTCATCCTTCAAAACCTCAGGAAGAACAGAAATACCATCTGATTCAGGCAACTTCTTTTCTTTATCCCTTTCTTTGCCTTTTAATCTCTCCTTTCTTCTAAGCTTTTTCTCTCTTTCTTTTGTTCTTCTCCTCTCCTTGCGTTCTTCTTCTTCACGCTTTTCCTTCTCCTCTTCCTCAAGAAGTTTCATCTGAGGCAAACATGATGTTAAGCATTAAAGTACTATGAATCCAATTTTATAATTGAGATGCCCAGAACAAAAAAAATAGAGACCTGTTTTTCCAAGGTAATAATTTCTTTGCATGCAACATGAACTCGTTCTTCCAGCAGTTTTAGAGCAAGACAAACAAAGATGCTGTGTGCATTTTGGCGTGCAGTTCCTTCTCTAAATGCCTTCTCAACCTGCAAATACACACAATCTGTTGAGCATGCCAAATTCAAGTACAACAGCTACAAACTGTCTTGTCATGCACATAGAATTTTGATAATGGCTATCTTCACACTCAATTGGCTGCTACGTCTACAAAATATACTTACTGTTGCATAGATAAAGTACAATGACCTTGTAGTCACCCCTCCCAATCAAACAGTTGATCCTACATTTTGCTACTATAAGAACACATGATGGTCCATCTACCAGAAAAAGGACAAAACTATGCAAAATTTAGACGTTAAAAATCCATGTACGTTAATAAATTCCATGTTGAGAAGTGGGTCGAGAAAACTAGCAATTTTTCAGCTAACAATCAGATAGGATAGCAAGCACATTGCAACAATATAGACATGCCTGTTCCTTGAAAATAACAGTTGCAGCATCCAGAAGAAATTCACGAGCAAGTTCAGGACTCTTCGCATGCTTTTGGGGACGGGAGCACTCTCCATCTAGCTCGTTTCCATCCTTGTCCATGGAATCATCATCCTAGAAGTGTACAAGAATTTACAATAAATTTTAAGAGTCCAAATATGGCTCTAAACAGCCCAGTGAAAACATAAAAGGAAAAAGAATAGGAATTAGCTAAGGCCCACAGAATCCAAATAACCTCTTCTTCCTCAGCTTCTTCAGCATGCTCGAAAAACCTTCTGATACTTTCCCCTTCAGTGATAGTAACAAAACCATCACCTACCAGTAGCCTGCAATGCACACATTGTTGACCCTTTAATGAATGAGCTTTTACAGAATACTCATTACACCGGCCATCTAATTTCCAAGCCCTGAGGGTGATATGACACGAAGTCAAACCAGTAAGATCCAGGCCACTGACTTGGACGTTTCCATTGGTGCCCACATTTTCAAATTCTAGGATGTCAGTTTTTCCCTCCCCACTTCCAATTGCCCATTCAAAATGATGGTATGTTCCATCAGAGTCGGCAAAAGCTTGACGCCAATCAGCTTGTACAGAATCATCTGACACCTGGTAAAATAGTGGAGAAAATTTGTCATGCAAATCCACTTCATAGCTTATAAAAAGATGTAACATTTGTTTCCTTAAAGAAGATAAAATGTCACTTGTTCTTGATAATCTTTAACTCATCTCAGGAAGTAACATATATTGCACTAAAGAATGACCTCGTATTGGAATCTAGTATCGGCAACACAAAACCAGTTCGTGCAGCGAGTTTCTCGCCGCATGCGTTTCAGCTCCTTTAGCTCCTTGAACTCACGTATGACATTCCTTCTACAATCTCTGCAAAATCTCTTGCTGTCAAACCTGTGGAGTAAATTTTTTTAATTAAAAAGAGTCGCTGAATAACATCAAACATGCAGAATTAGAACCCTAAGGATAAAAGCAAGAACAGGAAAGCTAGAACCAGATAACAAATCCATTAAAACTCTCCGTAATTTTATGATGTTACAACTAACCAATAACTTCCTGATGATCAAAGGAATGAAAGATGAAGATGTAATACTGTCCACATCAAATCTAGGATTCTGACTTAAGCTAGATTCATAAATAAAATCCAAAAACCATAAACAAGTCCAAAGTCACAGAAATTGCATGTCACAGAAACGGAATTGGATTAAGCAATTTGAACCGAAATCTTCAACGAAAGAGCATGCCTAATGTAAAGCCTAATATGCAAAGTACGGTGATCTCATACTCACAAAAATCAACGAAAAAAATTAATTTCATTCACTTAAATATTAAATACCCCCAACATCACTCTCTTTCTATAGAATGTTTGTCCTTGCCAGGGAAACTACTCATATCCAGAAACATTTCTTGTAAATCCAGCATCATCTTATCCTTGTTAGAGTGCTTTCACATCAAACTATATTTCTCGACAAAATGAACCAATATATTTGGCTCTGACAGATTGCACATGTTGCCGATGATCAAAAAGTCATTTCTTGAGCAAGTATTGCTCTAATCAAGAAAAAGGTTAACACTCTACAACCTTAAACCTACGACTATGATAATGATTATAGCAATAATTACAGAAACCAACAGAAAATATCAGCAACTAGACGAGCAAACAACAAGAACACATCTTTCCGTTACTTCCAAAATATGAATACAATAATTTAGCTTTTTCCCAATTGTTTCTTCCTTGTGTCATCCAAACATCTTCTCAAATCAAGGCCTCTCCTAAATATCACCGGAAAATTTAAGAAGCCTAAAACCAACCTAGTTTGTGCTGACCATACAGGTTTTGGTGAAAGAAAAAAAAAACTCATAAACACATTATAGTGGAATGGGACAACTCCCCTATCTCCACCATCATCAAGTCAATCCCCCAAAGTATGAAATCATCTTCTCCTACTCTTCCTGTTAATTGTGAAAATTGTAGCTGCAACAAAGTTGATTCACAGGATGATTTCTAAGTATGTATTAGACCACCTAGGAACCATGACTAGCCGTAAATATAAAAGTTACAAACTCAAGTAGACCAAGGAAATTGTTTTTCATTACAAGCATTTGATTACTGAGAAAACATAGTTGAGTAGTAGAAATGAGGTGGTTTTTCACAATATAAAGGTCAAACTGTCAACCCTGGTACACATGAACCCATACTAAAAAGTATGAGGCAGGTAATCATTTATGTCCTAATTCAAGCCATCCATTTATTTTCTCACTAACACCATACATCACAAATAAGCCAATGTTTGAAGATTAAATAGTCAGTGAATAGTTGAACCTGCAAAAAAAAAAAAAAGGAACTAGAACTCCAAAGAGTGCTCAAAGAAAGAAGCAAGCTAAAAATTTCTTCCTATTCTATGTCAAATATATCAGAACAATTGCTTTTTTTTTTGGGAGATTATGTTAAAATCAAACTGCAAGAAAAGCATTTGGTCAACTTCCATTAAATTCTAGTACTTGGCTTTATAAACAACAAGCAATTCACTGACTACACACCTATACATGAGCCTCTCAATGAAATCTTCTTCCTTCATCCTTAATAAGGAAAGTCGTGTCTCTTCTCCAAGTGCAGACCAGAAATCCACCAATGTGTCGCAAGATAGTCTGGCAGTGTGCAATGCGCATGTTTCTCTTGTTCCATGCCCTCTACCATAACTTGCCATCCCCTGGCTTATCCATCCCCTACCTCCACCACCACAAGCATCAGGATAGAGTAACTCCCTTTCCCGTTCTCTTGCACGTGCACTGTCAAATACCTAATTTCAAGTGGAACATCAACCACTAAAGCAAAAAGAAAAAAAGGAATGACAATATAAACAATAATATTAAATGAGACTCACGTTCTGGAGTCCCTTAAGAGACTTGGAATACAAATAGCAGTCCAATAGTGTTAAGGATCCATCACGTGTGGTGGTTAGACCTCCCCAAGGATGGACAGATGGATCACGTCCATTATCAGTATTAAGTTCACCATCACTCTGATTTTTGGAGTCTCCTAATCTGCTGCAAGGAAGGCTCCCACCACCCTCCTGCTGCAAAGACTTGCCATACATAACAATTTGCAAAAATCCTTCAAGCAACAGACCGTTACATCTTGAGCAGTACATGTTTTTACGAGCTTGTTCAAATAAGGCGTGCTTGTCAATCCGCAGAAGCTTATGCCGTGCTTGTGGTGATAACTCACACCAGAACTGTGCCACAGTTGTAGAAACTTCATACAGTTACAACTTCAGAACTTTGAAAATTTTTAGTCAACTTAGAATTATAATGCAAAACATAAAGGTAGTTGTTTATTTATTATCCCATCCAATTTGGTACTTATTAGAATAGACAAAATGGATTCCCTGTACCTTTGTCTCTCAAATAAAGGTAAATTCCTAGGAACAGAAGTTATAAAACTAATTCTTTAATTTCCATATGCAGCCACCTGCTATATCAGGTTTTCCTCAGAAGATTTCCCATGAAAAGAATCTCAAATCTACACATAATTCCAAATGTTCCAATCAACCATAATGTGAGTGTAGTGAAAAATTAAAAGATAAAACTGCCATTACATTAGCAGCCCTCGTTAGAGAGACTTATAGTTTAAAATCAGTTATTCAGTCCCATTCCCAAAAAGTGATGCAACCAAACGCCTAGAATGTTGGAAATCATCCCATAAGTTAGCCCACAAAGCCTCCCATGTTCAAGGGCTGAGTTCAATATCAATTACCAAAAAGAGTACTCATTCACCAAAATGAAAATTGCTACACTACTACCAATCTTACTAAACTGCCACCAAAGTTCAATCGGACAAAGAAGTGATGAACAGAAAAGGTGAACACAAATAATAAGGCGAACTGGATCTACAAATAAACCCCAAAAGAAAAATTAAACATCAAAACCATCAATCAAAGACTAACTGAAAAAGGTATGACTGCAAGATCCAATTGAAACCCAGAATATCATCCAATGAAAGAGACAAAATGATCCAATATGATCCAGGAATAGAAAACCCAGAAAACAATTCAACCGAAAAAAAAAAACAGATATAACAGGAACGCAATCACGTACCTTTTGTAGCTGATTATAGCTAATATCATCGCGGTGCTTTGACCAGAATCCATTTGCAGAAATCGAGTAAACTCCAGATGACCCATTACTGAATTGCTCATTTCTCTGCGCTAATCCTGGCATGGTCTCTCTTTCTATTTTCTCCTAATTTCTATTCAATCAATTATTTATTATTCTATCAAAATCATAACACAGTCTTAACAAATTCATTAATCAAATATTCCGAATTGGAACGCCCAACGAATCCCAAGAAAACAAACCAAACGAATCAATCAAATTGCATCGAATCATACATACAATAAGCAAATTAAGGGACTCAAATAACAAGATTCATTCTTTTCCAAAAAAGGAGAAACGAGTGAAGACATGCTCTTTCCCTACTTGGATCGATGTGGAGGGATTCAGATTGGAAAGAGATCGATTTTAGAAGATAGATTGGCAAAGAAAATGGGGTTTTTGGTTTGATAAATAGATGAGATTTGGAGCTCTGCAGCTTCCTCATATATCTGTGTGTGAGTGTGTATATATAGATATATGCTTGAATACATATATGTAATCAGGACAAGAGAAATATAGAGCCAAAAAGAAAATCGATGAAGAATTGGAATGTAATAAAACTTCTTATTAATCGACATTCTGACACAAAATTACGACATTATAATATGTTTTTTCCCCTTATTTTATTTGCGTATTATTTCTTCTCTACAAAACAAAATTATTTGTAATACGGGATTAGATAATTAAAGTAATTTTAGTTATAAATTTACTTGATTATAAATTTACTTGAAACTATAAAATGAAGGAGAGTTTGTTTCTTATGCAGAATTAAAGAAGAGAAACGCAGAATTAAGATTTTAAAATAATTTTGGTAAAAAATTTCAGTTGAAATATAAATTAAAGATGTTAAAGGTAACCATAAGTGATGCAAAGCAATGTAGGGAGTATTGTACCGGATTTGATACTAGATCGAATTCTAGTATGGTACTATGTCGGTATCCGTCAATACCGGATACTATTTCGATTAATTTTTAAAATTTATGAAATAGTCCTGAACTTTTTTAAAAATAGTAAAATAGTTCATTATCATATTATATAGTTGTATTGTATGCTTTATAAGTTTACATAAACCATATTTTCAAAAATCATAATAATAAATAATAACCATAATTAATATGAAATAACAATCATTTTCAAATATTTCACATATAAATAATAAACACAATGTGAAAAATACAAATTATTATCATATAAATATAAAATTAAGAAGAATACAAAGTATTTAAAATATTACAATTTCATCATATAATAAATAAGAATTACATCAAAAGTTGAAAACATCCAATAAAAAATAATAAATATCCTTAACTTTTAAATTATTACAATTATCCACAAGAGTTCGTGATGAGGAATCAATCAAATAAAAGTAAAACTTGTAATAAAAACTTTTACAATTACATTATTTATATAGAATTTAACATATACATTAAATATACGTAAAATTAAAAGAAGAGAAAAAACAAAAACCTGAAACTTCATTCAATCATCTACAAGAGGATATCTGCTACAATCACACTGACCATAGTTATCATTTGGTACCAAATCATCACTATTAAGAGGAGTTTCATCATCAATATCATTCAAATTCAATATACCAAATGACAATGTCAATACTTTCTTAACTAAGATTATCTTCTAAGTTATTCACATCTATCAAATCTGGTTCTTCAGATACCCAATTAGCAAGAAGATTGATATTATCAATATATATTGGATTTGTTAAACTACTTATACTATTAAGACTCCTAGTAAACAATAAAATTTAATTATTAGAAAATTATAAGAAATTATATCGAAATTAATAATGATAATAACATACCTTTTCCGAAGCTTTAAATTATATCGAACGAATACCAAGTCAATCATTATCTTGTGCTCCAATCTATTCCTTTTCTTGGAATGAATGAATTCAAATTTGCTCTAGTTCTCCCGTTGTACTCACACATTGACTTAAAATCCGAATTGCAAACTTTTGCAATTCTGGAACACTACTTCTAAATTGATCCCACCAAGAAACTGTAAATCATAAGATAATAAAAGCAATGTTACAAACAAAATAAAATAATAATTCATTTCCAACAAATAAGAAAAAAAGAAACAGCTAATACCTGGAGAAAGTTTTGTTCTTTATCGAATAACAATCAACAATCCAAAATCCCCAAAAGATAACTTATAAAGCTCTATTTATGAGCTTAAAAGATCTTGCATTATCTCATGACCAACAATTGTTGTAATGGTGAATAAGATTCCTATACTAACTTTAACTTTCTTTATAAAATCTGGTCTAAAATATACACTAGGATTTTAAAATGCCCCAGCTGCAAACAATAGAGAGGAAAATTGTCTTTCTCATATCTTATTGATAATTGAATGATACATTGTATACAAAGAAGGCCTATGTTTCAAATTGGCCTTGATCGCTTCCTTTGCTCTTTCCATAACATCCAAAAAATAACTTTTTGTTGGCTTTTCTTCATTATCAGCTAATCAAAGTACCCTCACCAAAGGCTCACAAACTCGGATAACAAATTGACATTGAAACCAAAATTCTTTATCTTCCAGTATAATGCTGGAAATCTCCAATCCAACATTAGACATAACATGTTGATATGTAACCCACTTGTCACTTGTAAACATTTGTCTTAGCTCTTTCTTCATCAAAACAAAAGACTGAAGTAATAAGAATTTTGTTGCAAATCTTGCTACACCAGGACGACATAAATTCCTACCATTGGTAAATTCCTTTCTCATCAAATTTCAAACTCATGCACGATTATAGATAAACTTGGTTACATTTTTTGCTTTCTATATAGTCTAATCAATAATAGGAAAATACCTAGGATTCGCTCTGTTCTCCACTATTAGGTCAATGTAATGTACAGCACAAGGAGTCCAACAAAAAGAATTATACGTATTTTGAAACCTTCTTCCTGCTGCTTTAAAAGTAGAATCATTGTCAGTAATAAACTAAATAATGTTTTTTGACCCTACTTCATTTACAACTTTATCAAATATTGCAAAAAGATCTCAGTATTCCTAATAAGGTCAGCTGCATCAATAGATTTTAAAAACATAGAGCCATTTGTAGAATAAACCAAAAAATTAACAATAGGCTCTTGTCTCCTATTTGTCCAACCATCACACATGATTGAAATTCATAAGTAGCCCAATTCACTCTTCTTTATGCCAAATAACTTCTAATTTCATAACCATAACATCTCAAAAGTTTACCTTTTAAATTATCAATCGAAAGAGCTTTATATCCTATACCGTAAGAGGCTATTGCATTCACAATAGGTTGATAATAATAAGATTGTGAAGCATTAAATGATAAACCTGTATCGTACCACCATCTAGCTACTGTCATATCGACATTATGAGTCACTTCTTTTGATTGCATTGCACTACAAATTGAAGGTTGGGCTTCAAAAGTTGTTCATGGTGCAAAAATACTAGTAACCTGCCTTATTTTTTTCCTAGCATCAGGTGCAGGTGTAACATTATCTTCTTGCTAGGTTTGGAATGGAACACGACCACTACCATCTTCAACATTTCCACAATTATCATGAAAACCAGCAAATAAAATTCCAACACCAATTTCAAAATTCAACATTTCCCTTTTATCGTTCTCATGCTGATATTCTTCAAGCAAAATTTTCATCTGTCACTTTACATTATGGCTTACTTTTTTACATGGTTCCACATCTCCTTTAATCCTAACTAAATGCTTCTTTAATCGAGTTACTCCTCCATCTTTCAAATGCTTGTTACAAAACAAGCAAATAGTATGGTTCCTCATACCGAGAACCATTGCAGCATGAGCCCAAGCTAGATCACTGTATCTTCCTGAAGTGGTTTGATCAAGAGTACTTGAACTTTCTTCCATTTATCTGTAAAAATAAATGAATGCATATATCAAAATAAAGAACACATAATTTCATTACACAAATACGTATGTTCATCTTATATAATATAACTCATATATCATACACAATTCAATTTCATCGAACACAATTCACCATAAGTCAAAAACTAACAATTCAATTATTCAACAAACATAATTACATAAAACATATATAAACAATTTCCATTTTCAATAATCACAAAACATACATAAATAATTTCCATTTCTATCAATCACAAAACATACATAAACAATTAATAATGTCAATTTTTCTTTTATCACTAAGTTTTGTCATTAAAAGCCTATGCAATTTGGCACCAAAATAATTTTGGTGGGAATAAAATGTAATTGTGACAGAACATATGTTAGTAACTAATATTTTCTATTTGTTATGACAAAACATAATTTGATCACTAATATTTTTTTAATTACGAAATGGTTAATTGTCACACAATGTTTTACATGTTGTGACAAAAAATTTTGTCAATAAATATCCAATTAATTAGTGTATACTTCATATTTGTCACAATAACTGAACTATAACTATGGTCACAACTAATTATATTTTTGTCACTAATACATGGTAATTGTGGCAATTTATTATCTTTCATAGTGTATAACATGTAGGGTGAAACGTATACCTGCCATCACTTGTAGGAGTTGCATAAAGTACAAGACATATGCCCATATATTCTAAATCAAAACGAGTATTTATAGTATCCTTTGTTTTCCGCTCAATGTTCAACAAAGTCCCAATTATGTTATCACATACATTTTTCTCGATATGTATGACATCTAGAATATGTCACAACTTAATTGTTCTCTAATATGAGGGTTGAAAAAAATACTCCTGTTTCTCCAATTTCTGAGCAATAGAGCATCTCCATGCTTTTTTTTCCTTCCAATCTTTTCCAAAATTAACATATTTAATGAAAATAGTGGAAATAAGGAAAAAAATAATACAGACAAAGTATACACATAATTTTAAATCAATCAAACTTCACCTGAGAAAATTGATTATATTGTTCAACAACATCATCCCTTGATAATTGTTTTGGTGTGCTTTGATTTTCTTTGGTACCATCAAATGCTTTAGCATTTTTCCTCTAAGAATGATTAGTAGGTAAGAAGCGACAATGATCAAGATAGCATGTTTTATGTCCATTTTGAAGCCTGTGAGAAGATGTTTTAAGATTGCAATCAGGACATGCTAACTTGCCTTTGATGCTCCATCCTGATAAATTAATGTAAGCTAGAAAATCATTTATGGTCCATAATAGAGTTGCACGTAACTGAAAATTACTCTCTGAAAATGCATCATATATTTCTACACCTATTAACAAAGGAATTTCAACTCATCAATCAACGAATTTAAGTATACATCAATATCATTTCCAGGAGCTTTTGGACTAGGAATCAACAGTGACATCATGAAATAAGGATCTTTCATGCAGAGCCATAGTGTAAGGTTATAAGGAACTAACACAACTGGCCATACACTATAAGAAGTGCTCATATTCTCGAATGGGTTAAAACCATCACTTGCTAAACCAAGTCTAAGGGTCTACTACAAAAAAGGGTGCACGGTATCAAAATTTTTCTCCCATAAACTTGTTATTACATGGTTTTTCCTAATGTCATCTCATATCTTTAGCGTCTCATAATCTTTGCAAGCAAGAAATTAACGGAAAATATCGTAAGACTTTTTGTAGAATCTTTTTCCTACGGTCATGCTTATTAATCATATTCCTAATTTTCCCATTATTCTTCCATCTATGTTCACATGTTGGACAAGATTGAGTATTCTCATGTTTATTTATGTAAAGTATGCAATCATTTACACAAGCATCTATCTTCTCATATGAAAGCCCTATATCTCGAGAAACTTTCTTACAA
>JAOTIZ010000004.1:24876785-24908115 GCA_027123425.1 Erythroxylum panamense
ATATAAGCTACAACTTTCATGTAGACCATTTACTCCAATTCAGACCACATCAATCCGGCGATTTGCCTCAAAGCACAACATACACAATCCTACACTTAGAGCATTTTCAAAACCAAAACAAAATACACTTAACTTCGAACGATCATAACTTTCACTCCCAATATCGAAAAATATCAAACTTTATAGCGACAGAAAGCTCTCAACAGAAGCTACAAGTTCCATATAGATCATTTTCTCAAATTCTGCTCAAATCAAAAAGTCAACTCTTTACTCCAAAAAGTCAAACTTTCTCAATTCTTCATATTCTCACACTTTTTCTCTTTATTTCTTGATTTTCAACTTCCGTTTCAATCCACTAATTCACGTTAACTTTCATAACCATACAAATCTATTCAAGTTCCAAAATTATCAAAATCAATCAATTCTTTTTCTCATCACTTTCCTTTAAGTATAAATACATCTATACTATAACATATACACAAAAACACTCATTTCTTTTCAATTATTATTTCTAAATTCCACTTAAAAATCGGGGTCCAACAGCTACAATATAAGATAAAGGAAAATAAAGAAAGAACATATACAAATATACGTAAACCGCAGCAGACATGTCATGGGAGTCACTGTTACGAAGTTGGTGAGAGCTGACTTATAAAAATAAAGTTGAGGAGAATCAGACGTCGCTGAGTAAGCTCCATCCTAAAATACCTAATACTATGCGCACATTCATGTATGAACATCAAAATACATACACATCATGCTATACATCCAATTATATCAAAAACATAAATAAATTGTAGGGGAGAATATCTATAGGACCCTAATCTCCAAAGGTAAGCCCTCACAACTCTAAATCTCGAATGGCTACAAAGAGCTATGCATCACCAACAACCCAGCCATGCTCCTATACTCATATAGCTATAAGGCTCTCTTAATCTAAAGGGGTTGTGGGGAGCCAAGCATCACCAACAGACCAACCCTCTCTCAAAGGGTCTAAAGTCATAAGCATCACAAATAAGGGTCCGATCAAGAGACAAGAATCAACCAGGATCGTCCCATATCATATCTCAATATCATAAACAAAACAACTCCCATAATCATAACCAGTGCTCATTTGGTCCTGATGCATACCCATCAGGTAGCACGTCATACAAATTTTCATCCTTTTAATCAAACATAGGAATACATATCAAATTATTAAGCATGCAATTTATTAAGTAAACATTCAGTTATGCAATAACCAACGCATGTATGCATTACCTAACTCAATGCATCCACTCAGTTAATTCAATATAAATGCTTATACTAAAGTAGGTACGCATTATTGTATATATTTGTTCACTATATAAATATATATGTATTGATCGATATATATATAGGAATACCTAACCTAATTTATCCACTCAGTTAATTCAACGTAAAGGCTTATACTAAAGTAGGTACATATTACTATATATACACGTTCGCTATATATATATACACATAGATATGAATATGGTTATGTATTGCTACACTAGCATCAAACAATATTCATTTGTCGGTACAACTACGATAACAGTAAGTCAGTATGGACTTACTTGGTAACTGAACTGGTCCATTCGAACCTTCCGATGGGGTCCCGCTCCTGCTATACCTAGTAAGTTGAAAGAAAATATCTCAATCAGTGCTAAATAGAAGTTATTGGACTCAAATAACAACTTAGGTATCATCCAAATTGCCTAAGCAATCCATTTATGAAATTCAAAAATTTCTCCTATTATTGCCTAATGTTCCGTGATTTTTAATTCAAAAACTGTTGAAAATCTCACTATGATTCTTTAGAGAAAAATGATCAATATAATTTTTAGAATTTTTAAAATTTTTTTCACAAAAGTGACCAAAATGGTCGCCATAATAGTACCTTCGGCGACTAAAATGTTCCTCTGGTCACCAGAATATTCTCTCCGACCATAGAAAAATTTTCAGTTTTAAAGTTCAACGATTTTTATACCAAATGAAAGCTCTTGATTAGTAGAATAACTTTCTCCAAAGCAATATACTCAGATTCTCAACAGATTTAAACAAATAAAAAAAAACAAGCTGAAACCCTAACCTCTTTTCTTATCAATTGGAAGCGATCCAAGCGGCAGCTAGTGAATAGACCATAGGGATTTTATTCCTAACGTTAAGACAAGTCAAATGGTGGTGGTGGAGACTGGCGATAATCACCAGAAGTGATAGATAGACGATTGATTTTTTTTGTCAATTTTTCTCCTCAAATTTTACAACAATTCTAGCAATTATGGTGGCTGAAAATGGGTATGGTTGTGATGAGCTCGTCGAGAGGAAGAGATTGATATATAACACTAACTGGTTTAAGTCACCGATGGTGAAGATTGGTTAGAGGGAATTTGTGAATAGTAACTTTTAGGAGGGTTAAAATGAAATAATGAGAAAATGAGAAAATGAGAAAATGAGAAAAGAATAAGAAGTCTCTTATATATATATATATATATATATAGCCCATGGGATATGACATTCTCCTCCCTTAAAAAAATTTTAGTCATCAAATTTTATAATAAGGTTTATTAAGAAAACAAGTATGGACACAATTCTCTCATCTCTCGCTCTATCTCCCAAGTAGCTTTCTTTAATACGACCATTCCTCCACATCACCTTAACCATGGGAATTTGTTTTGATTGAAGCTATCGCACTTATGAATCCATGATAGCCACTGGCTCCTCTTTGTAGGTTAAATTCTTGCTCGCTTCCATGCTTTGCAATTGGAGTACATGGGAAGGGTCGAGAATGTACTCCAATCATCCTACTAATACATATCTACAATATCATGGTACATTTTGGTGGAACCTGGATGTACATTTTATGCAGCATAGTGCACTTCCTCTAGAATATCCTCTTTCAAGTTTTCTATACCTGGAACACACAGTCTCCCCTTCATTTTGAGGATGCCTTCTTTATCGATTTCAAAATCTGCACGTCGTCCTTCCTAAATATCATAAATAAGTTGTTGAAATTTAGGATATTAACCTTGGGTGATCCTAATCCTGTCCAATAATACTAACCGCACCCTGATGCTGGCTAGTAATATTCCTGCATCTGAAATTTGAAACTGATTATCTCGATCCATCAAATCATGCAACTCCTTAGTCAAAGCTCTTATCTCTATTACGATATGTGCCAAACTACATGAGGATTTCCTATTTAAAACATCTGCCACCACATTTGCCTTCCGCGGATGATAATGGATCGTGCAGTTGTAATCTTTTAGCAATTCCATCCACCTTCTTTGCCTCAGATTTAGATCTTTCTACTGAAATATATACATTAGACTCTTATGATCCATAAAAATTTCCCATGTCTCACCATACAGGTAATGTTGTCAAATCTTTAAAGCAAAGATTACTGCTACCATCTTTAAATCATGCGTAGGATAATTTTGTTCGTGTTTCTTTGGTTGTTTGGAAGCATAAGCAATCACCCTACCATTTTGCATCAATTCACATCTAAGAATAACTCTTAAAGCGTCATAGTACAATTGAAATCCTCCACCTTTTGTTGGTAAAGCTAATATTGGAGCTGAAGTTAAACACTCCTTCAGTTTTTGAAAAATCTCATTGCAAGCATCAGATCAAATAAATTGGACATTCTTTTGCATAAATCAGGTCAATAGGACTGTTATCTTAGAAAAATTTTGAACAAATCTTAGATAGTAACCTGCTAACTCGAGAAAACTTCGTACCTTTGTCACGGTCCTGGGTTGTTCCCAACTCATCACAGCTTATACCTTCTTCGAGTCAACTTGTATTCCACTTTGAGATACCACATGTCCTAAGAATGCAACACTCTCATGCCAAAAGACATTACTAAACGCTCATAATGGTCGTATCGAGTCTTGAAGGTAGTCTTAGATACATCATCCCCTTTGATCCTTAGCTGATGGTATCCTAATCTCAGATCAATCTTAGAAAAGTACTTAGCACTTTGAAGTTAGTCAAACAAATTTTCAATTCGAGGTAGTGGATACTTATTGCAGATAGTCACCTTATTTAACTGTCAATAATCAATACACAATTAGATAGAACCATCCTTTTTCTTTACAAACAGTACTGGTGCATCCCATGGCGAAGCGCTAGGTCTTATAGTTAATTCCTTTAACTCTATAGGTATTATTCTGTATGGTGGTACAGAAATCAATGTCGTACCAGGTACTACGTCAATAAAAAATTCAATTTCTCACTCTAGTGTAACCTTGGTAACTCCTCAGGAAACACATTTGGAAACTTTTGAGCTACCAAAACATTTTGGGGACTGATGCCCTCTACAAATAAATCCTTGACTAAGGCGAAAAATCCTTGGCACCCTAGTCTGAGCATCTTGTTGGCCACTACTGCTGAAACTATGATGGAAGGGGTAGTTTTTCTATCCCCTTTAAAGATAGACTCCACGTCCCCTTGAATCTTAAAAATCACTTCCTTTTCTCTACAATCCAAGGTAGCATAATGATGGAATAACCAATCCATTCCCAATATTACATCAAAATCCATAACTGGCAATACCATAAGATTCGCTACCAATCTCCCACGATTAATCTCAACGAGACATGATTAGTAGATCAAATTTACCTATATGGCATCAATTAGAGGTGTAGATGCTGACAGAGATTCATCCATCCTATCTGGTGTTATTTTTAACCTTAGCAAAGTTAGGTGACATAAAAGAATGAGTCACTCCTGAATATATCAAAACTATAGTTTCCATTCCATATATGAGAATGATACCTAATAACACTACATTGGAAGCCCGTGCATTTTGAGGGGTGAGAGTGAACACCCTAGCCTGATCATGACCTACCTGATGATAGCTAGAGGATTGTCCTATACTGTAGCCTCCAGATCTACCTCCCAATTTTCTCCCTCCAAATCCTCACCCCTACTAACCATCAAACTATGATCCCCTTTGTGGCTATTGAAATGGAGGTTGCACCACACTAGAAGAGGACTACTGATATAGGTTGCACCACACTAGAAGAGGACTACTGATATCCCATCACAGGGCAATCTTTGATCAAATTCCCATACTGACCACATCTATAGCAAGCTCTTAGTAGTATACGACATGGACCCTAGTGCACTCTACCATACTGCTGACAAATGGAAGAAGCTAAGCCCGAACTACTGCGCCCTGAGCTCTGCCCACTACTGCTACTACCTATACCAGACATGAATATAAATCCTTCTAGATGTCTACGGCCAAATCTTGCCTTGCCATAAGCTCAAACTACCCTCTATAGTGAACTCCCACTCTAGCTGAACCCTGGCAAAAAGTTTGATTGATGCTTCTATCGTTGCTAAAAACTAGAAATGTTAACACTCACTTAGCTTGTTTAGCTCACACTATACTTTCTGCTTTCAAAATAAAACCTCTCAGGTGCACGTTCAAGGGCTTCATTAGCAAGGACTCCACCTCTCAAGTAGATAACTTTGTCATGTACTACTGTGTAGGCATTTTTTCCTTGTAAATGCTTTTGAGAATTACTGCATATCAATGAACTTGTTTTGGAATGTATTTTATGTAAAGAAAGGCATGTATATAAAGGTTTTTTAATGAAATTCATGAATATGTTTTAGCTTTTTAAAGTTTATTAAAGTGATTGTTGAGATTTCTTGTAAGTAGACTTGAAGTCCAAAATTTGTTGTGGGGATTTCGATGTGATTATAGAAGTGTTTTAAACTTTCATAAGGATTTTGAAAATTTTGGGGATGTCAAAATACAACCATTGTGTTGGTGAAATTTTTAGTAAAATGGTTTAAAAAATCTACTTATATCTTTTTTTATTGAATTAAAGCTATTTGATAAAAAGGGAAATAGGGTTAGTTCCACGAAAGCTTTCCAGTTGGATCAGATATCGACTGAAGGGCCACCGTGGGGTGCTGGACAGGTCGCCTAGTTGTTTCAAGATAGGGGCCTATCATGTTAAGTTTCTACAAACATGTGAGGAAACGACTTTTTTCGATACATTGATGTTATATATTGTGAAGATGAAGACGTATCATAGCTCCTATAAGAGTATGGATTGCTCCATCCTTCCATTGTGAATTGTGGTGATGACGTTAAATCCCAATCCCTAAACTAAATCATATACACACTGTCAGATTAGAGGAGTTCAAAAGATAATTAAATGAATAAACCACAAATACAATAGAATACAATAAAATTAAAATAAAATAAATACAAAAAATAATGGCTAGAGTAATAACATCTAGGTGTTCCTAATATCACTATTCATGACAATAGCGCCAAAAACTTCATTGGATTATTTTTATATCAATACTAATTTTACCATAAATGCGTGATATAGTTGTAGTTAGTACCGATAAGTACGGGTCGATTCCACGAAAACAATGATTACTAGTAGTTACCTTTCTCCTATTATCTAGCCTATGACTTGATTTTGGATTCTAATAAAGTAGGTAGTAATATTAAACACAAAGACGAAAAGTCATTTAGAACACAATCAATATCAAGAATTAGTGAATAGGTTATGAATCCCCATAAAACCCTTAAATAATTAACCTTTTATTATGTAATTATTTTATTGATATTGGACTACGGAAATTCTTATCGTATGCTAATGCTCACTTGAGACTACTAGCAAATAATTTTAAAATTATCAACTGATGTTATTTAAGTTAAAGGCACTAAGATTGCTTTACTGATTTGTGAATTTCGCTATTAGATTTGACCCTAATCCAAAGGATTTATATCAACATATCTTTAGATTCACAGTTAACTCATTTCAATTAAGGTAGATATATTCATACTTAAGATTTGTCAATCTCTATGTTATGAAACCAAATTTGTACTAATATTCTGGATCTATTAAAACATATATTAAACACAGAATTGAATCATAATAGATCAATCAAAACCATTGCAATAAATAAAAGAATCCAAACATATTGTTATCTCAAATAAGGCTCATCATACCTAGACACTAAACAATGTTTAGTTGCACATAATAGCAAATGAAATCAAACTTAAACTAGAAGAAAAACGAATAAAAAACAAAGAGTTTATAATTCTAAATTTGCCTCTCTTCTATCGAATGTTCTTGCAAAGTAGAGGTTTGATGTTGTATTCTATTGGATATTTCGATGATTTCTTCATATTTTCCACTTCTTTGGATCAATATCATCCCTTATGGATATTCTCGACATCTGGAATTGTCTCTAAAAGTCTGCTCCTACCTTTTGCCTCCATTTATGTCCTTTTATCACAAAATTTAGGATTTTTGGGAGGTACATTGTTTGATACACAATCGTGTATCAAATTGTGTAACTCCAAAAATACTTAAAATCATGTTACACAATTTAAAAGACTTACATGGCGATACCCAGTCGTGTATCTCCCAATTGCTTCAAATCTTCATATTATGTCACAATTTCACCAAAATTCCTATCCTTTTGGTCTATAATTATAACTTATGAATGTTCTTGGAGCGAATTAAGTAATAAATATATAATAAAATTACAAAATATTAAGCATAATACATCAAAAAAATAGGTGTGTAAATATGGTGAAATATGCATTTATCAACTATGATTTATTATCAACTATACTAAATAGAGACAATTTTTACTCCAAAGAAAAATAAATAAGGAACACATGTAATAGATCATATGTCATGATAATTAAAAAAAGATTACGACTTGAATCGTATATTTATTTACTCCTATTATTTTATTTGAAGTAATAACCCTTATAACTATTCTGAAGGGATACTCTAATCTCACAAATAGGTTAGGATCTCGTTCAAATTTAGTTACTCTTTATTTACAAAATAAACTAACTAAACTTAAATTAGGTAGATAACATAATTGTCAATCTTATCTCATATAACTCTTAGATAAGTTAGGTGGCAAATCTTTGCAAAACATATCTTATATATTATTCCTAACCTTGCCTCTAAATTTATATGATTAAAAGCTACTAATTCGATACAAATTGATTTAGGTAGGATTCATTAATTTAAGATAAAGTATATTCCAGTTAAAGGGGCTTTATGTCATTTAAAAAGCTTTATAATAAGCATTACTTTATTATTATACTAACATAAATCATGGGAAAAAACTATATTATCAACATGCACTTAATATTTAACGAAGAATATAATTTCAAATGGTCTTGTGAAACGTGAGTTACATATAAAATATTATATATTTAAATATACAATCAAATATGCATACATAATATATCAAACATATAAAAACATGTAATTTATGGAAACATAATCAAATTATATTTATAAAATATCAACCCTGTTTGATTCTAGATATTGATCTTCATAATCTTAAATAATATTTTTAATTATTTATATAATTAAATTAGATAACACTCTTTGATTTCCAAATGAATTAAATTACTATTCTAAATAGCAAATTGATTTATTTTTAAAATAATTTTCAATTTCAATTGAAAACTATTTCCAATTATCTTAAATCTTTAATAAATCTTAATTGAATACAATTTTTAATAGATTACTCCTTGTACTTATTATAATTTAGAAAAAAATTCAAAATTTTTTGAATATTAAATGAAAGATTTCTTTGAAAGGCATCATAAAAGGACATTAAAAGACTGTTTCAGGCAAAAGTAAATACAACATTCTTTCTATTATCTCTAGGAAGAAACTAGTGTGTTAAAGGTTCCACTGCCTTCTAAAATGGGTGCTCAAAAGATCAACAGCTTAGATCCAATAATCCTATCATTGGATCCAACAATCCTATCCTTAGTTTTTAATGTTCCCCTAGCTGCATGCCAAGTGATGGAGGCTTTTGGCTTTAAGGAACCTCTCTAAATATTGAACCAAAGAATGAATGGGATGGAAGAATTAGACTAATCTCCATTTTTGTTTAAAGACCATATAGGTTTTGAGTTGAGAGGTTTGGTTGATAATTAAGAAAGTAGTTCAGAAGCCTATCAACTCCCTAACATGAAAATTCCAAGAATTATTCTCAATGATTCTCCTGACTCGAGTCTTAAAAGAGATTCTTATAGACAGTGAAAAGATGTCATCTATGAGGTGTAGAGGACTTAGATAGCTTCAATTATTAAACTAGAATCATGTGTCCTCTCCATTTCCCACCTAGATTCTGATGAAAGGGTAAAACAATTGCCTTTTTCTTATAATCTAAATAAAAGGCCAAGAGTGTTCTTTCCCTTTGGTGATTTTGTAAAGCCCTAACATATACCCTATAAGCATTATAGCATGTATAGGGTGTATTAAGAAGTGAACATAATGATTTAAGAGCATCTAAGCATAGTAAGAGACATAATGATACTTAATGTAAAACACATGGGTAAATGGGTAATTTGTTCATTTCGGCGTGGACATACATACTTAGACATGAAATATAGATGAGAATGAAATTAATTGATGAGATTATAGGACAATGTGGTAATTAAAGAAAGAAGAAGGACTAATGTGCAATTATCCTAAACTCAATACATGAACCAATTGGATTAAAGCATGCATGAACAATAAGAATAAAGCATATGTGTCCAATTAGAATTAAGTATGTGTGTAAGTCTTGAAAGTTTATGAAATGGGCACATGGAGAGGAGAGAGGGAAGAAATTTTAGGGTTTGAATTCCAGATTTTTCCTTCCTCATTTTCTCTCCACTTCATCTTATTTATCCCATCATTTTGCCAGTAAGGAATCAAGCTAATCTTAGGTGGAAATCAAGGTAAAATTTAGTGGTTTTCTCTTCATCTTTATATTTTCTTGCTTTGCTTATGAAAAATTGGAATTAGGATTGAGATAAGTATTTTTTTGTTTCTAGTTGGTGAGTCAAGCAAAGCCAAAGAAGAAGGGAAAGAAAGGCATTAGAAGAACTACTTGGTCAATTTTAAGGTTTGGGATTACACTTAGTTTAATTTCTCTTTGTGTATATGTTTGAATAGATACAAAGATTCATTTGGATATTTAATGGCTGCTGAAATGGTAAGTTGGTGTTATTTTGGTGTTACCTTACATGGAATGGGTTGAATATGACAAGAGAGTATCGTGTAGTGAAATTTTGTCTTAGGTTTGTTTGAACTAGTCACATTGTTTGGGTCATAAATCAGCCTAAAGACCTATAAATTGGGTGATTTTAGTTGCATATGAAACCTAAGACATAGGAATATAAATCTCTAGAAGAGGCTCTGATTTAATTATGGCTTTATGGTATTGGAAATTGAGATCAAAATTGGTGACCTGATGTTGCCCCTATTTTAGAGCAGCTTGTGATGTTTAGTCTATATCTCATGATTTAGAAGTTCAAATGACTTGATATTTAGTTCTTTGGAAGCTAAGACATAGGGGAACAAATGTATAGAGGACCTTAAAAACCTAATTTGAAAGTTTTCTATATGAATATTACAGAACAAGTAGAGGTATGAATTGCGAGTCTCTGTCACGATCATGACACAACATCAAGATCTTCTATCATGAGCATGACATGGGTCACAATCCAATAGAAAACTCATATATCATGATTGTGACACTCCAAACATGATCGTGACCTTGGAGAAATAACCATAACCTTGTTTTCATTTCTGATTTTTCTTACTACATCTTATTCGAACCTTTTTAAATTTGTATGAGAACCTTTTTAAATGTGTATGAAACTTTTCAAATACCTAGAAATAAATGAAATAGGACTTACCACATGCGAATTAGGTGATTAAACATTGGAATTTAAGAGTGAGCAAAATGCATGCTAAAGAGAATTTATATGTACATAGATGATTTCTACGTATATTTATTGCTCATATATGTATAGTATGCACTTCAATACATATTTTATGACTTCAAGTGAATATCATATGATGAATTATGAAATGGGAAAATGGTTAAAGGAAATGTTACAATGCCTGCTTTATTGTCTTGGTGGTGGATAGATAGGCCTGCTTAGATGTTTACAATGCAACTATTACAATTTGACACTAATGGTTTCTTCATTTTGAGACTATTGTGTCTCTATAGTTTGATGCTTTCGGGTATCCACAGTTTTGATATCTTAGAATATCCCCAACTCCCGTTATCCACACCCACGAGAATGTGGCCTAACATAAAAAAAAATAAAGTAAATGGTTATAAATAAGAAATACAGTATGACAACATAAATAATTGTCATTAATGAGCATTTACATTTGTATTGATAATTTGTATCAATGAGTGTTGAATATCAATGTTTGGCTTATGAATGTGAATTTAAGGTATATGAATAACATATCAAAGCATGTTTACATTATATACCTTGATTAAGTGTGCCATCACTAATTATATGAGTTGTGATGTTTATGAATGTGTGTGCGTGGTGGATGACTACTGTGGATGGTCATCCAAACTAAGTGTTTCCCACTAAGCTTTCAAACTTAGCATTGGTGCTAATTCGTGTAGATTCAAGTAGTAGGAGTGAGGTACAGGAAACATTCTTTAGAATGTGCTTTTTTTATATTAAAGATGAGTGTACATGTAATGAAGGAAATTGTAGTGCTTTCATTTGGATTATGATGTGAAGGTAAATATGTAATACTACTTTTAAATGATAATGTTAAGTGATGTGAAATTTTGTAATGTGTATACGTATAACGTTGAATAAAAATGTAAGCCATGAATGTATGTATAGGAAATTGGTTGCCATTGTAGTTTCGGTATAAAGGGTGTTACATTTTGTGGCATTAGAGCACAGTTTAGGCAATTCTAACCAATAAAGGTCCAGTAATGTGTGATATGGTTTGGTGTTTGTGTTGGCATAATGCAGATGTCCATGTTTTCTTATAGATAGTAGAGATGGAAAGACCTCTTGAAGATAAGGAGGAGTCAACTGATAGTGTAGTAAGGAGAGATCAATCCATTTCGGGTCCTCTTGAGCCTCAAAGGGATTAAATACCGATGTCGTCAACACCTAGGGAGATGTTTCTAAAGCTTTCCTATGATATGCTGAGATTAATAGATAGAATGAACACGCCTAAAGCCCCTATAAAAGATTTGAGAAAGCATAGGGTGGAAGAATTTGTGGTCTTGACTCTAGAAGAACAAGATAAAGTAAAATACTAGTTAGAGTCGAAAAAAAGGGTTCTATATGAGATTAAGTGTCCACCCGAAGAAATTGTTACCTGTGTTGCCTCTCTCCTACAAGGGCAGCCTATAATTGGTAGAAATTAGTCCTACAGCGTCCTCAACTGCATAACCCTCTAACTTGGGAGTTCTTTACCTAAGAGTTTTGAAAGAAGTATGTTACATAAGCTTATAAAGTAGCTTAATGGAAGGAATTTCTAAATCTGAGATAAAGAAACCTATATATGGTTAAATATGGAAAGGAGTTCAACCCGCTCAATAGGTACACTCTAGAGCCTATTCTGATAGAGGCCTTTTGATGCTGACAATTTGAGGATGGATTGAATGATAGTCAAGGAGTATTTAGTGGCAGTAACTCCTTTATAACAAGTGAGCTACTATTAGCTGGTTGAAACATTTATCGAAGTAGAGAAAGAGATAACCAAGAGGGAGAGGGCACAAAGGAGGATTTTATCTAGAGGTGGCTTATCTTACAGTAAGAGAACTTGAGACTTGTAAGCTGCATCCCTAATAGAGTCAGTCAATAACCTAGCCACCAAAGGAAGATGCCAGAAGTAGTTCGTAACATCAAATATTGTTTGAGGCTTTTTAGCTAAACAGGGAGATGGACAGTCAAAGTGCCCACACTATACCAGGAGACATTAGGGCACATACAGGTGGTTGACTAGGGTATGTTTTAAATGTAGGGGTACGGATCACTGATGTCTAATTATCCTCAAGGCTTGGGATAGATTAGAGCATCTCAAGGGAGCAGAGGGCCACCTAATACACCTATTGCATTTAGAGGATGAGGTAGAGGCAAAGGTGGACCAGGCCAGCCTGGGTCCACTCTGAGCATAAAATATAAGTATGTTGATTGTCTTGTGGCATCAGCCAGTTAAGGATGGGCATACGCTATGAAGGCTAATGAGGAACAGGATGTCTTAGAAGTTATAGCTAGTACCTTTCCTCTCTTTGACGTTGATATGCATACATTGATAGATCCCAATTCCACTCATTCATACATTTACACTGGGGGAGTGTGTGATAGGATGTTAATAGTAGATTGACTAGCCTAGGATGTACATATGACTAGTCTATTAGGCGATAAAGTATATACGAATAGATTATATAGAGATTGCCCTATTATGATCCATAGGAAACAGTTGGATGTTGATCTAATAAAGCTACCCTTTTATGAATTTGAATTGATCTTAGGCATGGATTGGTTATCCAAACACCAAGCTATAGTTGATTGTGGGTTGAAAACAGTTTTGCTCAAAGATTATGATGGTTTAGAGATAGTGGTGCATGGTATTTGGTCTAGTCCTTTGACTAATGTAATATTAGCTATGTAAGTAAGATGAGTTCTTAAAAAAAGTTATAAGACGTATTTGGCTTTATTAATTAATTCAAAAAGGGAGAAGATGAACTTACAAGACATATCGGTAGTAAATGAGTTTCCTGACGTGTTTCTCGAAGAGTTACCAGTTTTGCCACCAGAGAGAGAGGTAGAATTATCCATTGAAATTGTATCTGGTACTGCTCCTATTTCTAGGGCACCTTATAAAATGGTTCCTACAAAGTTAAAAGAGTTAAAGACACATTTACAAGAGCTTTTGGACAAGGGTTTCATCCGGCCCAATGTGTCATCATAGGGAGCGTCGGTTCTTTTTGTCAAAAAAAGAAGGATGAGACCCTAAGAATGTGTATAGACTATAAACAGTTGAACAAGATGACTATAAAGAATAAATATCCATTGCCCAGAATAAAAGATTTGTTTGATCAATTGAAAGGTGCAGGAGTATTCTCAAAGATTGATTTGCGTTCGAGTTACTACCAACTTTGGGTAAAAGATGTAGATGTTCCAAAGACTACATTCAAGACCTGATATGGCCACTATGAATTCCTAATGATGCCTTTCGGGCTAACTAATGCATCAGCTGCTTTCATGGATGTGATGAATAGGGTGTTTCGACCCTATTTACACCAATTTTTTGTAACGTTCATAGATGATATATTAGTCTATTCAAGGATTGAAGACGAACATGCTCAGTATTTAAGAATTGTATTACATACTTTGAGATAGAAATAATTATTTGCCAAATTGAGCAAGTGTGATTTTTGGCTAAGGGAAGTTTCTTTCCTCAGGCACATCATCTTTTTATAAGGTAGCATGGTAGATCCTAGTAAAATTTAGGCAATTGTTAATTGAAAGCTAAATCAAAATGTGACAGAAGTGAGAAGTTTTCTTGGCTTAGTTGGTTATTATCGACGCTTTGTTATTTTCTTCTCGAATCATAAAGTTACTTTAGAAAGGTGGAAAGTTTGAATGGAATGATAGATGCCAAACTAGTTTTGAGCAGTTAAAGAAGATGCTCACTAAAGCTCCAGTGTTAACACAACCAACTCCAAGAAAAGAGTATGCTATGTATAGTGATGCTTCTAGGAATGGTCTAGGTTGTGTATTGATGCAAGATGGGAAAGTGGTGGATGATGCTTTGCGATAGTTAAACTCACATGAATAGAACTTCCCTATACATGATTTAGAATTGGCAGTAGTGGTGTTTGCCTTGAAAATTTGGCAGCATTACTTATATGGGGAAAATGTAGAGTATACAAGGATCACAAAAGTCTGAAGTATGTACTTTAAGAGTAGATTATATGTACCGACAGTACAGGACTTGAAGAAGAAGTTATTGCATGAAGTTTATAATACTGTGTTTACCATGCATCTTAGGGGTAACAAGATGTAGCAAGACTTAAAACAACATTACCAGTGTCCAGGAATGAAGTATGATGTAGTGGACTATGTGTCCAAATGCTTGACTTAACAATAGGTGAAAGTTGAACATCAAATCCATTCTAGCCTATTGAATCATGTTCCCATTCTACATTGAAAATGGGATAATATCACTATAGACGGTGTAACAAGTCTACCCCTCACATAAAGAAACCAAGATATGATATACGTTATAGTGGACAGGCTCACCAAATCAACTCACTTTATACCGGTCCAACCTAATTATTCTATGGATAAGTTAGCTGAGTTATATGTGAATAAGATTGCTTAGCTACATGGAGTGCCATTCTCTATTTTTTCTAAACTAGATCCATGATTTACATCAAGATTTTGAAAAAATTTACAAGCAGCTTTGAGTACTCGACTGAGCTTTAGCATAGCCTTTCCCACAAACAGATGGGCAATCTAAGAGAGTTATACAAGTGTTAGAAGACATGCCTAGATCATATGTTATGAAATTTCCAAGCAGTTGGGATAGGTACATTCCTTTGATGGAATTTGCCTACAACAATAGTTATTGGTCCAGTATAGGCATAGCACCATATGAAGCATTATATGGCAGAAAATGTAGAACTCTGATTTATTAGATAGAACTAATTGAGAACAAGATGATTGGGCCTTACATAGTCAAAGAAATAGAAGAAAAGGTGTAGTTTATTCAACAAAGATTGAAGGTTGCAAGTGATAGACATAAATCATATGCTGATTTGAAAGGGAAAGATATTGAATATGCGGTAGGTGAAAAAGTTTTCTTGAAAGTTTTGCCCTAGAGAAAGGTGTTAAGATTCGAGAAAAAGGGAAAACTTAGCCATAGATCTATAGGTCCATATGAAATCCTTGAAAGGATTGGACCAGTGGCATATAGGTTGGCTCTTCCTATGAAACTATCCAAGTTACATGATGTATTCCATGTCTTAATGCTATAGAGATACCAATCAGATGATTCACATGTGTTATTGGTATAAGAGATAAATATCCAACCAGACTTTTCATATGATGAAGAACCAAAGAAATCCTAGCCAGAGAAGTGAGACAATTAAGGAATAAGCAAATTCCTCTTGTAAAGGACCTCTGGCAACATTATGACGCTAAAGAGTTAACTTTGAAACTCTAATCGATGATGAGAATTAGATACCTATAGCTATTCAATACATGTATGAATTTCGAGGATGAAATCATTTTTAAAGGGGAGAAAAATGTCAGGCCCCAACATATACTCTATAAGTATTATAACATGTCTAGGGTGTATTAAGCAGTGAACATAACAAGTTAAGAGCATCTAAGCATAGCACGAGACATGATGGTACTTAATGTAAAAGACATGGGTAAATTGGTAATTTGTTCATTTCAGCATAGGCATACATACTTAGACGTGAAATATTGATGAGAATGAAACTAATTGAAGAGATTATAAGCCAATGTGGGAATTAAAAGAAGAAGAAGGACCAATGTGCAATGTTCCTAAAGTCAACACATGAACTAATTGGATTAAAGCATGTGTGAACAATAAGAATAAAGCATGTGTGTCCAATAAGAATTAAGCATGCATGTAAGTCTTGAAATTTCATGAAATGGGCATTTGGAGAGGAGAGAGGGACAAAATTTTAAGGCTTGAATTCCATATTTTTCCTCTCTCATTTTCTCTCGACTTCATCTTCTTCATCCCATCATTTTGCAAGTATGGAATCACACTAATCTTTTGTGGAAATCAAGGTAAAAGTTAGTGGTTTTCTCTTCATGTTTATATTTTCTTGCTTTGCTTATGAAGAATTGGAATTATAAGGTTGCAATTGGGATGGAGATATGTATTTGTAGTGTTTCTAGTTGGTGTGTCAAGCAAAACCAAAGAAGAAGGGAAGGAAAAGCTTAGAAGAACTACTTGGCCAATTTTAAGGTTTAGGACTACACTTAATTTTTTGCGTATATATTTGAATAGATGCAAAGATTCATTTAGATATGTAATGGTTGTTGGGATGGTAAGTTGGTGTTATTTTAGTGTTACCTTATATGGAATGGGTTGAATATGATGAAAGAGTATTGTATAGTGGAATTCTATCTTAGGTTTGTTTGAACTAATCACATTGTTTGGATCATCACTCAGCCTACAAATTTTTTTAATTTGGGTGATTTTAGCTACATATGAAACCTAAGACATAGGAATAGAAATATCTAGTAGAGACTCTACTTAATTCTGGCTTTATAACATTAGAAATTGAGATCGAGATTGGTGACCAGATTTTGCCTCTATTTTGGAGTAACTTGTGATGTTTAATCTATTTCTCATAATTTAGAAGTCCAAATGGCCTGATATTTAGTTCTTTGGAAACTAAAGACATAGGGAAATAAATTTTTAGAAGACTATAAAACCTATTTTGAACGTTTTCAAAATGAATATTACAAAACAAGGTATGAATTTTAAGTGTCTGTCACGATTGTGATAGGGGTGTCATGATCATGACACAACGTGAAGATCTTCTATCACAAGGTATGAATTTTGAGTGTCTATCACAATCTTGATAGGGGTGTCATGATCGTGACATAACATTAAGATCTTTTGTCACAAGCGTGACATGGGTATCACGATCTTGACCCAGTAGAAAACTCTTATGTCTCGACCATGACAATCCAGATAAGATGATGACCCTAGAGAAGAGTCTTTTGTCACAACTATGATTTTGTTTTCATTTCTGATTTTTTTACTACATCTTATCCAAACCTTTTTGAATGTGTTTTGAAACTTTTCAAAGACCTAGAAATAAATCAAATAGGACTTACCACATGTGAATTAGGTGATTAAACTTTGGAATTTAAGATTGAACATAATGCATGATAAAGACAATTTGCATGTATATAGATGATTTATACACATATTTATTGCTTATATATGTTTAGCATACACTTTAATACAAATTTTATGACTGTAAGTGAAAATCATTTGAAGAATTAAGAAATGGGCAAATGGTTAAAGGAAATGATAATGTGCTTGCTCTATTGTCTTGATGGTGGATAGATCGGCATGCCTATAGGGTTATAGTGTAGCTGCTACAGTTTGACGCTAATGGTGTCTTCATTCGAGACTATTGTGTCTCCATAGTTCTATGCCTCCAGGAATCTACAATTTGATACTTTTGGGTATCCACAATTTTGATATCTTCGGATATCCCCAGCGTCCATTATCCATACCCATGAGAATGTGCAAGCCTAACATAGAAAACAAAGTAAATGGTTATAAATAAGAAATAAAACTAGAAAACATAAATAATTGGTATTGACGAGCAGTTGCATTTGTATCAATAATTTGTATTAATGAGCGTTGAATATCAATGTTTGGCTTATGAATGTGAATTTAAGGTATATGAATAAGATATTAAAGCATGTTTGCATTATGTACCTTGATTAAGAGTGCCATCACTATTTATATGAGTTATGTTGTTTATGAATATCTGTGCTCAGTGGATGATGGCTATGAGTGATCATTCAAACTAAGTGTTTCCCCACTAAGCTTTCAAACTTAGCATGGATGTTAATCTGTATAGGTAAAAGTATTAGGAGTGAGGTACAGGGAACATCTACAGGGACCAAGGCAAATACCTAGGAGTAAAAGTATCTTTAGAATGTGTTTTTTTTTGTTAAATCTGAGTGTGCATGTAATGAAGGACATTGTAATGTTTTCTTTTGGATTATCATGTAAATGTAAAGATGTAATACTACTTTTAAATGGTAATGATAAGTTATGTGAAATTTTGCAATGTGTATACGTATAGTATTAATAGAAATGTATGCCAAGAATGTATATATAGGAAATTGGTTGCCATTGTAAGTTTGATATAGGGGGTGTTACAAATTTGCAATAAGCTAGAATCTTTGAGATAGAATTCATTTATCCATTTGCTCTAAAGTGATTCTTTATCTTTGAATAGCCTCCAAGTCCTTTTAGCCACTTACATTGCCTGGAAAGTTTGGATAGAGTTGAGACCAAGTCCTCCTTCCTACTTCTTCCAATAAATCTAATCTCATTTGAATTTAGTTCATATGGAATTATTACTCTTTCTTAACCAAAGAAAGTTTCTAATGCATTTTCCAATCTCCTTGATGATTTTTTTTTAGTTGAAGAATATAGGAGCTCCAATGCGTGTAAAGATTGTTTAAAACTAAGATATTAGTTATACTCTCCAAGCTTAAGAAAAAGCTCTATTATACTAGGATTTAATTATTTTCTTGTATTTCTCTAAGATTTTTAATCAATCTTGATATTTCTGTTTTTTTTTACAGATATTGGGACCCCAAGTAAATAAAAGACATGCTATGCACATTCAAACCAAAAATTTGTTGGAGGCTTTCAATGTTGGGGACGTTTGAGGAGAAATAAATTCTTCTCTTACATAAGTTGATGCTTAATCCAAAGAGCCTACAGAAAACCATAAGAGAATGGGGCAAGGATGAGATGAAAACCTATTGAGCTCTATAAAACAGTAATAAATCATATGCAAAACTTAGATGAGTAAGTGACAACTTTTTGCATTTATGATGAAACTTGAACTCTAAACTCCTAAAAATGTTAGAGCATATGATTTTGTTCAAAATTTTCATAGAAATGACTAAAATATAAGGAGATATAAGATCTTTTTTCCTTACACCATTATAACCTCTGAATTGCTCAGTGGGAGCTGCATTGATAAGGATGTTGTATGAAGGAGTAGAGTAGCAAGATTGGACCCAGTTAATAAATAAGTTAGGGAAGCCAAGTCATTCCAAGCAAATTAGGATGAATTTCAATTGGAGTCTTTCAAAAGCTTTAAAGAAATCTATTTTGATAGCATAACTTTTGATGAATCTTCTAGAGTTGTATTCCCTCATCAGTTCTTGAACTAGGAGAATATTATATAAGATTGATCTATTAGGTATAAAGGCTCCTTAAAAGTCATGAATATTCTAGTTTAAGGTCCCTTTGAGTCTATTAGCAAGTAGCTTTGGGATCATCTTATAGACAACGTTATAACAAGATATTGGGCCAAAATAATTGACGCAGTTTGTATTGAGTAGTTTAAGGATCAAGCATATATGAGTTGCATTAATTTCTCTCAAGCTTTTTCCTAAATTCAAAATTTCCAATATATTATCCACAAGAATATTACTTGTAATGTGCCAAGTTTTCTAGAAAAAAAAGGACATCAAACCTATCTGGGCCTAGAGTTTTCATGGGATTGAGGTTAAATAGAACATATTTGACCTCCTAAGGTGAAAAAGGTTGTTGGAGCTCTAACAAGACATCCTAAGATAAAGAGATAGGATTATCGATAAGCTCCATAAGTTCATGTAAGTTAGTTATACCAGATGAATTTGGATCTCCAAGCAATCTTTTAAAATAACTAAAAATCATATTCTTCAAAGTAGCTTTATCAGTGATCATATAATCATTAGAGTCTAAAGGATAGGTAATCTTATTTCTATTTCTCCTTGCAAGGATAAAATTATGGAAAAATTTAGTATTGAAATCACCCTCTCTTAGCCAAGCTATTCTAGCTTTATGTATAAATAGAGAATTATTATCTTAAAGTGCCTTGTTATAATTCATTAATTTGCTAGCCTTAGTATTTCTATAGGCAATGTTATTAGGATAAAGATAGCAAGCCTCCGATGCTCTCCCCAACTCCAATTTGGCTTCATAAAGCTTAACAGAGGTAATGAATTGATCAATATTATAAAAACTCTTAACCTTACTCTTGAGAATCTGAAGTTTCTTATAAGTTGGTAACCTTTATAACCTGGGATTCTAAAGCTCCACACTTCACGCACTAGTTCCATAAATCCGACCTTATTGATAAGAAAATTGAAGAATCTAAATGGGGGTTTAGAGGGTAGGGTAGATGAAATTTAACATCTCCATGTTGGAATGATCAAACATAAGTGAGTTCCAAAATGAGCATATAAATTAAGGAATTGACTCAACCAGAGATGATTGGTAAATATTCTATTGAAGTTCTTCTTAATTAGGTAATTTGCTTTCTGTTTGTTGCTCCAAGTGATGAAGCACAATACTGACCTGAGATAAGTAACCTTTAGCTTAATAACAACATTCTCCAATTCCTTACTAAGATTTGAAACAGTAATCCTATCCCCCTAACCCTTTGAGGGATGAAGCATACAATTAAAATCTCCTGCAATCAACCAAGGCTTAATTATAGTGTTTTGAATAAAGTATAAGTCCTCTTAGAGTTTTGTTCTCTAAAATTAAAAGTTAGCAGCATAGATAATCGTTATTTCAATCTCATTTCCTGAGTCAATGAGCTTGCAGCTAAGATGGATAACTTGATCTAAATATCTTATCATTAAGACCAAAATTTCTTTTATCGATATAGGTAAATAAGATTCTACCATTGAAGTTATGATCATGGTTGGAGCCTATGAGCTTTTATTCTAGTTTTAAGTAATCCCACTAAAATTAGATTCCTTTATAGGAAAAGGTCCTTTGACAGCTTGTCCCTTGCGAGGTTCATTAAAGCCTCCAGTATTCCAAAAAATCATGAGAAAATGGAAGTTGAGATTACCAACCCCCTTTGGGTTTCCTCCTTTCCTTCCCTGATCTCTAATGGAAGTAGGAGTCAATTGGTCATTTAACTCAAATCAGAATAATCTTAATGAGGTGCCTCCTTTTTATGTTCACTATCAAAGGGCTTAGTACTAGCTTTCCCTTTCTCCTTAACTAGAGCAGTGTCTTAATTATTATGTTGAGCCTCACCTTTAGTTGTTAAGGCATTTTAGTCTTCAGGTACAACTTCAGTTGGGTTGGTTTCAATGTTTTGAGATTCCTACATTGTCACCATTAACTCATTGTAGTTCCTTATGGAGAACAATCTCCCATTAAGATTCCATACTTGTTTCCCCATCTGTGGTTTCCAATTCTAAGATAATTGTATTTCAACTCTTAGAAGTTTATTGGCATGACTAATTTTCATAATAAGTATAATTTTAGGAAGAGCATTTTTAGGATTAATCTTAACATAAATTCATGCATAGCATACTTTCTCAATATTAGTAGTAGCCGAATCAAAAGTAACAGGTTTCCCTACTGAACTGGCTAGGAAACTTAAGCCATCCAATGTCCATTATTTGAGAGGTATGTTGTATCGCCCCCTTACCGTATGGTACACACCGGGACACCCAGAGGTCATTCCGGTACATATCCTAGGATAAGGGTGAGCTACGTTCAATCACTAAATTCACTTCACATGGCATCATATCATTATTTACCAATAAAGCATCAATAGAAAATCACAATATTTTTTAAACCAACTTTTTCCTCATTTCATTCCATCAAAATCAAAAGTCTACATGTTTTTCATCCCTTACTATCTGTACATCAATCAAAAACCTAGTACAAAAATACTACATGAAAGAGGAAAAAATATCAAATCTATCTAAGTCATCCAAAAGTCCCAGCTGACCGACCTTTGAGCTATGACTTCCCATGCCAGACACAATCTACACGGCTGAGGGAGCCTCTCTGTAGCTAGGAGTCTACTCTCGGTCCTAAAAAAATAATCACATTTATTAACAATTATACCGGGAAATGCCATGAATGCATGTACAGTCATTTTCATGTGCAAAATTTACTCTTCACGTGTATGTGTATGCTATATTATGCCTGAACATGTAAAGGCGTTTCTAAGCACTCATTAACCACTCAGAATTACTATTCTAACCTCCCCGTCGGTGATGGGATGTTACATATGTTATGAAAATGAATCCATAAAGGAATGGTTTCTATACTATTTTTATCAAATTCCAAACCTAGAACCCATTTCTGAATGAACATGGGTTGTCCTGCAACATGCTAAGAGCCTGATTCCATTATCTTGCATATGCTATCATTATCTGCGAATTTAAACAAGAAGGTGTCCTCCTTAGTGAGTAAGATTATGTCCAATCCTTTGTTACCCTATTTGGTTTGAGCCCAATTCTACATGAAAGGGACAGTTGGTCTTTTACTTAGAAAAAAAATCAACCAATGTGTTACTCCAATATTTAGCACGTTCTTAGAGAAGTTCGAAAGGAGGAGAGACAATGCCATCAACTAAGGTGAGGAAAAAGGTTTTGCCTTTTCCTAGGAGGATTCTATTGAAACTACATTTCTCTAAGATTTTCCAACACGAGTCAAACCTTTAACCTTCTTGTTGCTCCAAAAGTTGACATCTAAAGAATTTTTTAGAGTGGAGAAATGATTCTGAACCATACTTGTGGGAGAGGAGCCTCCTTCGAGGGCTTCCATGTAACTTCCTAAAGAAGAAAATTATGAGTCTTCAACTTGGAGCCGGTCAGAAATGTTTCCACAATTAGAAAGTTACTGTATTGAGGGCATGAGTTACTGTTCATATGAGAGAGGACAAAAATATTAGTCTAAACATTTAACAAATAAAACATTCTTATGTCATTAGAAAACCATTTTTAATATTTTAAATTTAATTAAGAAAGTCCTTAAAATTTTATTAGAGATTATTCTCTTATTTAAATAAAAATGTTTTTCTTTAACAAATTAGAACAAATTTAACATTAAAGAAAATTTTATTTTTCTAATTAATAAATAATTTTTTACAAATTTAATTAAGAAAAATAACTCTTTAATATGTCATGAAACTATTAATCAAATTCATATAGAAATAAGTTATCAATAAATAGAAAAATAATTCTCCAATTAAATAAAATAATAAATTTATTTTATCTCAATCATACTTAATATAAATAACTACTTAAAAGTATTTTTTAATTAAATTAAGAAAATATTTTCCTTAAATATAAATAAATCTAAATATATTTTATATACAAAATTTAAATCTAAATATAAATTGATATGTAGTTAATTTTAATTTTAAGATACAAAATTTCTAAAATTTATATTAAAAATTAATCTAGTTATTAATTTTAATCACATCAAAAATAATTAATTTAATTTTAAAATTAATTTTTACATTTTATATAATTTTAGAATTCTCATTTAATAAAAAATTAATTTATTTAAGTTAAAAATAATTTATTCTATATTTAAAATAACTTTATTCAACTTTTAAGATTATATTAACCTAGTCTCTAAATATTCTTTATTCTAAAATAAATTATTCTTATATTAGGTCAAAATTCAATAACCAAGTAAGCCTTTTTTTATTTATATTAACATAACTTATTTCCAAAAAAAATCAAGACTTATTCTTGCCCTAAATTACCATATGCTCAAACACCCCCTTTTTTCTACTTTCTAAAAACCTTAGCCACAAAATTGATTTGTTGCCAACACATTTCTTCATCTGTTACCAAGTAGTCAATGTCATCTAGAAGTTATAGCACCCACTGCATAACCCAATAGTCTTTGTGGTTTAACCATTGTCACTAACCACCGCGAGGAGAGGGAGAATCACCATAAGGAGAGAAGAATCTAGAACAAATTTGACTTCTCCTTCGCTGACAACAACCAACTTCAATCATTACCAAGCATCATCAACTCTCTCACCTCCATCAACAACTCACTACCAATATGCTCTCGTGACACGCTGCCACTTCCTATCACCTATTGTTACAAAAGTTTTTCTAAATATCAAACTTATACCATATGTTGTACCTATTCCTTTGTACGATGATCTTACTTAGGTCCATTTTTGGATGGGGGTTGTCATCTAATTGCTTGGTGTAATCTGATCAGGATAGAGGTGATCTAGTTAATTTAGTTTAATTAGGATTCTGAATTGTAAAGTCAGAGATGCCTATAAAAAGCTTATTTAAACCTTGTCCCTATAGAGAAGAGATAAGTGGAAACAAAATATATTGAGAGAAAACATTCCTTTGTATACTTTTGGGGAAGTAATAAAGGTTAGTTTTTACTATAGCTCTTGTATGCTCACTGTTGCCCTTTATAGTTTAGTACTTTTATAGTTTATTTTGGCAAAAGTGTGAGTTAAACACTGCGAAGGCCATAAGACCATATTCTTAAAGAACTCTACTATCTTTAGATAATCTTTGCATATAATCTTTATCTTTTAGAGCTGATATATATCTACTATGATCTTATTTGCCACAACATTCAAGATCTCCCTTTGATCTCTATCCATTAATGATGAGTCATCAAGTCCAAAACCTTTCGTAGCATATTGGTCCAGTTCAATGCCTAACCATACCAAGTTCATTAGTCATGGTCTGTCTGTTTGAGCACACATTAAGTCCTTAGAGCTCTCATTTATCTCCCTCATTTATATGATTCAATTAACCCGCAACCTAAGGTCCATTTCATGCTATCTTTTGGGCTCACATCTAAATCTTGCATATCGCCGAAGATTTTAGCTAATGTGCACAGACGCATGCTAGCTCATCAACAATGCCTGTTTTCCTTGCCCATAAGTCTTTCCCTTATTCTATCACCCCAAGTGTCAAAAATTGGTCATGGCTCCCTAATTCTTGCATAATTCCACAATTAGGACTTAAGGATCTAACAAACCATCCCCACATGAAGAAGAACTTGATGCTCTTATCAAAATAATTCATAGGTTTTCCTCCAAATATGGTTCTTCTGAAGACTCCTTAGTCATTGGCATATCTTTGACAAACCATCTTCCCTCTCTTTTAGGTTTATCATTGCTTTTGTTTGAATGCTCCTTCATAAGGTTCATTGCACTCAGAAAAACATAATTATTGAGTTAGAATTCTTCCATTGAGTTATCCTCTCCTTTTCTTTGGTCTTTCATGACCATGGAATTCATTTAGTCTTTACCTACCTTCTATTTTGGGCATTCAAGAGTAAAGTGTAGCCTTTCACAACTAAAATAAACAATATCACATTTTGTTTATTTTTTTCAACTTATATTGAGAAGATTCACATGCCTTCTCTTTACCCTTCTTCGAGCCATTCCATGTTCTCCCATTCTTTTTACTCTTATTGCTAGTCCAAATGATGGTGGCAATTAGGGATCTACCAAGGCATCAACAGTCACTATCGCGTTTAAAAGGTCTTTCATGTTATACCTCTGAAGCTCCATTTAGGACTTATTTTCCTCATATATGTTTTGCATGCCCAACATCAAAGATGTGTATTTCTTCATTTACTCCCACATTGAGTTGTCTTGCTTTAAACACTTCAAAGCTTCTTTAGCGAGTCGTGAAGTATTGTTAGGGAGAAACTAATCCGTTAGCTCCTTCTTTATTTTCTCCCAAGTGTCTTACCTACACTGATGTCATTAGAGATTCTCGTTCTCTATCACAGCTTGGCATATATATATATAGTGATTAATACCTTCTCCGAATTGGATACGTTTTTCTCTGTAAAGCATTGCTCCATATCTCACAAAAAATTTTTTAGCTTTCTAACACTCCGCTTGCCATCAAAACTTAGGGCTCTCGCACTTTCACCAAAATGCTTTCGACACATCCAACATCGTACATTGCAACTATTTGATTTGTGCTTCCAAAATATTGAATCGAGATGAGTAGGAAGTGACATATTCTTCCCCTTAAGGAATTGGCCCTATGAGTACCTCCACTTTATTGACATACTTTGTCTAATTGCTACCTTTTTCCATATCGATATTTTGGCTCTGATACCAGTTGTTACAAAGGTTTTCCTAGACATCAAACTTATACCACTAGTTGCACCTACTCTTTTGCATGATAATCTCATTTAGGTCTATTTAAGCAAGACTTAGCCTTCCCTGGTAATCGTCGACCAACTAACTTGTTCTCGAATACATCACAACCCTTTTAGTGTTTAACTCACACTTTTTCAAGAATATTACAAAAGCACTAAATTATCAAAGGAAATAATAAACACAAAAGAGCTATGGTAAAACATAACCTTAATTAAATTTTCAAAAGTATACAAAGGAACGCTCTCTCTCAATCAAGGCCGACCCTGGGCAAGGGCAAGGTGGGCACTTGTCCAGGCCTATCCTTATAAATGATAAAATAGGAATGAAACAAAATAGGGCCTACTATTGACCTTATAAAGAATAACAAAAATATCCTATTTTTTTATTTTTATTCTATATGAGAGCCCAAAAATAGGCAAAAATATAAACTTTTTTTACTATACCCAGGGCCTATAAAATATTAAGAACGGCCCTACTCTCAATATGTTCCCTTCCCACCTATCTTTCCTCTATAGAAACATGGTTCAAATAATCTATTTATAGGCACCTAAGGTTTTGTAATTCAAAATCCTAATTGAACTGAACTAATTAGATCACATCTATCCTTATCAGATTACACCATACTAGCCAATTGGATAACAACCAATCCAAATAGGTCTCTATACAATAGCATTTAGTTACATCACAACTATCAAGATAAGAGTTTAAATTTAACTAGGAATAATACATCCACATCTATAAAGAACTCTATTATTTTCAAATGATCCTCTTACGAGATCTTTATTTTTTAAAGTTAATATATATTTACTATGATCTAATCAACCTTTTAAATTATTCACCTGTCAAATTAATATGGGCTGAGATACAACTTCCAGGAAAAAGAAGAATGTTTTCCAAGTCAATGAAAGTAGGCTCGTGACTGCTTCTCTCTGGCAAAGTCAGATTTTGGGTTATCGCTATGATCTAGTCAACTTTTCAATTATTCACCTGTCAAATTAGTATGGGTTGAGATCCAACTTCCAGGAAAAAGAATTACGTTTTCCAAGTCAATGAAAGCAGGTTCGTGACTGCTTCTCTCTGGCAACGTCAGATTTTGTGGTCATCGGTAAATCTGCAACCATACAGCCATCACAACAAAAGACAAGGAAAAGCGTAACTCGTGAGAGAAAAGCTCAAACCTTTGATGGGTATTTGGTGTAGTTGTCTTGCTTCCAAATCAAACTCGGTCACAGCACATGCAGACCAAGTTCAAGGTTTTGTCCCAACCTCGCCACCATCCCCAGACCCGGCGCCTAGCATCATTGGCAATCTGACTGATGGTAAGTTTCTACCACACCTTAGTGATGATCCTCCACTTTTGTGTTTTTACAGGGAAAACAGGGAACAGAATTTCTAATCCTGATTGCCTAAACAAATATATGTACCTGATTTCTGGACTTTGATATCGGGGGCATTTGGCCTTGGTGCCAACTTTATTGTCAGACTCCTCATATACTTACTTGATAACAACTTCAGGTTTAGCTTCATTGCCAGACCTAGTTATTATACGTTTTGGACAATGTTCTCTGAAGCTGTGATGCTGCTTATGCTCAGAGTATTTCTTTTAGGACATAAGACGGCATATGCTGGCAAAGAAATTGAATCTTTCTTAGATGTCAGTCGTCTCCTATGCTCTTGTCTTAAAATGAAGCTGTAAATAAGCCATTATCTATGAAAGCTTTCAATTTTTGCTGAAACTAGTATTTTTGGCGCAATGGTATTAGGGGACACTTCTTTTGTGGGTAGCAATGTCTCTGGCACCAGTTGGGTCTCTATGGCAACCTCCAATATAACAACATGGCTAGCTCAGGCAAGTGGTGCTATTGGAGCTTTCTGGCTGAACAACAACGATAATGAATTCCCAGTTGCAATAGATGATGAAGAACTTCCAGATTTGGGAACTGTTAATGAGTCAAAATTAAGAGTTTTTACTTATGCAGAACTAAAGGCAGCTACCTTTAATTTTAAAAGTGACATGATGCTGGGGAGGGGCGGCTTTGGCAGTGTCTATAAGGGTTGGCTCAAGGAGAAGCTGCCATCCCGGGGAACAAAGAAATTGGCCATTGCTGTCAAGAAACTGGATTCAGGTAGCAAGCAAGGGCTTCGGCAGTGGCGGGTAATTATGACTTATAACTACTGTTACCTTGGCAATTGTTGTTAATCATCTAATGTTATTATTTAATACTGTACACTAAGGACGTAAACATTAATTATCGGGTGGGTTTCCGTGATACAGACAGAGGTTGGCTTCTTAAGGAGGCTTTCTCATCCCAACATCATTAAGCTTTTGGGCTACTGCCAGGAAAATGGAGAGCTTCTCATAGTCTATGAATTCATGCAAAAGGGCAGCTTAAACTACCATCTGTTTGGAAGTATGAACTAATATATATACATATATATAAATTAAAGTTACCAATAAAATATGAACTTGGGTGAATGACATAAATTCTATTTTTTTCAGAGGGGTCAAGAGGAGTATTGTCATGGGAAGTAAGGATTCAAATTGCCAAAGGAATTGCTCAAGGCCTTTGTTACTTGCACACAATGGAGAAGCCGATAATCTATCGAGATTTCAAATCTTCGAATATCTTGCTTGATGTGGTTAGTCACTGACTCACTGTTGAATTTTTCATGAAGGTATACCAGATATATATATATATATATATATTGACATAGCGAATGCCTGCAAACCATTATACCCCTCCCAGGCTCCCACCTGGGATGAGACTCTGTGCCAGTATACAAATTTATGGATGAGATCTTTGACGTAGGGTAGAAACTGGAAAACTACACAGAAGATCTCATCCCTCTTTCACCTTGGTTCTCACTTTCTGAAACTACTTTTTTTTGTCTTTCTAGTCCTACGGTGCTAAAATATCAGATTTTGGATTGGCAAAATGGGGACCCAGACCCACGGATGACGATCAATCTATATCGGGACACGTCATGGGAACAATTGGGTATGCCGCCCCTGAGTATGTACTGGCAGGTAATATTTAAATAACTATGAGGATGACGAATGACCTGTGCAAGCTTTTTAACTTTCAAGACAATTTTATTGGTTTTAGGAATTTTGTATGTAAAAAGCGACGTGTATAGCTTCGGGGTTGTTTTGGTGGAGATGCTAACCGGGTTGCGGGCCATTGACAAAAACCGTCCAGCTGGACAACATAACCTCCTGGACTGGACTAAACCACTTCTATCAGTTAAACGAAAGTTGAAAGGAATAATGGATCCCAAGTTGGAAGGTAAATACTCGATGAGACAGGCTACACAAGTAGCTGACCTTGCTCTCCATTGTATCCAGCATGAGGCTATATTCCGTCCGTCAATGAAACAAGTTGCTGAAACACTACAAAAGATTGCAGCTCGATGTGAAGATGAGTCAGAACAGAAACTAAAGAATTTGGCTCCGTACTAGTCGTGACGAAGGCTCTGATTCGGTAGGAGCATCTGCTCCTTTGCAAGTATTGATGAACTGCTCCTCCTATGGCACTCATTTACTGCCCGACTATCTTCTGTTTCCTATGATTGTTATTGTTTTTGCAACTACATGCTAAATATAATGTCCCAAGTGCTGCTGCTCCTTTTGGGCTTGTAGTGGAATTATTAGAAACGAGGCCTGTTAGACTAATGGTGGTTGACAAATAAAATCTCTTTATATTTTGATAATAATAAAATGTATAAAATTGGTTAAAAAATTATTTCAGGTGATTTGGATTGAAATTTAAATAAAAGATTTGTACAAATCAAGACAACATTACTCTTTAATGGGCAAGAGATAAACTCTTGTGAAATCAAGATGAACTAAAAAGTGTGTAGTAAAGTGATTTGTCAAAATCCTAAGTGGGAGCTTAGGTAGAGGACGTAGATCTTAGCACTGAACCTCTATAAAAATAGTGTTTGTCTTTCTTCCTTACTTTTTTCATTTAATTTGTTCGATTGTTTCGTGTGTATTAACTCTTTATTTTTGTAGAACTTTGTGAAAAAGTTACAACGATCTATTCAACCCCCCTTCTAGATCGCCTTCAATTGGTATCAGAGCATAAAATTTCAGGGATGACGCTAAGTCTGTCACACAACAATCTGGCGGAAGAAGGTAACACGAATAATCACCCTCCTTTGTTTAATGATACTAACTATTTTTCTTTGAAAAACCCTATGAAATACCATATTATCAGCGAGAGAGTGGAGTATTAGAAAATTATCATCTTTGGTTCACATGTTCCATTAAATGAAAATGATGAGGTAAAGACGGAGCTGGAATATGATAACAACGATTGGAAGCAAGCTTACATCAACGCAAAAGCCATGAAGTTGATATATTGCGCTCTCACTATTGAGGAAAGAAATCGAGTAAACTCATTCACTAGCACTCAAGAAATGTGGGAGAGACTTCGCATCACTCACGAAAGAACCAATCAAGTTCGAGAGACAAAGATCAACATGCTACTCCATGACTATGAAATGTTCGTCATGAAGGAAGGTGAGTCTATTTCCACTATACTTGATCGTTTTGCAAAAATTATCAATGGTTTAGGCAATCTTGGAAAGCACATGACGGATAGCGAGAAGGTGAAAAAGATTCTTCGCTCATTGCCAAAAGAATGGGATTCACAAGTCACTGCCATTATAGAGTCTAAAGATCTCAATCGATTAGAATTCAATGCCTTGGTAGAATCACTCATAAACTATGAGATCATTCTCAAATCAAGAGGAGGAAGAGGTAAGTCACAAAAGTCAATTGCTTTAAAAG
>JAOTIZ010000004.1:24920241-24931216 GCA_027123425.1 Erythroxylum panamense
GTTAACTTCTGATTTTATTGTAGAAAATTTCAAAAAGATTGTGATCTATTCAACCCCCCTTCTAGATCTCTTACACTTTCAATTATTGGATTATTTTTGAAATGCACCCATGTGAACATCTCAGTTTGTTTGACTATGTGTTCGTGACTTATCAGATTACATGTGCATGCTTTAAATTTTTCATCAAAGTTACTTTTGTTATATGTTATTTCTTTGATATCTCTTACATTGTCATTCTTTTATTAGGAATGACTATGGCTGCCTGTGGGAGGGGAAAGAATAAGCAATATTAGAAGGATGATGAGGTTGATGCTTTACAAGAACTAGCTTGCAATCCTTTATGAAAAGTAGATGGGGGATTTAAGAACGATTACATGGTTGCAGTACACAAGATGTTGCTGAGCAAGATTCCCAATTTTGATAACGATGTCGATCCCCACATTGACTTTAAGATTAAATGGTTAAGAAACAAGTACAATATAATTTCTGAAATGTGTATGTAAAATAGTTATCAGTAAGATGATGTTGAGCATAAGATCAATTGTGAGAAAAAATGGTTTGATGAATGGTGTTTGGTAAGGACGTCTAACTCAAAAGTTGATTGAACTCTTATTTTAGTAGTTTTTTTCATAATTATATCATTTTCTTGTTATTACGTTTTTAGTCTTCTTTTTCTTGTAATTCTTTTTTACAAAATCACAAGAATACAATTGGAATGTGGAACTTTAAATTCCCATATTTGCATAAACTGGACATGGTGGGGGGGTAAAAATAGAGCGACGGGACTCAAAGCTGAGGATATAGTTGAAACATGTGCTAATAGCCCAAAGAATATGACAGTGTGTTCTTCATCGGACAGTGAAGATGAACTTGTTGTGGTATCTAATACACAAGGATCCTTGGCTATTTCTTCAAGCAGCCATGGAATAAAAAGGCGACAAAACCTGTCACCAAGAAAGGAAAGTTCTTACAAGAGAAAAAGACCAGCAACCCTTCAGAGTACTATTGAGTTAAAGTCAGACAGCTTTACTGTTAATTTTGAGTCTATTTGCGAACAAATGACCTCACAATATGCAGTTGTTACAAATTCTTTAATTGCGAAGTCTAAATCTAATTCCCTAAGTAATAAGAAGATGCAAGAGCTTATCAGTGAGCTTCATAATATTGACATACCTCAAATGGATGTTAGTGTGTTATTCTGTAATGATTTTACTAAAGTTCAGGTTTTGTTCGCTTTGTCAAGTAATTTAAAAGAGTCTTTTGTACTTGGATTCCTCTATCAATCTTCTAGTTCGTGAATCATTCGAGAAAGCATATTAATATTTTGTAAATATTATGAACTTATGATGTAATTGATGTTGCCTAACCAAGTTATTTTGTATTAGTTAGGTCTTTTGTAGTTGTGATGCAAACAATGTTTGTAATTTTGTACCTGGTTATTTTACATCAATTGAAGGCTTTTGGTTGAGGTATTTTGTATATAACAAATATTTTACGTCATTTACATTATCAGAGGACTGTAAATTATATTAAATTATGTTACTTGATTTTACTATAGTAATGAAATGGTACATAATATGGTTATGTTGATAAATTGTACAATATTTTGGATTATTAAACTATATTTTGAGGATATAATGTAACTAATGATATGTTGATGCAAGAAAATACTGAAGTATTTTTTTTCTTCAAGAGCTATTGGAAATGAAATATTACAATATACTTGATTTTAAACATTCTGTCATTATAAATAGGGTGCATAAAATATAATTAATTAAAATATATTTAAAATTTGATACAAAACAAATTTTTATTTCTCAAGATTTTTAACAAATCAACCATCATTAATGGCAATGGTAATCATTCTCTCATCGTAGCCAACCATCATAATTATAATAATTATATCAATTCTGATTCCTCGCTATATTTATTCATATTCTCATGCCCATTCCTATTGTCGTATGTGAACTAAGCGCCCACTAAGTTTAACATTTGGAGCTTGGACACACTATAAAAATCTCATAAAATGCCAAAATTTCCAACATACAAGTGCTTCAAATGTACGTGCTTTTGTGTGTCCCGGTTCATACATTTTTCATTCTTAATAGTGACATAACTATACTTTGATATAATCAAAATATATACCAATTATCCTAATGATTATACAATTAAGTTAATAAAAAATGTGATATTCCAGATTAATTGAAATATCAGAGAAGGTCTACCTAGCTGCAAATATTGCTTGCTGTGTATACACATTTGTCAAAAGGATGTTGACATAGTTGCATTACAAAAGGCAGGGTGGCATTATGACTTACAAGTTGTATAAACAAGATTAATGGACTGTCAACGATGCTCATACAAATTTGTTGATCATTTCTCTCACTTCCTCTATCACAAGCCATGCCTTGTGTCCCCCAATCACTTCTGCTTTCATCTCTCCATCTCTCCAGAGCTGCAATTCTCCCATTTCATCATATAACTTTTAGCCTTATCAACTAACTCAAGTTTTTTCTATACTAAATTTAGAAAGAAAAAGGTCTAGAGGTGGACTCACCTGTATTGTTGGCATTTTCTGCGGGGGAAAGGAACAGAAAAAGGAAAAGTACAATAGTTATTGTCATGAACATATTTCCATCGAAAGATAGAAAGCAAACCAGTAGGATAACCAATACATACAGAGATGTTGCCACGTTTGACTAGAGATTGAGGCACTTTGTTAACATCCACGCAATAGAATTTGATTCTGGTTTTATGATGAAGCAGAGAGCCAGGTTGTCAATTACTTATTGATACTATCAGTATTAATCAATTTCAAAGGGAAGAGTTACTTGGTATCGTATTCTGCGGCCAACTTCTCCAACTTGGGCTTTAAATAGATGCATTTCCGGCACCAAGAAGCCATCCTATTCAATCAAAAACCAATAACTTTACCATTTTTTTTTCATCAAAGAGATTAAAAAGAATAAAGAGATTGATATACCAGTCGATGAGAATGGATTGGGAGAGCTCTTGAGCGTGGACAAGAATCTGATCCAAATGCTCAGAGTCCTTGATTGATTCCATCTCTAGAACGGAAGGTCTTGTCTCAGGCCAGAAGGCTTCTACTCTCAAGTCTCTTTTCACAATTCTTTTGGAATCTCCATTCCTACGATCAAACAATGAACACCCAGAAGTTCTTTGCAGCAGAAAACAGGTACCACCACCCCATAATTGTTGTTGTTGCTCTCCGTGGTACACTTCTCTGCACATAATACGAGTACTTGCTCCTAAAGCAGACATCTCTAGGTAAAATTTCCACTTATTCACTAGCAAAGCAGTAGTCCTACACGAAATTCATTCTCTTCGCAATAGATGCACAAGTATTAAAAATGGCGATTTTGGGAATTGGGAATTTTGGGAGTAAAGATGGGTTTGAGGTTGCTTTCTGGATTGAGCTTAATCTTGTACTCATAAAATATGCAAATTTTCCCGTAATGAAAGAAAGAAAGGAGAATTGTTGTTTGATTCGAAAAGGGAGAAAAAAGCTTATCCGGAAGGTGAGTTGGGTGTCGAAGAAGAACAAGAGATGGGGCCCACCAAGTAAAACGACCACGTTGATTAATTAAAATCTTCACAATCGGCATTTTATGGGTCAATCATTCAGGCCCAACCCCGTAGGAGACGCGCAACGCTTCCTCAAAATTGTAAATGACTTGAAATTCGTACCTTTTTTTTTGGGTTTGAAATTCATATTTATTAAAAATTGGAGATGCTTATTATATTATCATTAGGTATTTTCTAACATTACCAAAATTCCTTCAAAATACAAGAAATGAATTTTTTTTTTCACTAATGTGCCAACTTGACCTAACTCATAGCTAGAGCCTTTTTGGTTCTAATGTGATTTTAATTTTTTGTTTTTCTTTTAAAATTTTATGAAAATGTATGTTTGATTGACTTTATTTTTTCTTTTTTATTTTCATCATATTTTCATATCTTTGAAAAATAAAAATTGCTTTTAATTTTTAATTTTATAATTTGAATTATCATGAAATAAATATATACTATATAGTTATTTAATTAAATTAATTGCTAGTAATAATTATGACTAATACAATATAATTATTCAATTTATTTCTAAGTCGTATATTATTATTAATAATAAAGACATAACTATATTAACATTAACAAATAAATAATTTTTAGGATAAATTATAAACATTTTTTAATTTTACTTAATTTTATAATACTAACCGAAATTAATAAAAGTAATAATAAAATGTTTGAATTTTTTTTTTCGCATAAATAATGTCAACAATTAGTAATGTTGACATAGTTTGCCACATTAATATATCTATTTGACACAGTGATAGGCACATGAATACTGTAATTCTTGTTAAATTATCAAAAATCAAAAATATAATTTGTTAACCCCAATTTTCTTCTCTTATGTGACACCTACAATTAAACTTTCTTAAGCTTTTTTTTTGTAATTTATTCTGAAAACACAACTCTTTAGTATCTGTCATAACTTTCGTTGTCAGCATCTCATTCTTTTTAAACTTTATTGCCATTTATATATAGAATCCTTTTAAATTCCTCCAGTAGTCACTTGACTATACTAGCATATTTCCATCTTATTTTCCCCAAAGCTTCTTTTGGCATAGATGGCTCTCTGTTCTTGCTCAATCTTAGCCTTTTTTTACCACAGCTTCTCTAACTCTTTCTCTAATCCTTTAACATGGTTACATGGCTGTCAAGTTCATTAATGGAAATAAAGGATTCTGATAATTGTTGTGTCTATTTCGTGATCTTCATTATAACCTTTGCAAATGTAACTCTAGTTCATGATTTTGGCTGTAGATAGAGCATTCATGTTGTCTCCTCAGTTTTTATACCTGGTTATACTTTAATGTGGAAGAGATGGCATAGTTTTCCTATTGTAAGTCCTTGTAGTTTTGGATGAGTTGTTCAGTATAACTCATACACCGTAATTTCATCACAAAGGCCTGTTATCTTTTGTTGCAGTTGGTGTGATTTACCCCCCATCATTTTCCTATCCATCCACTTTCTCTAGTTCAATGTTGAATAATGCTCATAGTATCTTCGAGATTGCTTAGCCAATAAAAGATTTCTCTAACAATAAATATGACTAAAATCTAGATTGAAGACAATATTTAACGAGAAAAGCCCTCTAATGTACATGTACAAATTACAAAACAAACCAAAAATAAATCCATTAAATGAAAATAGCAAGATACAAGTGATGAAGATTATGAGCTAATCACTCCCTTAAAACCAATTGTAGTAGAACCTATCTTTTATGCTCTCTAAAGCTCTTTTAGTTTTCTAGCTCTCTAAATACTAAGGTTCTCACACAATATAATTGAGTAGAAAATAATAGATCTATACCCAAGCTACTCATAACTAATTATAGTTATTAAATTCATGTAAAAATGTAGGCATGGATGCTATTCGAGCTCTAAAAATTATATTTTGTTGAGCATTTTAATCGTATACAACTTTTGTCTCTTCAAACTTATCTTTAGATCTAAAAAATATAAGATTTATAACATACTCAGTCACTTACACGATCATGTATAGTAAATATGTTTGACGTTTAAGTTTTAGAATTCGACATCACAGAGATACACGACCATAGAAATTTACACAGTTAGCCAATACGATCATTTACACTTACACGGTTACATCTATCTCCACTCAAGTGCGTCTGTGCACACAGTTATAGAAGTTTACATGATCTTGTCCATCATTGACATGGGCATGTGCCTCCAAGCCACAGGTGTTTCCTCTAAAAACAACATTCAATCTTTGATTTCTTCCTTAAATCTACCTAAAATTTGTTCCTTTTGATCTAATGAAATAGCTAAGACTTTTGGAGTCCAAATTGAGTGGAATTAGTGAAGTGAACGTCTATAAATGGGATTATACACGCAATAATCTCCCTCCCTAACCCATGTCAGAGGAGAAATCTACACCCTGTAAATCACTTGAACATCATCCCAGCGAGCTTACTACAAAGCTCAAACTTACTTTCAGAAACCACCTTTGTTAACATATCAACACCATTCTTATCCTTGCGAATCTTATTTAACTTCTTTAGTTGCTTTTTAACCATAGATCGCAACTAACGATATCTCACATCAAGGTGCTTAATTATGAAATGATACACAAAATTTTTACTCAAATTCACATCACTTTGGTTATTATAAAACACCATGTATTCATATTATTCCACGTCCAATTCTTGAAGAAATCGCTTTAACCAAGTCATCTCATTTCTAGTTTCCACAGCTGCAACATATTCCTCCTCAATTATAGACAAAGCTATACATTTATGCAAGCTCCCTCTAAAAATTTGAACAAATACCCTAAGGTAAACTTTCTGTTATCAGGATCGTTAACTATATTCGTATTTATGTACCCTTTTAGAATTTATTTACCACTTTCAAAACTCAAACATAATTTGGAAGTGCTCAAGTACATGAAGATCCACTTCATTTACTATATTGGATAAAAATCTACTTACTAATCTAATAATGTATGTAATGTCTAGTCTAGTGTACAATATAACGTACATCAATGAACCGAAAATTGAGGAGTGTAGAATAAAGGACATACACTCTTTCTCCTTTTCATTGATATGAGAAGCTCTATTGCTCAATTTGAAATGAGCAACTAAAGTTGTACTTATTGACTTGACATGTTTCATATTGAATCTCTTAAACATATGTTCAGTATAATTTGCTTATGACATAATTTGCTTATGACAACTATAGCTTTCCAACCTTCCTGTTATGAGAAATCTCTATAACCAAAATCTATTTTATAGGACCCAAATCTTTCATATTAAAGGACTTATATAAGTCTTCTTTCAACTTGCAAATCATGTTAACATCTTTTCCAACTATTAACGTATCATCTAGATACAAAAGTAAGATGATAAAGTTACCATCATAGAATTTTCTAAATAGACACAATGATTAGTTAATGTTAGCTTGTAACCATTTCTTGTCATAAATGAATCAAACTTTTGTTACTACTGCCTTAGTACCTATTTGATCCCATAAAGACTCTTATTTAAATTATATACAAAGTTCTCTTGCCCTTTGAATTTGAACACTTCCTATTGCTTCATATAAATCTCTTCATCTGAATCACAATATAAGAAAGAAATCTTCGTATCAAGTAACACAAGTTCAAGATCCAAACTAGCAAATAAGCCCAATATAGTTTATATTGATGACTTCTTGATCATTGGTGAAAAAATCTCGTCAAAATCGATAACCTTTTTTTTATTATAACCCTTTACCACCAACCTTGCCTTGCGCTTCATTAACTTTCTCTATCTTTCTTGATCTTAAATACCTATCTATTCTTTGAAGCTTTCTTACTTTTAAGAAGCTTTACTAATTCATAGTTCTCATTATTTTTTAATAACTCCATCTCCTTGCATTGCCTTTAGCCAAGAATCTTTATTTTTGAGCAACTACTTTTCTTGAAAACTCTATAACTCCCCTTTAGTAATGAATAAGAGATACTCTGAACTAGGGTATCTTGTTGAAGGCTTCTTCGTTCTAGTTGCCTTTTGAAGTTGGATATCTTGTAACACTTAAGTAGGTTGCTTCCCTTGCTTCTAACGCTCATAGACCACATCATCCATATGATGTCGCTTATGTAAATCATCATTATTAGTTTGCCTTTGATCATTATCATCCTATGTAACCTCATGTTCACCTTCTTCACTGAAAGATAAATGTTGGATATAATCTTATCTTTATTGATGAGATCTGTGCCCATCTCATGCTTATAGAAAACTAGGTCCCTGCTTCTAACAACCTTTTACCTTGCTGCGTTATAGAGCTTATCATCAAACTCTTCGTCACTATATCTAACAACTTACAAGGAGTAGTTTTCAAATATGGCTTCAATCTCTGCTCCTTTAGCACAAGCTTAAAGGCCTTGCATCTGAACACCCTTAGATGTGAATAAGTTGGATATTTCCTTTTCCACACTCTATAGAGAATTTTAAGTTTTAAAGATACTAAAAAGTTATGTTAATCACATACACTATGGTTTTACCGCCTCACACTAAAAGGAATTCTTTAAATTGGACACTTGTAGCATACATAGAATCTTCTCCATAATAGTTCTATTCATCCTCTCGATAAAAATCATTATGCTAAGGGTTCTAAGTTCCGTCTTCTTATGTCCTATATCATATCTTCCATGGAAAGCTTCAAACTCATTAGAGGTTTACTCGCCTCCAATATTAGTTTGGAGACACTTCAACTTCCTCTCTGTCTCCCTTTTTACCATGACATGAAATTTTCTATAGGTTAGCATTTAACCTTTTGTTTTAAACATAAAGACTCTATTCCTGCATCAAACATCATCGATGAACATAACAAAATACTTTTTACCTACCAAAAACTTCAACTCTATAGGACCACACATATGATAGTGTTCTAGCTCCAACTTCATCCTCCTCTTAGTAGACTTGTTATGAAATAAGATTTGATGTTGCTTTCCTTCTATGTAATGATCATATGGTTGAGAGAAATTATATTCTTCACAGTGATAAGTGATTTTTCAGCTAACAACTTTATCCCTTTATCGATACAGTGTCCTAATCTCTGGTGCCACAAATCCAGTGAATTATTTTCTTGAATGACATGTAATTCTCCAGCATATACCTTTAAATGTTTCTTACACAAAGCACAACACGTCACCATAAGAAACCATTAGTGCTTGTTTAGATGCTTCCACTTTCCATTCTCAAATGTGCATTAGTATCCCTCTTAGTTAAACACATTCACAGACAGAAAATTAAGCCACAAGTCTAGAATGTGTCTTACACCTCTCAATGTCAATGTGCACCTAATATCAATTTAAACTCGAATATCTCCTATATTGATGATGCTATTAAAGCTTTGATTTCCAATCTTCACGTTTCCAAAATAGCCATTCTTGTAGTTAATGAAATAGTCCGTCTTTGGAACATAATGATAAGACACCCTTGTATTAACACGTCAATCTAAATCTAAATGACTAATATGGATATACTCACTAGTTGCTATGACTTTTTATCATCTGTACTTGATGTTTCTGTTGCAATGTCATAGTCATCTCCATCCTTCTGGTTATTTTTCTTCCTCTATTTTCGCTTCCACTTATAGGAAAATTCCTTTATATGACCATGCTTGGTGCATTTATGATACATTCTGGTCTCTTTATTACTTTTTGGCTTTAACCTATTCTTCGACTTGGCCTTAGGTTCTCTACGTTTGCTTATTCTTCTATTTTCTACCATAAGAGCTTGTACATTGTCAACACTACTCTCCTTCCTCCTACTCTCTTTGTTGTACATGCTCTATTTGAACAGATCCAATAAAAGCACACCATCTGGAGCAGAGTTGCTAATAGTTATGCTAAAGTTTCTTAACTATCTAATAAATAACTTAATAGGAATAACGCTTGTAATTCATCATCGAGGTGAATCTTTATAGTGGTTAACTTATTGAGGATGTCTTGAAAATTGTTGAGAAGCTCTGATACTAAGTTCCCAGCCTTTAACTTCAAGTTTACAAGTCTTTTAATCAAGAAGGTCTTGTTTTGAGCAATCTTCCTCTCATAAAAACCCTTTAACTTCTTCCACATATCAAAAGTATCCATCTCTTAGGATACATGATTGAAGATGCTGACATCAATCTACCGTCAAAAAGTTCTTAAGGTCTTTTACTTTGTCTTTTCCCACTCTTTATTTTTCATCTTCCCTCACTCTTTGTCTATCATCTTCTCTGTCCTAGATGGAACATCTTCTTTTATACTTCTATCCACATTGATTGGATCATAGATATCCTTGCAATATATAAGATCTTCCATCACAGGTCTCCATATCGAGTAGTTAATTGACCTCAACTTCATTGTAGAGCTATTACCTTTCTTCATACTTAAGGCTCTGATGGCACTTATTGGTAGCTTTAAGTAATAACATTTGGAAGATCTTCGAGATTGCTCAACCAATAACAAACTACTCTAGTAATAAAGATTAATGCAACATAATTAAACATATGATTTAATATGGAAAACGCTCTAGTATAGAGGTAAAAACAACATGACAAACTAACAATAAATCCCTTAAATCAAAATTGCAAGATACAAGTTATAAGGATTTTGAGCTAATCACTCTCTCACAAGATAACTACAATAGAACCTCTCTTTCAAGCTCTCTGATGCTCTCTCACTTTTATAGCTCTTTAAACACTAAAGTTCCCATACATTAGGATTGAGTACAAATTGATATATTTATACCAAAACTACTTCCATCCTAGATATCAAATTCAAATAAAACTGTAGTTGATAAATGTTATTTGGACTTTAAAACTCATATTTTCTTCTGAGTTTAGTGTGGATTCTCTTCTGAGTCTAAAACATAAATTTTATTTGAAGTTAAAAGTTGCATTCTCTTCTGAGTCTCTAGTGTTGATGATATATGTTTCTGTGATGGTTGTCTTCCAAGTACTTGAATTAATGGTTTAGATTTGTTAACTTTCAGCTATTGCTTTTTGCCATGAAAGGATGCTTAAATTCAAGGACATTGACGAATGCTAAATTTGTTTAAGTTAACTCAACGTAGAAAATGGACTAGGCTTAACTAGTGGAGATAATAATCAAAATCTCTATGGTTGGAAAAAAAGGTATAGTGTGGAAGTAAAGAATGAGACATAGGGGTGCCCAATTTGAAGTTTTGAGTTCCGATACGATAAGAAAGCTGTCACATTGTAGGGTTATTGCTTCAATGGCCATTCATAATTTTATAAAGTTAATTGCTCAAAATGATGAAGAGTTTTCTCCCTATGATGAAGATGATAAATTACTTCCTACAAATGAAGAAATCAATGAAAATGAAGACGTTGAAGGAAATCATTTAGACGAGCCACAAAATAACGAGATGAATGATGCGAGGGAA
>JAOTIZ010000004.1:24946114-24958222 GCA_027123425.1 Erythroxylum panamense
AAGATGATTTCTTAAAAAGTTTTGAAATCTATCGTTTCTCCAAACTAAGCATGCTTTCTTTTTCCGATCCAACATTATTTGGGCGACTTACCTAGACGGATGGATTTCAGCAGAGTATAAAGAAGAACGAAATGGTTGGTGAGTTATTGAAGCTCTAAAACACATATTTTAGCCTGCGAAAAAACAAATTCATATTTAATGTAATACAACACTTACAGAGAATGAATCACTCATATTGAAAAATATTCAACTTTTAAAAGTTATAAAGAAAAATTAGAGCAAAATCTTTGACTTGTAGAGAATAGTCATTTAGAACATAAAGATAATTTTAAAGGTTAGCTTGTATCAACTCAATAAAGATCCTTTCCTTATTATCTATATCTCATTTCCTATTATGAAGATATTATATATATATACTATATATTGTGTTAAGCTTCCTTGAATTTTCAAAAGAACATAGATGGAAATATAGGCAGAGGCGATGTCACAATGATCCATAAAGGATTAGGGAAATCGGTTGTTTTGAAAAATTCGTTAATTCTAATGACTTTGTCTTGTCAATCAAGTATGCATGTGTTCCTGTTATATGGTTTCACTAAACAACCTATGTAAGTTCTATATTGACTGTGTTTTAGGTGAAGCACATCATACTGACAATTCATCTAATCAAGTTATCTTTCTTACTAAATTTAGGGACTCATTTACTGTATCATCTAGAAGTTTAGTTATAGCGAAGAATTTGTTGGAAGAAGGTGTCAACAACCTCAACCTGAGGGAAGATCTTTCACTATTTCAATTGGTGCCTTGGAATGTACAAGGGCCCTTCTTAGAAATCCAGACATAGAGAACTCATTTATCTTTACTAATTCTCGTGTCACTTGGAATCCAAATAAATAATTATATGATTGTCATTTGTTGATGGTATCAGCGGCAATCTTCTTCAAACTTTATTTATTGCCTTGTTTGTAACAATTTTTAAAATAGTCTGGGTACTAGTTAGGCGTAAGGCTGCATACTATTGTTATTGTTCTATATCTATAAGAATTGTTAAACTTTTGATTAAAACCTTGTAGTACTAACCATATATCATCATATTATATTGATACCATTTCCATAATTTTTATAAATAATGATTTTACTGTTACTAAATATTGATGATTAACCGTACTTTTTAACTTAAATTTATGATTTTTATCCTATTAAATTTAAAATTTTGGTTCATAAATATTTTAATGTGCAAACTATATTTATTTTCATATTTTAAATAACCTACCATGTGTTTTTCAACAGTATGCTTTAAACATTGAAAACAACTTAACAATAAAAAATATGTTAACTACGATAGATTATAAAAATGTCATTACAAACAATCTTCCAAACATATAAATTTCATATTTATTTTTTCGATGAAATATATAATTGTCGTCATATCATATCATATAACGATGAATAAAATAAATAGTCGACATATGTGTAACAATCAACGATGCTCAAGGAAGTGGTCGCCAAACAGTGGTGATGAAAGACTCACATCGTTACCAATAGGTACTATTATGCAACACTTCATTTTAACGTCGCTTAATATTACAATTATAAGGCCCTTCTCCAACGATGTAACTATTATGTCGCCAATTGTTCCAACTATTGGTGACGATAAGCATTTTTAGTTGCTAATTGTTCCAACTACTCGACGCTTGTTCTTTATCGAGTCTAATTACGTTGGTTTGCCCGACATTTCCTGACGTGATCTCCATTCGTCGCGCAATAATTACATTTAGATGACAAAAAAGCACAAACGTCGTTTAAAGCTATTGTTATTATGTCCTTATCAAAAAATAGTCTTAAAATGTTTTCCCGTTGCGAACTTTTACTTAACGTTATCAAATCATTTACTTTACGGGACAAAGTGTAAATTCATCACAAAATGGTAGCTTTTGGCAATGTCTACGGATTCGTCTCCAAAGAAAACGTAACCAATTCATCAGTCTACTGTAGGGACATGCAAAAGTTTTTAGAGGTTAATATACAAGAAATTAATCGCACTAATTAAGTTTCGATATGATAAAAATAAGGCTAGGAAACTTACCAAAAGTGACAAAAATAAGCAACAACTAATTACGGGATGATTGTCAAGGTACTCATGGCTTAGGCAGTGCTCTTGTAGCAAAGATCAAGCACTTCAATTTTCTTAAAAGAATAATGCAAGAAGTACTAATTAATTATTGTCTTATGTGTAACAAAATTATTTATCATTTTATATGGAAAAAATCACATATAAAACCATTTAAGTGTGATGTAATTATAAGAAAGCTCTCTATTTTAGATAATTTTCAAAATTTAGGAGCTCTATAGAATGACAGATTGCAGATACTATGTTTTTCAGTCAAAACATCCAAATAACTCTGATAAAAATAATGTATCTATATACTTTATTCTACAAATATTCTTCCCTTGCATCGAATGCCTCACTTGTTATTAATTTATGTCATGAGAATCTTAATTTAGTAACTGAAAATGACGTACGACCAAATTGAAAAATCAAACTCCAATAAGATGGCGTACTAAAATTCAAGACAATTCAGCCATGCATAAGTTGATATTAATTAGCTTTGTATTCACATCAAAAAGAAAAATCGTACGAGTGAATAACCTTATATATCACGAAAGTGATTTAAACGGTACTCTCATCCGTTCCTAATTAAGTACTATATTAATTTTTCAGCTTTAATTATACTTTGATTCTCAGCAAGTAATATGAAAACTGTTCATTTTAGTATAGTCATCATAACATCTAGCTTCAATGATTATTTGCTCATTATTACCCTATAATTTGAAGCCATTGCTCCTTCTGCTACGGCCTCGGGGCATTAACATGCAGTTTCCGTTCTATGGTAGTTAGATTGGATATTTGGATATCCACACTGATATTACCGTGAGATGAAACATTATCATCATTGCCTAAACATTTCTTTTCTTTTCTTTGTTTGGAAAAGAGTTTCTAATGTCCAGAACTTGATAAGGCTTTGTACATTTTATTTACACTTTAATTGATATATACTTAATAACCCAAACCAATTTAACCTTAAAAGGTTTATTGGTTATAGGACTTGATAGGGTCTAAATTAAAATATAATTTAATAGAAATCTAGTTCAATATGTGCTTTATATGCTTTTGTATCTTTTTAACTGAATGCTTTTTTTGTCGAAATAAATGACTTATATCTAGAGGTTTAGATTAAATGACTTATATGCTTTTTTTAATCTTGAATTTGAATGTATTATTAGCAACAACAATGAATGCTTCCATAAATAATGAGTATAACCCATATTATTTGGGGGACAGATCCTCTGTCCCCAAATTCTCCAAATTTGTGTACCAATCTTGTCCCAGTGGATCCAAGCTATCCATTTATGTGAAACCCACACAAATAAATGGCTTAGATATACTGAGATAGGATTGGTACACAAATTTGGGGACAGAGGATTTCATGCCTATTATTTGTCACCTACCAATATCATCTCTTCTACAAATAACGCCTCCATAGTCACTTATTACACTAGGTTTTTAACCAAATTCTACAAACATGATTTTAGGTATGGATTTTTTTTAATTTTCATTGTGTTCTGTTTTTGTTAAATTAGGATAGAGGCCCATATACCCCTCCTTCAATTTTCATTTTTATTAAGTTAAAGTTTCCAAAATTAACTTAAACTTTTCTGGAGCCTAACACTAAGATAGGTGCGTCTAACTCTTTTTTTTTTTGGGTAAATAATCTAACTCTTATTTTCACGTATGCTATTTCTAAAAAGTTATTGCAAGTGAAAAATAAAACTAAGATTAACTTTAAAAGATAGTGTATTTGGTCCTTCAAATTTCTAAAGTTTTTAATGATGTTTTTTTAATTAAAATTGTAACAATCTATAACATATCCATTCATTCATCATCTTAAATCGGCTTCCTCGTGAATCTAGTTATAATAGATACAATAATTAACTTCATTTGAAACGAAAATTCAAAATTAAATCATTCGATTTTAAGAATTTTCAAAGCTAAAGACCCAAAAATTGTTGGTTGATTAACATCAAGATATTACTTGGCTTTTGGTGTATAGTAATATTCGTTTTGTCCTCAGGAGTGTAAAAAAAAAAAAAAAATCTAGCGTGCATAAAGTTCACTTAATCAGCATATCCCACTTTTTGGAATAACTAATACACAAACTATAGAGATGGACCAACCTACATGAAATACCATGGAAACGCATTCGATTTTGACTAATACAATTCCACTCTTTCTTTAAGAAAAAGAAAAGAAACCATGAATAGATACAACACCGACAGAATAATTAATAGGCAGATATTTGAAGTCAGTTCAGGCTATGAACGTACAGGGGTTGCTCTAAAAATCTTTCTGTATGGATGTTTTGAGCCAAATTTTCGGACTCCTATTCCCAATTATTGTGAACCTTGGTGGATGGGTGGCACGAAAGCATGCTATTTCTCGCCGGAGTTAATTATTATTTATTACATAGATCTAAAAAGGTGGAGTCGAATGGAGATGCCTTCTTTCAATTGCCCCAGAAGTGGTCTAAATTTTCTGTCTAATTTTATAGTGTTTTATTATATCCAATGAATCTCAACCATTTATTTATGTGAGTTTTATGTGGGTCATATAAATAAATACGAATCTCGCATAAATAAATAATTAAGATTCATAAGACAAAATAAAATATCATAAAATTAGACAAAAAGTTTTGTCATTGAACCAATAAACGACAGATATATGCAGCCGGAACCAATAAACGATACTCTGTCCATTGTCAGTCACAACAATGGTACTAGGGTCTCAAGAGTCAGGGGCGTCCATCGTTTCAACCGACACTTGCAAATGCAATCACGAAAATTCCTTGCAAATCAAAGTTTGATAATGAAATCTTAGTTGAATCTAAGATAGTGGGTAAGTTGTTAAGATTTTAAGCGATAAGATGGTGATTCTATGTAATAAATTATCTTGCATATTAACTTGGCAATTTTTGTGAATAAGTCATAAAGGAAGTGTTACGCAATTTGAGGACTCTAGTTTGATTAGAAAACAACTTGTCATTTAAATATCCGATAATACTACAAATTGATATTGCTTGGTAATCCATTATAGTACAAATAGTATATCTAAATACGTTAGAAAATACATCCCCTTTTGGTATTTCAGAAGTGAATATTTATCGTTTATCCGAAAATATTGCAGAGCATCCTTGATTTAATTTGCATGCACCTTTAAGGCCGGATAAACTTACCAATACCCATTCACATCAATATCGGGAGAAAATAAAACTTGACAAAGATGTGGAAACTATTTTGCTTTAGAAATTCTTGACTGCTACGATTTTGAAAACAAGTGGCAACTTGAGTTGTGCTATTGTATCTGTACCAGAACCAAACCCTTTCTTTTCCATATTTGATGAACTAAGATTTCTCTCTCTCTCTTGACGACAGGCGTCACGAGTCCACACATCACTGAACAACTCAACACCCTCACATTACTGGTAGCTTTCAGTTTAGCCCTTTCATTCTGTTTCTGCGAGTGAAAGGGGAAAGAGTAAGAGCGAAAAGGAGAGATCTTTGGATCTATCCATGGCTGATACAGCCACAAAGCACTGCTCCGTTAACGGAGAAACCTTCTTTTCAGACCTCAAGACCCTACCTTCACTTCTCAGAACCAGAAGAACAATGACTTTTATATATGGGTTCATGTTCGCTTTTGTCGTTTTCACCGCTTTCCTGGCTTTCAGCCCTTCTGCAAACTCATCTTCTTCTTGGTTCGCCAATATTTTCAGCACCACCACTACTTCCGATTCTTACAGATCTAATTTTTCTTCTGTATTCTCTTTTTTCTTTCCCAACAGCAACATTAACAACTTCACTACCTCTTCTTCACAGCAGCCCCATGTCTTATCTTCTAAAAACAGCACCGACAGATCTAATGGCACCCCATCTCAACCCGTTGTCACGCATAAACAAGTACCCACTTTAAAGAATCAAACTAGGAGTGCAGAGAATTTTACTGAATCTCCTGTATCGCAGATAACTGCCAGCAGAAGTTCTCCAAATGTGAATAAAGAACTAGCCAACGGCAACAACCATACTCAAAATCCAGAGAATTCAGAAATTGAAGAAACTTCGAAACTAAATCAGACTGCAACTGGAGCGCCCAAGGCAACCGTGACTGTAAACCAAAGTGTCAAATCGCCTGAAAATACCGTTCCTTTTGGGGAGAAATATTCAGGAAATCAAGACGAAGAAGTGACTGACAAGGGGTTGAAAGCAAATTACACGGATTCGTTGTCTAAAAAACAGAGTAATGGGACAAAACAGAGCAATGGGGTAGAGAATTGGATGCAGGATTTAGCAAAGTGTAATTTGTTTGATGGAGAATGGGTGATGGATGATTCCTATCCACTTTATAAACCTGGCTCTTGTTCACTGATTGATGAGCAATTCAATTGCATTCGCAATGGTCGGCCTGATAAAGACTACCAGAAGTACAAGTGGAAGCCCTATAGTTGCAATTTGCCAAGGTATGCGTTGAATTAGTTATCTAGATTAGCTACGTCTTGTTAATCTACGTTTGATCTGATCTCATCCGGGCCGAAGTTTCTAGCCTTTTTTTTTTTTTCCCCTTCGTTATGCTTACTGTATGCGTAGTTGGTCTATTACCAAATTTCAATGTTTGGTTTCCTAGATATTCTTGATACTATATGAATTCCGGATTTGGGGTTTGTTTCTAGTAAGAATTCCGTGGCTTGTTCTTGCCACGTTCAGTTGATTTACTTCTTAAACTCCTAGTTTGTTCCTTGGATTCTAATAAGCTAATGAGTTTCATTCATGATTTTAACAACAATCCTGCTAATGCCTTTTGGCTTCAATGACTAATTGGTATAGGTTGAATGCTGCCCATATGTTGGAGATGTTAAGAGGAAAACGTCTGGCTTTTGTGGGTGATTCTTTGAACAGGAATATGTGGGAATCCTTGATCTGCATTCTGAAAGGCGCAGTAAAGGATCAGAAAAATGTTTATGAAGCCCACGGGAGGAGTTATTTTCGAGGGGAAGCTTTTTATTCTTTCATATTTAAGGTATGCTATTGAAATTCGACCTAATAATATGCAAGTCTGGCTATGTCTCATTCTATTTGTTTTTTTTTTATTTTTGCGGTGTGTGAATGATACCTAAACCTTGTAAATTCTTTTCTTTTTTTTGGGTGGGTGATGGGTAGGATTATGACTGCACTATAGAATTCTTTGTATCTCCTTTCTTAGTTCAAGAATGGGAGGTACCAGACAAGAATGGAAGAACTAAGGAAACACTTCGACTTGATTTACTTGGAAGATCTTCAGAACAATATAAAGGTGCAGATATCATAGTATTCAACACTGGGCACTGGTGGACTCATGAGAAAACTTCCTTAGGGTGAGTTCTTAGTTACTGTTGAATGTGATGTTGTTGAGACTCTAACGATCCCTACCTTTGGCAAACAAATTCAACTAAGCTGGTAATCTTGGTTTTCAGGAAAGATTACTACCAAGAAGGGAGCCATGTGTACGAGGAACTGAATGTTTTGGAGGCATTTAGAAAGGCTTTAACAACGTGGGCCAGATGGGTGGATGCCAATATAAATCCATTGAAGTCTATGGTCTTCTTTAGAGGATATTCCGAGTCGCATTTCAGGTATGATAGGAAAATTTAATAATCTCTACATTGGTGGTAGACTGTCTTTTCAATCATTCTCTGATTCCATTCAGTGCCTCTTTTCTGAGATTGTTACGTGTTCTTGCTCAAAGTATTACTTTTTCCTTCACAACAAGATGTAGATTTGAGGGTGGAATTGTAATTGTGGAAGGGAGGGATGTGAAGGATTCATTTATATTAGAATTTGTGATCAATCAAACTCAAAACTCTCTTCAATGTCTTGATATAGCGGCGGGCAATGGAACTCAGGTGGAGCGTGTGACAGCGAAGTTGAGCCCATCAAGAATGCAACGTACCTAAGGGAGTATCGACCAAAGATGATGGTGCTGGAGAAAGTATTGAGAGGAATGAAAACTCATGTCACATACTTGAATGTTACAAGGATGACAGATTACAGGAAGGATGGGCATCCATCCATTTATAGGAAGCAGAACTTATCGGATGAGGAGAGGAGATCGCCTCTGCACTACCAGGACTGCAGCCATTGGTGTCTTCCTGGCGTGCCAGACAGTTGGAATGAGATTCTTTATGCCGAGCTCTTAATAAGTGCAAACCAGAACGTCCAGGCACAGAAGAGACACAGGTAAATGAACTTGATGCAAATTACATTCATGAGAGGCTGCATACGACGTTAAATCACACGTAAATGCACCAAAATTCTTCCGTTTTTTCCATCATACGTGGGCGAAAGATCCAAGTAATATAGACTATTTTCTTCATAAATTATGAGATAAAATGTATGTCAGAGTAGTTTCTATGCTATGACAATATAGCATAGCATTTGTCTATATATATGCACAAAAAAAGAGAGAAATCAACACCACCATTTTGTTACATCATTTTCGGTTCAGCTTCAGCCCCAAATTTGGCTTGTTCAGGGTTGTAAATCTCGTAAATATTTAGCCTAATTTGTCTAAATATATGAGAGTGAGCAATTAATGCTCTGCTATTTTGTTTCTTTGTTGGTAGAGGTGACGAGCAACTTTTATTTATAGCCAAATTGTTTTGGTAGTCGGTTTCTGTATAAAGAGTATTGGGTGGTTATTCGGCATTTTGTGTGGACTGCTGCTTTGGTTGACTACAAATAAGTCTTCTTAGATTGAAAAGAGAATACACTGGAACATAATTTATTTGAATAAAGTGGCAAGGCGTCGGTGTTATGGTCTGATATTGTTAGCGATTGCTCCGTCTGATAGAGAAAGCCGCTGCCCTGGACCACCTTCATCTGTATAATAAACGCTTTGGGATTTACAAAAGTGGTCCACAAGAACTGCAAAATAGATTAAAAATTAATATTTTAAAAAGCAAATTGAAAATAAATGGTTTAAAGTTTAAAAAGTTAAATTAATTAAATTAAGAAATTTGAAATATGAAGTTTTTAAATAAACTTTAATTTATAATAATTTATTAATTAATAAATTGAGTCGAAAAATTAAAAGTTTTTATTTGTTAGTTTCTACTATTTAATAACAATTTAACCTTCAATCCTTAGAATAAGAAATTTTAAATCTTGAAATGTTTTTTGAGTTAACCCAATTAAAAAACCAAATCAACACTAGTTAGTAACATTTATTTGTTAACTATCATTATTGTCCTTTTAATGTTTGGGTTAAACATGAAGGTGGCCTTTAAAACACTGCCAATTATTTCGCCTTTCTTGTGTTATTTGTTTCTCTGTATCTAAATCTATATTTAAGAATAAAAACTTTTTAAATAGCTAAAAAATTTCACAGTCGAATTTATTTAATTTTTAATCATTAAAAAACATATAATTGAAATCAATTTTTTTTAAATTCGTTAAGGTTAGAGCAGATTTTGCTCACCCTTAATAATTGCATTATCACAGCGGTACACCTTTTTTAAATAATTAGTGAATAATATATGAAGAGAAATGCTATTTCACCCAAGACTTTGTAGCCATTTTACATACAAATCACCTTAATTTTTTATTCATCATGAATGATTTCTTCATATTTTTAATCGTCTTTTTTCCATATTAGGCATTTTTCATTCAAACACTTTTTTTGGTCAACAACAAATTTTATTTACCTTTTATAATAATTATCAGGACTTTTTATTAAATTTATTTTTCAACCATTTTGAAATTGATTTTTTGTCATGATAAGTCTAAGTCTATTTACCAGCTCATATTATATTTGTCATCTAAGATTACGTTTTCTTCAAACTCATTCTTGACAATTCTTCATGCTGCTTTCTCGTTTTACATGAGCACATTTGAGTATGTTGTTGTACAATTTAGTCCAGCTATGAATTCATAATTCTTTCACCTCGTTTGCAAATAAAAATTCTTTTTCTACAAATTTGTACATTTACAAAATTGTTCAAGTTGCTATTTGAAACATATTTTTCTTAATCTTATTTTTTATTCCAATATTAGATTTTCTTAAGATATCATGCTTTCATTGGATACTTTTTTTTAAAAAAATTATTTATTCTTAAATGTATCACATTTATTAAATGCAATGTTTTAAAACTCAGACTTGACATTGAACTGGTCAAAGCAAAGGTTTAAGATTTAAAGGTTCAACCATTATTAAACGACTATAAAAACCAATATATAATAAATAAGAAGCAAAAATTGTAAGAGCAAGTATAAATAAAATATATTATTGAAATAAAAAATACTTCAATATCTATTATTATATAATGAACTCAAAATAATTATGTTAATATATGTGTTATGATAGTTTGGGCATTATTTGTAATTGGACAACTTTGATTATTTGAGAAATATTGTTTTGATGAGTAGTTTACCTTATGTGGGACTCTTTGAAGATGAGGTCTATTTAGGATAAAAATCCTAATCATGGTAGGATTTAATTAGAATCAAATCACCATATCTTGACTAAGATAAGATACAGTTTTTTGGTGATTTTGAAGTTATCTTTAGAAGTTTATTTTGGTAGTTTTATCTATCTAAGGTAGTTGGATTTTTTGATGATATTATTGACAGTGGACAGCTACATTTTCTTTACCCATTACATGAATGTTTTGGGGTGATTTATATGGGAAAAAAGACTACAACTTGATGACTTGATAGCTATAATTTTGGGTATCTAAAACTATTTTTGGTGGTTGATTTTGTGGCAATTCTATCCAGATTTGTAGCTGCGTTTTACTCCATTAGTTGTGTGAATTTTTTGGTCTATCCAGATATAGTTTTTTAGTGAAAAACAACTATGAGACGAGTGATTTGCCAGTTGTAATTTCGGTGATCTTATGCTATCTTTGGTAGCTGATTTTTGGTGATTTGGGCAATCTTTTGTGGTTATGTACTACATGCATTAACTGGAAATTTTGGACAATTGCTTAACTAAGTTCTTTGTAAGGAACAACGTGCAAATTTTTCTTTGTGTATGTAGTTATATTTTTGTGGGGTTTTAGTGGTGAAATAATTATTCAATTGATGAACATAAAGCAACTACATTTTCTCTATTTTTATGAACATTACATGATCCATCCATCATTAATGGGCAATTGTGTTTTCTATTTGTTGCGTGATGCTTCCGGGCTATCTTGGTATGGTTTTTGGCTGAAAAATGTCCAACAAGTTTTATGGGTTTGCAACTTTTTTTTTGACATTTTGGTGATGAAACGTTAGTTTTTTTTTTTTGAGTTTTTATGGCTGCTGTGCGTGAGATATCTGAGTGACATCATCAAAGGTTCATAGCAGAATTTTTGGTGGAAAACTTCTTGATCATTCATTAAAGAAGCTGGATGTTTTAGGAGAGTTATTTCTCTTATCTCAAATGTCTTTGTTTATGTCCATTATTGTTTCTGTCACTTGAGTTATTTTATTTTCATTCTTTATTATCAAATGTTGTTGAGGTTAGCACGAGGTGGTGGAGTGAAATACTTTCATGGGTTGTGAGGACAAAGGATAGTGTCGAGAATAGGATGAGTCGGCTATGTAATGCTTTGAGTAAAACTATTGTTGTTCTCTAGCGAAAGTGATTAAGCTGAGTAAGGGCCCCATAGCCGTAGGCAAGGTGTATCGAACTATGTTACTAAATCTCAGGTGTTGATTTGTTTATTTTGTATTTGATTTTTTTCATTTTTCAGAAAGTTTATAGCTACTGTGGTTGATTCATAATTTGTTCAAAACTATATCCTTTCAGATTTTCAATTGGTATCAGAGCAAGTCACCAAATTAAATTTTGGTGTGTCAAGTTGGTACAGAACTGTTGGACCCCGAACCTTGAGTGACAATTTGATTTAGTAATATGAATGATTCAAGTGGATGAGTTGATTGAATTAGAGTTGAAAAACAAGAATTAAAAAGAAAAAGTGTGAAAATTTGAAGGATTTAGAAAGTTTGACTTTTTGGAGAGAGAATGTTTGACTT
>JAOTIZ010000004.1:24961913-24973045 GCA_027123425.1 Erythroxylum panamense
GATTGGTGTTGGGATGGGTGATGACCGTGGGAGTTGCTAAAGTTAGGGGATTGGAGTATTTTGAGAAATTTGAAGATAAAACAAGCAAGTTCTTACTCTTTATGTTCTAGGTAGCTTGTTTTGATGGTTAATTAGAGTTTTTGATACTTGGGTTATGTATATGCTTCGGATGATGTAAATTCATACCTATATCTTGTCTTTGTATTTGGGAGTTGAGGGATAATTGATTTTTGTTGGTTTAGAAGTTGATGGATGAGTTTTAGAGTATATTGAAGTTGTTTTGAAGTGTTTTGAACTCAGTTAGATGGATTAAAATTTGACAGAAGAAGAAAATCTGGGTTTCAGGCGTATTTCTAGGATTGCACGTCGCGACGTGCTCATCGCATGCCGCGGCGTGCAATTTTCTTTTTGCCACGCCGCGGCGAGCATAAGTGGACACGCCGCGATGCACACCAGCGCATACGCCGCAGCGTATGCAAGGACTCTCGCCGCGGCGAGGACTTCTTCTTTTTGGGAGTGTTCTGGTTCTTTGATTATAAGTTTTGATGTATAAGTCCTAATGAATCGGTTCTTAATTGATTACAATTTAGAGACTAAGAACTACAATTTATAAGAATGGAAGTTCTGAATCAATTTCGAAAGTTCTCGAATTCGGATGGCAATTGAGTAGTGAATATGATTTCAATAGAAAGATAGTCCCCATGTCTTGGAGTTTAACTTTTGGAGTGTTGAACATAGTTAACTGCGTTATGGTGTCTAGGAATTTCTATCTTTGAGAGAAAAAGAGTTGAGATAGAAAGATTTGAGAATGGTACCGGAAATGTCATGAACATGTATAGTACGCATTTTAATCGTTGCATGTGTATTATCGACTATTACGATTGTGCATTTGGTAATGGGTGATTATTTTGACTGTTATAGAGGCACAGTTGGAACGTCATTCTTCGAACGTTGCTGGGACTTCCAGGCAGTAACTCGGAAGTTATAGGTGATTAACCTAGTTGGTTCCTCAATATTTATGTATTTAAAATTATGCACTTATACCATGCGGAGATGAATGGAGGGCTTATGTGTGTTTGCTTATGATTTGTTTCAGACCATAGGTGTCCGAAGTATCGGGAACTTGTTATTGAAGTGTTATTTTGGTGTAATTTTGTAACTACTTGTTTATAATGTGATTTGGGACACGTGGTATTAATTTGTGATGTAACTACTGTGAATTGAGACATGTGCATTTCATGCATAAAGGCATGATCAGATAATGACAGTTGTGACCGGAGCAGCCACCGAGAGCTTAAAGCTCAACGTATATGGGCCTCGAGCCCGCAGTGATTCAGAGCCTCAGGCTCACCGATTAATGCGCCCTTATTGGGACAGTTAGGTGCTCGGTCACAACAACGTAATAAATTGGAAAGGTGTCACATGCGCATTACATATACATTTGATTGAATGTCTTCGATTGAATGAAAGGTAAAACGCCTTGCAATTGTGTGAACAATCCTAAATGTGTTATTATGGTATAACTGTGCTCTGTTTGACTATGCATGAATTGGGTGAACCATCGATGATGGTTCCTCACTGAGTTCACAAACTCACCCAAAATTGCAAATTATTTTTTCAGGACCGAGAGAGTAGACTCCTAGCTCCAGGGGGACTTTTCCTACCGTGTAGATCGTGTTGGCAAGAGAAGTCATGGTTCACAGGTCGGTCAGCTGAGATTTTTAGGGGATGACCTAGTTAGACTCTTTGTATTAGATTTCTTCTTGAGTGATGTATATACAGCAAACAATGATAGATGTGTAAATTACTGGTTTCTATGAAATGCAATGACGAAGAATTATGGTTTCAAAAATTAGTGAGTTTCTTCTAGATGCTTTATGATTATGATGTCATGTGAGGTGTTATAGTGATTGTTCATAGCTCACCCTTATCGTAGGATATGTATCAGAATGACCTACGGGCGTCTCGATGTATACCCTATGGTAAGAGGGCGCTACATTTATAATGGTATGCATTGGAAAACATTTTTATGTTTACTTAGAGTGAACTTGAATTGTTGCTTAGATTGACAAGTAAACCCTAATATACTTGAATAAAGATGTTGGATAGCGTATGGCCCGAGTATTCACAATACACTGCAGAAAAGACCATAACACAACAAGAAGTATAACCGAAAACTATAGCATGTACAAAAATACCCTTTGAAGCGGATTGGTTGCTCCTTTTCAGATTCGTAGACACTGCAATACGCGAATGTCCTCTACCGGTATCCACACGAGGATGAATGATCCGAGCAGCGGCTATCGTGTGCTAGCACGTCCTGAAAACCTTTCTAAACGCCGCATAGTTTTCTCTCGGAGGGTGGCTAGGGTTTTTCGTCTCCTTCACCTTTTTTTAATGAGACCTAAGTTTCTATATTTATAGAGAAAACCTAATCCCATTGAAGCCCAATAAGTTTTGCCCATATTATATCTCATATAATAAAAGCCCGACAACTTAATTCAATCTAGCCCAATAAATATATTCACATATATTTATTCAATGCCTAATAAATTAGGCCCAAGAGAATAAGCCCAGATCACATCACTCTTTTTGTGTGACTCTGTAGGCTCATTTGATGTTGGCAATGGGGTTGATTACACTTCAAGAACATAAGTCATAAGCAGCCTATATTAAGACATTATGACTACTGAAATCAAATGAGGATCGGTAATCTGATTTAACCTGTAACCATGGTTATAAGCTCAATCCCTTTGTAACACGATATCAAGATTAATCACAAGGCATGGTACATAACAGCCTTTGATTAATCATAGTTTCTTGATTCCCAAGTTGACTGATTATAATAAATGACATTGATGACTCCTCATCAATTCATTTGAGCACGACTATGCATTTCTTCAGTCAAACTTGTCAAGAGGCCCAAATGATATCTCTCTCATTTAAGAGAGGAAAAAATCCCATCTACATTATTCACATCCCTCCGCATGATTCATTTAATGTCCAACAGAACACTACTTATTATTCGATTAAAGATAACTTAGTCTAATGTCAAAACACTGAATTCCTCATGTAGGGAACCATGATGACTTTAGGTCAAAGGACTAAAGTCGAACCATATTGAGAATCACTAATGATATGAAATCATGTAGTATTCTCTCTATTGATTGGTCCAATATATGTTCTCTAACATATATCTATGTTTCTGATTTGATAACTCATATCCATGATTAAAAAAATGTGATCATCAATCAAAACACATACTAGCCTTAATTCATTATTGTTCCACCAATAACGATCGATTAGGGACAATTTAGAATAGTATTATAATGCTTATGGTTTTACTATCAAGTCATATACTTGATGACATAAGCCTAATACTATTCATGGAACGTAAATCACATTATATAAACGATATACATGCATATATAAAAGAATTCCTCATAATATGTTATCAATAAGTCATAATGTTAGTACAAAAGTCACATATGTCAATTGGCCTAGGGCACACTATTAATAGTGGTGATTTTGGTTTTTTAGACTTCCTTCTGCTTTCTTTCATGAGCTAGCCAAAATTATGAATGAGAGTGTCTCATTTTGGTTCTTTTAACTAGTTGACCATAAAAGGAAAACCTCTACAATATTTCTTCTCCTTTCCCACCAAAGGATCTTGTTAACCAAGTTGTCCAATGAGAACAAGTGGTAGATCATATTGGTTGAATAAAACTTGATACCCTCACAAGGACTTCACTCTATACGCTCAAAGTGTTGAGGGTTCATGAAGCTCTGAAATCAAAACATAGCAAGTTATTTCCATAAGCTTGCTCACTAATCATATCTCCACCACTAAACAAAGTGAACCTATGTATAAATTAAAAGGACTTAATAAGGGTTGCATCGTGGCTTAGGTAAGGTATGAAAAAAGGAACTTTCTGGCTAAATAAATTGAAGGGAATCATATAAACTTATCCACACAAATTTCAACTTAAATCAAAACTCACTTGATTCAAATAACATCTCTTTCAATTACTTTTTTGTTTCTTTTTTTCCTCTTTTTTAAAACAAAAATATGAAAGAGGGGATTTTGTTTTTCTTTTTCTTTTTATTTTTACTTCTCCTTCATTTTATAAAAAATCAAAACAATGCAACTTGAATCATCTAAGTAACTTTTCATGGAAATAGTCAAAATTCTATGCAAATAAGCTCGATACAATTCCTTCAATTTAAGGGTTCAAAATTATTAAGGATATCAACAACAAAATGGTAAATTCGTCCTGTAACAAGGTTATTATGCAAGAAAGAAAGGTTAAGGTTCAATTTTTTCTAGGGATAAAAATTAAGGTAGGCTTGCGTAGGTCAAAAATGGTTATCTTAAATGCCCTCATTATCTTTATACACAAATTCATAAAAAATATGGTCTTAACATGCATTCAAAAGCAAGTTCTAGTATAGAAAAGCTATGTTTGATAAGATACAACAAAAGATATAAATGAGAACATGCGTGATGAATGCTCTTAGGCTCAAAGCTCATATAGGTGTCAAAAATTGCATCAAGTCTTGCACACTTTCATTCAACAAAATCAATGAGATACTGGAAAAAATTTAATAAAGGCACTAATCATGCTTGTCACTCTCATGCATTAAATCTTAAACTAAAAGTGTATCCTAACTTAAGAAATTTTGATGAACAATAATAAGAAAATTATGAAGCTATCATGAGGAATAATTAATATATGAATCAGCATATCACAAGTCCAAACAAAATCACAAAGTTTATCATAATATACACATTCGCTCCCCAACAACTAAATTATACATTGTCCCTAATGTACGTGTAAGATACTCACAGCTTAATAAAGATAATCAAAGAAAATAAGGAATCAGAGGGCATAGAGGTACAACCCCCATGAATTGAAGTAGAGCATCCAAAATTTTCTCCATTTTTGGAAATTTTATGTTCCAATCTATCCAGCTGAGAATAATAATCATGTCCGATCTACAGAGCTGGAAAATATAATATTGGGTGAATGGTATTATGCTCTTGTTGTCTTGACGATGAACCTCTCTTGGTGCGATCTTGAAATGTTCTCCATTGTTTTTCAATAACACCTATCCTGCTTAAACAAATTCTATCCATAGGTTCCATCTCCTAGGCTATATGTATATTAGTGTTAGTCGAATCAAGTAAATTCAAATTAATAGCCAAATGAGTGATAAGAGAACTAGGACATAAATGTTTGTTTGAAGATAAAAAAGTGTCTCGTTGCATTGCCAACCAATCACCTAAATTGACACGCACTTTATTTGCCATACACCAAAGAAAGAACAATTAAGCCTTAGTACATGTACATGCAGTAGCCTTTTGGCCAAAATAACTAAAGGCTAAGAAACGCTGCATATAAATCCACTCCATTTTATTGAGATCACTACCCTTCAATTGACCAGGATTATAAGGAAAAAGATTAGAAGACATTGATTTCCATGCTTGAAAAGTGTTGAACTTACTATAGTCCACGAAAAATTCTTTATAAAGAGTCAAATTAGCATAATCTTCATCTATTAACCCTAAGACTAAATTGAACTCAGTGACACTCTGTTTGAATTCGACTGTCATTAATCTGTATTAAATCATATTAAGACTACTTAAAGTAAATTTGTTCGGTTTGTCAAATTTAAAAGTAGTGTAGAACTCCTTAGTTAATTCAATAAAAATAGGACAAGTAATCAATGCAAAGTACTTCCAACTCATATCGATAAGCGATTGCCAAAATTTTCCTTAATATCCAATTCTTCTAGGGAAGGGTAGTGAACATACTTACCCACAACAATATGTCAAGTTTTAATAACAGTGTACCATCATCGTTGCACTTTGGAGTTGAAAGTGAGACATGCATGTAAATCCAACTCAACAGGTGGTAGAATAGAAGTATTTTTTTGAAATTCATGCACGCTTCCATTTGAAAGGTAATGCAAGTTCATAATTAAATCTAATTTAGCTTTATCAACTTCTATGCCCCTGAATGAAGTCACAAACCCTAAAATAATGCCTTGATCTACTATAAAGTGACATTTTTAAACACTGCATCATTTAAGAATCTTAGATAAATGATTTAAAAGTCATCAAATCAATCTCCATAAACAATGAAATCATCCATGAATACTTCAATGCAATTCTCAATATACTCAAAAAATAAACTCATAATGTATCTTTGGAACATACCTAGGGCATTACACAAACCGAATGACATTTGACTAAAAGCATACGTTCCAAAGGGACACATGAATGTAGTCTTTTCTTGATCATCTTAAGCAATTGCTATTTAATAGTAACCTAAAAAACCATCCAAAAAGTATAAACATGATTTACCATCAAGTCTTTTTAATATTTGATCCATAAAAAGGTAATGAAAAATGGTCCTTTCTAGTAGCTAAATTAAGCTTTATAAAAAATATGCACATTCGCCACCCATTCTGTATCCTCATTAATACCAATTCATCATTCTGGTTTCGTAAAACTATTATACCATTTTTTTTGGGCACAACATGCACCAGACTTACCCATTCACAGTCTGAGATTGGATAAATTATACTTACATCCAAAAGTTTTAAAATTTCTTTCATTACCATATCCTTCATTGTTGGGTTGAGTCTTCTTTGGGTTTCACATTCGTTTAGCATTCTCATTTAAAAGAATCTTGTGCATGCAAATTGCCAGATTGATTCCTTTTATGTCTACTAAAGTCTAACCAATTGCAGTTTTGTATTCTTTTAGTAGTGCCACCAATTTTTCCTCTTGCCCTTTAGTCAACCTTTTTGAAATGATGGTTGGTAATGATTCTCCACACCTAAATGGACATATTTACGGTGATTAAGTAGGGCCTTCAATTCGATCTTTAGAGCCTACAAAACAGAAGGTAGCATTTTCTTGTGATTTATCGCAAGTTCAGCATTTAAAGTTTTCGAATCTATTTCAATTGCTGATAATGATTCTGCAACTTTACAAGTTTCATCAATTTTCTCATTCACTTCTGATTTGGCCTTAAACTTTAGCTCATCTTCAATATTTTTTTCATTAAACATATCCTGCACAAATGAATCCATAATATCTATATGATAGACTGATTAAAGATCATTAGGGTATTTTATTGCTTCAAAAATATTGAACTTTACAATCTCTTCATTAAACTCTATAGAAAGAGTACCCTCATCTACATCAATTTTTATCTTGGTCATCTTCGTAAACGACCTACCCAATAGAATCGAAGCTGAATGTTCCACACTATCCCCATCCATTTTGAAGATGTAAAAAACCACTAGAAATACCAAACCATTGACTTAGACTACAATATCCTCAATAACTCTAATACGATGTACATACAAATGATCAGCTAGTTAGATCATCACATTAGTTTCTTGCAAATAATTCAGATTTAAAGCTCGATAAATTGAGTATGGCATGACATTAATAGATGCACCTAAGTCTAGCATGGCACGCTCAATTTATCTATTACTAATAACACACAGAACCGTAAACATACCTGGATCTTTACATTTTTCCAGTAATTGCCTATTTGTCACAACTGATATATTCTTACCAAAATTATTCTCTCCTTTTCCTTCAGCTTCCTTTTATTGGTACACAACTTCTTAAAGAATTTTGCATATTTTAGAACTTGCTTGATGGCTTTCAGAAGTGGTATATTGATTTCCACTTTTTTGAAGATTTTTAAGATCTCTCTTCGATATTCATCATCTTTTGGTTTAGCCAACCTGTTAGGAAAAGGAGGTAAATGTGCATTAATTGATATTGATGAAGATGAATTTTTCTTGAAGTTCTTCCTTCTTTTCTTCATCATAGTGCTTTTATTCCTCTATTGGTAAAGTTCCATATAGAATTTCCTTACCACTTCTCAAAGTCATTGCACTCGCATTCTCCTTAGGATTCACCACCATTTGGGAAGGTAATTTCCCTGGTGCTTGCACGTCCAATTTACTTATCAAGGTGGCTAATTAAGTGATTTGATTTCCTTTGAATGCTTTCCCTTGTTTCCTGTTGAAATTGTTTAAGTATTATTAGCAAGCGCCTTAACAATTTCATCTAAAGACATACTTGAATTTGAAGATTTTGGTTGAGCATATGTAGTAGCTTAAGGTCTTTTATTAAAATTGTGAGGTTGATATCGTTATTGGCCTCCTTGATTTCCATAGCTCAAGTTTGGATGATCGCCCCATCATGGATTGTGGTAATTGGAATAAAGGTCATACTTTCATTGAGGTTAACCAGGAAAGCCCCCTATTGCGTTAGCTTCTTGTAGAGAGTCTTGTTGCAACGTAAGGTACATATCTATAGGATGTCTAGGGAATGAGAACATCATGCACACTCTTGTTGATTGCAATTGATCTATAGCCATTTAACAAATTAGAGCAGTTAAATAAGATATTTTATCCTCAAGGTGCATGTTATTTAGCTCATTCACACGCTTAATAGCTCTGTCCATCCTTATCCCAAACTGTTGAGAATTTTCATCCATAACTGATATCAACTGTCTTGTTGCCTTAGATGTTTTGTTTACCAGAGCTCCTTTACTAGTTGCATCGACCATACTATAATCCACTGGCAATAGTCCTTCATAAAAGTATTGAATCAAAAGTTGATCAAGAATTTGATGATGTGGAAAGCTGGCACATAGCTCCTTAAACCTATCCCAATATTTATGTAATGTTTCTCTTATAATTTGTCTTATCCCATATCTCCTTTCTGATATTCGTTGCTTTTGATACAGGGAAGAACTTCTCCAGAAACATTATTTTCATCTCATTCCATGTTGTCACTACGTCAGGGGGAAGATAGTATAGCCAATCTCTTTCCTTATCTTTTAATAAGAATGGAAAGGTCATGAGATTAATTTGTTCTTTTGTCACCTCTTGTGGTTTCATTCTAGAGCAAACAACACGAAATTCCTTCAGGGATTTATGTGGATCTTCACCTGTGAGACCATGAAAAATAAGCAGTAAGTAAATTAAACCAGATTTCAATTTGAAATCTATCTTAACATTTGGAAATTGAATGCATAAAGGTTATTGATTCAAATTCGATGCCACTAACTCCCTCAACATTCTTGAGTTGAGATTTGTCATCTTTTCATATGCTTCTTGAAAATTAGAGTCTTCACCAATTGTTAGATCTACTTCAACTAATTGTTAGATCTAGTTCAACTTTCACATCCGAAGGTGAATGACTGCTTCCTTGCTAAGTCTCTTTTCTCAAATGGCATACTGTTTGCTAAATTTTTGGATTATAATGCAATTTACCTATATGAGAAGCACGAGTGATACAAGATAAGAGGTTAACAATAATTGTAAAAATAAAAAATCAAAGAAATTAAGAAACTTGAAATAGGTCCTCAGCAATGGTGTCAAATTTTGGTCGGGTTATTGAAGCTCCCAAAATAAATTTGGTTCTCCAAACTTTTGTAGTAATTGTGGAACCAGGTCGAATCCCTAGAGAATTAAACACTAGTTTCTTAATTTGAAGAGATAAAATTAAATAGGGGGCTAATGAAATAACTGATTGACTGAAATTAAGTCTAAAACAAATTAAATCAACTAAATTTAAAATTAAGAAAGTCAAGATTACCAAACTTTGATTCAAGGGAAAGATCTCATCTAATTGTAATATTGATCATTTGTGTAAAAAGAATATTTTCACTTTCAAGCAGTTAGTCCAAAACATATTAGGATAGCTATAATAGCTCTCAAAATTTCCTAAATTAATTTGTTCAAACCTAGCATCCAAACCACAAATTATCATCTATTGACTGGATGTGATAGCATTCCATATCATATAAATGATAGCAATAAGCTCCGTGAAAAAAACTAAACCCTAAGTTAAATAATCGAGATAGTTGCAACTATTCAATTTAGTTTTCTTATTTATTATAAGTTAAATATAGAAATTCATAAATAACTTATTTGCTACTTGTACCAATCCTTCATGACAATTACAAATCACTGAATTCTTAGACAGCGATATAATAATCAATATTAAATTAATTTGTCAAATTAATTAAATATCAATCATTCATGAAATATAAGAACTCAAAACAAGAAATATGTGAATTAAAATGTGAATAAAAGCTGAGAACACAAAACCTCATGATAAGTGCATATTTGTCTAATATTCATGTTTTAATTATTTTATTTTATTCCTCTTGTTGATGAAATTATTTAGACTTAATTTGATTTAATATTTCCTTGTAGGGAATTACAATCTTTGCATAAAGTGGGGAATTAAGAGGAAAACAACAATTAAAATCAAGCCCAAACAGCAAGGTTTAATGGTCCGAAACAATTGAAGAATCAACCACAAAAGAAAGCCAAAGGAGGGCCCACGGAATTAAAAAAAAGAAAAAGAAAAACCTAAGAAGAGAGGAAAAGAAACGCAGGTTACGGAGCCAAGGAAAAAAAAAGAAACAAAAAGGTCTTTGGACTGAAGGAAAATAACGAACACAAGGGGACTGAACCTGGAAGCAAGACACGCAGCACAGACCAAGGAGAAAAGGGAACTTTTTGGACTGAAATAGAAAGTGACGTAGGCCCACAAGAAAGCAAGAAACAGGGCTGAGGTGGAAAGAAAATAAAAAGAAAAAGAAGGAAGGAAGAGGGTTGGCGGCAAAAAGAAGGAGTGAACCACGTAGGAGTTCACGCAGGACTGATAAGGAAGTCACGCACGCACACTGCACTGAGGGGTCACGCACGGCACTGGAGAGGCCTGGCAATCACGCACGCAAGAGGGGAATTAAAGGAAAAACGCTAGTGGCGGCTGCGCAGCACAGGAGCAATAGGGTGGACTGAATTTTGAAGATTGACACACGCTCAACAGAGGATCAAAAGAGGAAAGCAATTCACGCAGAGGGAGACAAGGACAGCAGCGTGTTTAGGGAGTTTTCCTTATTTCTTTGTTATTTAGACATTGTTGATTAAGAACTTTGTTTTGTTTAATTTCCGTATGAGTAGCTAAACTGTTTTAGTCGGGGAATTCCAATTGTTATGCGGTGACTCGTGAGACCTTGTTTGTTCTGATTATTTGGTTTATAATATTCGTACTGTTTCTGATTTACTGTCATTGTTTA
>JAOTIZ010000004.1:25003245-25015408 GCA_027123425.1 Erythroxylum panamense
TTGTAAAATTGATAATAAAATTTTGTAAAATTGTAAAAACTTGTTTGAGCATAAAGAAGTGATGTATTGAATGTTTGATGTCAAATTGTGAATATGTTGTAGACTTGTAATTGTATATTTTACTTTTATATTTACATTTATTAATGTCAATTAAAAATTGTAAAAGCAACATATATATTTAAGAATGAAATATGAAATGGTGTATATAATATTATGGTTTGTTAAAAATTTATATCATTCAACTTGATCTCATGTTATGAATAAATCTTTGAACTTGATGATTGTGTATTAATATATGTGTATGAACAATTGTATAAGATATGTCATGCATTGTTTGATAATTAATGGAGTTCAGAGGTGTTGCATATATAAGGTGCAAGACAATAAAAAACTACAGTAATTTGTTATAAAAAATATATTCAGATGATAACAACAAATTTATTAGATTGAGTTTGTTGGTCTACACTTATCCTTATCAGTGCAGTGTGTATGTGCGTACCAATCATACAATACTTGTGGAAAGGAGATATGGAGAAGAAGAGATCGGAGACAGTGATCTCTTAAGAATGTCGTCAAATTGGAAATAGCAATGGAGGCATTAATTAACATTATCATAATGAAGTCCACATATATTCTTCTTATTCACAAAATAAGAAGTTCGTATATAACCTAAAATGATTGTATGTTATCAATGTGTTTCCGTCCCATTATTTCATGATTTTCTCAATGATACGACATAGGTTTTATCCACGATTTTTGTTCTTGTTTGATCCTTTGATTTATGTCAGTCTTCTTTCTATCGTATGTTTCTACTAAGCCACTTTAGCTTCTACTAAGCCACTTTAGCTTAATTCCGCATAACTTTTCACGAATGCATAAAATGTAATTCTATCAAAATTTAAAAATTAACTTAAAACTTGTTTAACTTTTTGCACGCTAAATATATAGATATTATTTTTCGGGTAAATTACATGAACACCTTATAAGATATTACTATTTTATAGTAAATTTCTAATTTTTAAATTTAAGATAAAAGATATAAATATTTTGTATAATTTAAAAAATTATTTTTTATTTTTAAAATTCTTTAATTTTTTTCAAATTTTCAGTTTTTTAGATATGTGAAATAATTAAATAATATTTACTTTATCTTTAAATTTATCTTAATACATGAATAATGGACTTTGAAACCTACCTCTAATATATATTTAATAACAAAACTAGAACTGAATGAGAGGCAGCTCAACTTATTAAAATTCATGAAAGACTTGCGTCGTAGATTTGTTAAGAATTATAATTATATATTTAATTTTTTATATATGTTTTATCATTAAAGCACAGATTGTATATATAAAAGCTAACCTAATTTTATATTTATCGTAAAACTGAGACGTTAGTTTCTATTTCATCGTGATTTTATAATTTTAGAATATAAAAATAAATATAGTACTGGACTTATTTCTTTATATCTCATACATTAATCCAAAAGATGATGGTTTGATGAGGACTTTTTTCTGTTTTAAATTCTTGTTCATAATTGCTTGTTTTCACGATGTAAACATGATCATCGACTATAACTAAAGTATCAATTTTCAACCTAAGCCAGTCAACGTCAAATTGATTGATTAATTTGAATCATATGAAACTGAAAAGTGCATGTAGGTGTAAAAAGTCTTGGAATCATTAAAATATTGTTCAACATCTAATAAGCAAGTCTAGATGACTGTTCAGTTAGACTTGTACACTTTGACACTTGCAGGTAAAGCATGTATCCAAATCCAATCTTAAAAAAGTCTTCATGTATTGCATATGCAAATGCGTCATCTATTTTAATCGTCTTCCAGGTCATTCAGGGTCTAGCACCAAATTTCAATTGAAAAAGAAAAGGCTTCATTTAGTTCAGACATTCAAAAATATAAGGGTGCGATACTTTTTTTTTCATGTTTCATATGCTCTCGCAGTTTGCATTTCAATCTGTTTAAGGTTCTTGTCTTAAAAGGTGGAATCAGCCACTCCAACTGTCCCCACACTCAGGCCCAATCAGGTCGTGAGATTGCTGAAATGACATATTGCGAAACCTTTAATGTAGATAGGTCCTTGCATCGACCTAAAATAATACCACGAAAAGTTTTATTGAGATTTCCCATATAAAGTACTAATTTTGAATTTTTCTTAGATGAATTTTTATTCTGTCATCAATTCCATAATGTGAACGTGGAATTACATTTCAAATGCCCCATCTCTTATTTAGGAGGAGCTGTCTTGTAATGAGAGTCACATCATCTCTAATTTTGAAGTTAATTAATATAGGGCGAAATGATAACACCTTTCTCAATCATGTATTGGGAAATTACAGAGAAAATAAAGAAACCAATCCCCCATTGTCCAAACGTACCTTGACATATTGCGGAATCGTCAACAATCAAACATCTTATTTTCTTGCTTTCAATATTTTGCATCTGCCCATTCATTTATGGGACATGATTCTCTGGTCCGTGTATCCTGTCCTAATCTTGTTTCAATTCATCCAAGCCATCTATTTATGTGAGACCCACATAAATAAATAATTTAGATGAGCTGGGACAGAATTGGTAACGAGTATACGGGCAGAAGATTTGAGGTGTTCATTTCTTACTAATAGCATGATTACATTATCCGGTCTTCTGAGTTCTGACGATTATCTGTCAATAGTCGGGTCCTTTGACCTCACTCCCACGTCTCAAGATCAACAGCGCAATTCTTGCCAAATATTGACAAGCCATGTTTCCTTTGTTCACCCTAGATTTCCCTTAAAAGTCTCCTTAATCTTGGGGGCCATCATGGTTTCATCTTTCTTAATTCTATATTATAGCTTCCAGGCCCAAGTTTTTAAATTAAGGTTCAAAACCCTAAGATGCCAAACTCATTCAAAGCTAGGTTATGTATGCTTTCTTTCAATTTGTAAACGAGAGACAAATTAAAGAAACCAGGTGAACAAACAATATTATTCAAAGGCTATACCTTTACTTTTTAGCTGGTCCAGTTAATTGTCATTTTCTCACGAAGAGCATGCAACTTTTATCAAGCAGCGATTATCGCTTCGCATGCATCATTAAAGTTGTCAAATTAACCCCATGATCCTTTTTTAAGTAATTTAAACTAAAATTTTCGCAGATGCATTGTTTCGGTCATATCCTTCAATATCTGTAAATGTTTTCTCACTGAGATTTTCCTAAACTGCTGTCTTGTATATATAGAATTGCAATCTATACAACAACCGATCATGTGATATGCAATCAGAGAATCAACTAAAACCAAAAAATAATTGCGTTCTAGTGTCTGGACTTGCGTTAGTTATTCCACATGTTGACATCAGTATTAGGAAAATGAGGGATAAAATGTACGCAGTGTCTGTGCTTCTCGTTTTGTCGTTAATGAAACCCTACGTAGGATATCGATTATGCGTTTTTTTGCGGGCCAACTTTGAAATTAATGTGAAAAAAGTGTCTTTTCGTGGCACATCCTCTTTTTGTTTTGGGGTGAAAATGGAAATTCTGCGTTCAAAGTATTCTCAAAAGGTAGAGTAAAATCTGAACTAATGTATTCCACATTAATACAGAGAGAAGATTCTTCCACACAATAACCCATGAAAGTACTAAAAGCTAAAAAGAAATGGTTACGAAAAAAGAGTATATGCAACCTTCTTATATCTTAGGTTTTAAGTTGTTATTGATGTGTGAGGTCAAGAATTTTAGTATGTAAACTTTTTGTTATGTATGTAAGTTTCTGCTTCAGGACTCCTAAATCAATAGTATTATGAATCTGATAGTATACCCGTATAGATAGGGTGCGATGGAATAGTTTTCCGAAAAAAAAAAGAGAATACACACACACACAATAAACCTAAATATAATGTAAACTGTGAAGAAAATTATATGCCTGGGATTTCTTTTCCCGAGAAATTATGTAGCGGAACAGATGCTTTGTACCATTTATTCTGTTTCTACTTTCTACTCTGTTGTATTAATTTTCATCCTTTCTTTTTTGTTTTCTCCCTCTTATTTATTAAAAGGCTGAGATATAAACATCATAAATGGAACCGAAAATCTGCTCGGGTAGGTAGCAGGGGATGGGGGAAGTCACGTGAGGAAAGGCGTGAGTGGAGTAATGATGAGAGGATAGTCAGACAAATGACGTGAGATGACCGTAAAAGTAATAATGAAATGTATTGGAAGAAGCAGAAGAAGAGACCAATCATGACCATGATGAAGAGCTGGGAGTCGTAGACCACTAGGATAGACAGAGAGAGGGTGGAGATTATGGGAGAGATTTTGAGATAATCTACGATTAGATTAATGGTATATATAATGAGTTCTTAAAAGAAGGAAGGGATGTGCTTGTGGTGTGCACGGAGGAGGAGGAGGAGACGGAGGGGGGCCTAAGTGGGATGGGGACACAGCGCAGCGTCCCAAGGAGACAATTCTCGTAGCTGCAATCATTTGTAGATGCATGGCATCTTTATTACTATCCTCTTCTTCATGTTTCTTACTTTTGAACGAAATACTTTAGGTTCTCTAGCCACGTTCTTGGTGGGGTTCTTTTGGATCCATCTTCCAAAGCTCGAAATTATTGTGAATTGATTGTCTAATATTTTTTGTTTCGGTCCATCCATCTTTTTGCTAGGCATGCATGGGCACATTTCACATCCTATAAAGCAACTCCAACCCAAGGCATCTATATCTATATATTCAAACCTAGATCTAGTTCGTTCTCCTTTCACACCACGTTATGTTTATTATAGCAACATGCAGGAAGGGGAACATGAATTTAACTTCTAATTTGTCTATTTCCTATCAGCATTGCTATAATTCTAGGATACTCATTTTTAAAATAATATAATTATGCGAGTTCCTCAAAAGTTAATTTCTAACATTCAAGTTTTTGACATTGTTTTAGAAGCCATGCTTTTTATCTTTTTATGAATGAACAAGACTTGCTGAATATTTTTTTGTCAAACAAGTCTCAAACCAGATAAACTTGTAAAAGGTAAATTTATAGCGGCGCTACCGGTTGTATGTTTGTTTTGATATATTAAAAATAAAAACAAACCATTTATGGCACGTATAAACATTATATGCTCCTCTCACCCATGACCCATCCCCTCAAAACTCACGATAATTAATAATGGTTGCATCTTTATTACTCATGATATATAGTACCTCTTGATTATGCCATTAATTAATTATTAAATTCACACGGTAACAATACCCGACATTAATGATAAGTCACGGCTTAAGAAATAGTTTCTCGCATCACTACACAACTTTGGACCATAGTCTCTTACCCATCTCCAACCTCGCACAATGATCCATCGTGCTAATTAATTACAGAAACACAGACCAGGGGACTCGAAGTTAAGAGACTAAGTCTAGCAAAAGTCAATCTCTCTGATGTAAAGCAAAGCAAAGTTTGTTTTTTATTTGGTAGTAGTTATGTATCTACTATCCACTCTATTATGTATAGATGGAATTATAGCTGCCGGAAAAGGAAGTAGACTGAAGATGGAACACATCATCTATTTCTATTTTATGATAATCTATTTATTTAATAAATAAAATTTTTAAAAAATAAATAGATAAATATTTGTGAAATAAAATTAGAATAGGGTAATAGAAATGATAATCTCGACCAACCGAAAAGCAGGCGAAAGGTAAACGTACGATGGCACTGGTCCTTGAACTCAAAAATGGAACGCACACACTTCGGTCCAACATTGTGTGAGGGAGGTAAATCACGGTTTGATCCCAGCCAGTTTTTCGAAAAGGCGGTCCAGTGTTTAGTGCGCACAAGAAATCATCACATTGGATGAACTCCCACACTGCTACTGTCGAGACTCAAACCTATGACCTTAAACTCAACTTTTCTTCCACTAATTGGACTACCCGTGCAGGTCCTGGCTAGACGTAGTGTGTGAGGGTGCTGCAAAATTTAGACAAGAGAGAACGAAAATTAGCGAAGACAGGAAGTCAATTTTCTCGGTGACTTCTCGAGGCCTACTACTGCCTTTGTCAGTCTACTCTGTGGGGTTATGTCTTGATGTGTTGTTTCTTTTCATGCAACTCAGCATCACAACTGATTTTTGTTTAATATGCACATACATACATACCTGATTACAAAATTTGTGTTATGCGTTTATCTATTCTGAAATAAAGTTATCTTAAATTTGAGCCAGCGTTTTGTTATACTTCTTAATTTCATCACTATTTGAGCGTTTAAAGCCTATGTAGATTTCACTAATTAGGGACGAGGATTGTGGTGAAATTGACAATTAATTTGATAAAGTGAAAATAAATTCAAATTAATTGTCAATCCAAAATTTCTAGAACTTTACAAAATATAGGAGAATATTTCGTAAATGCAAATTAACGAATGTAAAAAAAAAAGATTTATACGAGATAGAAACTAGAAAAAATCATTTAATAACGAATAATACTAACCCAAAGTGGAAGCCTTTAATTACTTTAAAGATGATTTAAGCCTTAAAAGGTATCAGTAACATATATTTAGTAAGAAATAAAATAATGAGTGCATCTGAATATTTGTATCTCAATTAAAATCTAGGCAATAATACTATTATAAGGTTATTGAATTTTATAATAACTAATTTGAGTTCCTTGAATATTATTGTGGATAATTGTTGTTCACATCTAAAAGAATTAAAATTTTAAAAGTGTAAATCTAATTTAGGGTTTATTGCTGAATTTCCCTAAATTAACGATTCTTCAGAAATTAAATTCAAATAACATAATTCTAACTTTAAAGATTATTATATAATGTTGTTGGTTTTATGGATAATATAAGAGCCAAATTTTAGTTATAATTCATAAAATTAAACTTAAGCTAGAACAAGAATTTGTTTTTGGGTTAAAGTTACGTTGAAAATAAGATGGGAATTAAAAGCGTAGTAAAGAATTAAATTTTAATGAAAAATAAAAGCTCAATTTAACAATTAAAAGATTCTTAAAAAATTAATAATCAAAATACTTAATGAACTAAAAGATATTTAAGATGTCTTTTTATTTTCATATTTATTTAAATTACATTAACAAGGGTATTATATTGAATATTGCAAGAAGATTGAGCAAAAGTAAGGATTTTATAGAATCTGTATAGCTCGATTAAAATTTGTATCTGTCCAACAAGTTTTAAATAAGAATGTTACAACTTGAACATGGTTTTCATTTTCCTTAAAATTTGCATGTAAATCACTAACATAGGGCATAATATGTATGGGTGAAGAGCAAGCAATAGTGGGCATCAAACATATAATGATGACAGCATTAAATACTATGTCTTATTGGGAATTATTAGCTTAGCCTCACATAACATAATGATTCCTTGCAATGTATTGCTCATTATAACAGGCTATATCACAGAAATTATGTCTGCCCATGTCCACCTAAATGATTACTTCCAAAGGAATTTGTTTCGACAATGCCGTGTCCGTGAACAGTGATGCTGCTGCCTAGTTGTAAATTAGAAGATAGGCAGCCCTGACAAGAGAAAATTCAAAAGAAACCAGTAATTATGACACCATGTCCTAAGCAAGCAATTTACGTAATAGTTGGCAGGTTGCCTAAACTTGAGGCTAAAAAAGCAAATATCTTAATCAAAACTTGTTATTATATTTTTATGATTGTGTGATATATAATATATAAAAGACATCAACTTTATGATCATCCCTTTTCTGATTCTGGGATATGTCTGGAAAGGAAGAGACATGAAACTCTAGTATATTGCATTCTTTTATGACCGTGTTGATAATGATAATGATAATGATGCACTTATAATAATTGAAAAAGTTTCTTCCTTGTATTCTTTTGCCTCTATTTTGTGTCTCCAAGCTCATTTCGCAATCAAAATGACGATGGGACTGATGTATATCATAATTCTTCCCCATCATCACATGGTTAATTAATTGCAAAGATAAGCCTTAACTTCATCAAAATCATCTAACTCTTCCTTTGTTCGAGTTACATAATGAAGTCAAATTCCTAGCACAAGTTCACGTTCTTCAAGCCTTGACGCTATAATCACAATCATCCCAGGGACGAGCAAAAGCATCATATTAGAGTGACTTGCAACTAATCTACTTAGCAGGCTGGTTCAGCTAAACATAGTTAACTCAGCTTAGCTTAAGTCAACTGTTATTAGTTGGCTTGTTAGGTTTATGTAATTTTTTTTGAGCCAGTTATTTTTCTTCCAGTAATTATACATAAGACTAACAAAAAAAAAGAAGCAGCTTTTCTGTACATCAATGGAGCAGGTTCTATAAACTTGTGCTGCGTTTGGTGGTCTTGTTCATGATATCAGAGCATAGAATTTGTAGGAGAGCCCAACAAGTCAGAAGGGGTTGAACAAGGGAGCAGACGGAGATTTTACTTCTATTGCTAAGCTCGGACTATTCTGGTATGGTTCTAGTTACAGCTTCTTTAATAGGGAACAATTATAGGTCTTGAAGTAGGGCCATGAGGATAGCTCTTGGTGCAAAGTGCAAGCTAGTGTTTGTGAATCGAAAATTGCCTATGCTAGAAATTTAGTATAACAAATTTTGAGTTGAGCTGCTTCAAGTTTATAAAATACTCAGATAGGTGGCAAAAAAATAAAGTAAAAATAAAAGCCAGAACCAGCAAAGGCTTGGTGCTACAATAGTCACTACTGAAGATACGCAACTGTGGAGAAACAAAGTATGAAGAGTTCAATAATAAGTTGGAAGAGATGCTGAGAATGTTGAAGGGAAGTGAAGTGATGCCTCATGGATCTTTGACAAGAGTAGATAAGTCAGGAAATTTAGATCTTTCTCCAAATTTTGGGCTCCATAATGTTTTGTTAATACCAACCTTTAAGTTCAACTGTGCTACTTGTTAGCAAATTAAGACAGAACCAGAAACTTATTTCGTTATCTGTTCTATCTTTTGCAAGATCTCAAGACAGTTTATTAGGTGTCAGGACGGAAGAAGAGGGTTTGTACAAAATTTCTGGAACAAGCTTCGAATCAGTTACAAAAGCACTTAATGATGTTGTTATAAGCCAAACTTCGAAATTACCTTGTTTAAAAAAGATATGAAAGGCACAATGAGAAATAAAGGATTTTTTTTTCATTAAAGAGAGAAGATTAACTCAGTAATATCAAACTAAAGCGAAAGCTATACTGGATGTTTTCGGTCGAGAACTACTCACTACAATAAATTAGGCTACAGGCAACAATTAAAAGTATAATCAATTTGTAAAAAATATCACGTATTATTATGTCATGGGCATCATTATTTTTTACATTTTCAATTTGTTGTAAAAAATATCGCCAATTTTCTGTTACGAAAAAACTTCAGACGACGTTTCTCAAAATTGTAGACACTCTTTTTTGGCTATTTTCCCCAAAATATAACTAATATCTTTAAGCTGTATATTATGCTATCATAGTTGTACATATTTGGCTACATTTTTGTAAGTTTGTAAGTATAATCTTTTAACTATAATTTTCTAATTTCATAAAAAGTCTTTTAATTATGCGTGTGTAAAAATGTTCTCAAAAACTTTTTACAACTTTATGATTAATTCGTAGTACTAAGCCACTTAATTCAAAAGTTGACTGGTATAAAATTTTCACTACTAAATCTGTCAAAACAGTTCAATTTTTAAACACACTTGATTTTTGTTATAAAAAATATAGCCCCCATTTGCCAAAAATGTTTTAGCTACAAAAAGTAATTCATACTTAAAACAAAAGTAGCTAATAATCGTTGGCTACAATATATATATAACGTTTTGGCTATGAAAAATAATTTGTAGTTAAAACAAATGTAGCTAATAGTCTTTAAGAAAGCCCACAAAATATATTTTTTGGAGTACTACTTCATTAGGCTATGATTTAGAAAATTTGTAACAATATACTTACTTTTTAGCGACAAATTCTAAAGTTTATGAAAAAAAAACTAGCCAAAAGACATATTTCTTATAGTGATTGCTACATATGTGAATAAAAACTACTGAAAGAAAGTTAGGGAAGTAAAACCTTTCGTAAAATCAGGCATCAAAGAGAGGAGATGTGTAAGAAAGAGTTTGGAAGTTGCAATAAAATTTAATTTTAGTAAAAAATAAACCATAAATTTTGATAATGAATTATATTTATTTGAATAGTATATGATTTTTAAGACCTTAAACTAATGGAGGTGTGATAAGTACGCTTACGTTCATGTTTGCATAAGAATAAGGAAATAGTTTGGAATGTTAATCGTATTTAAAACATTACATAGAGATTGACTATGTAACTAGTAAATGGTATTTATTGGTATCCATCAGTTATTACATCACCATATTTTAATAGATATAAAAATTATAAGGACATGTTTTTTAATTTTACATTCTAATAAGTAAATGAGTAATTCTTTTGTATTCAGTTTATCTAAAAAAAATTCCAAAGTGAATTCTCATATTTATTTAAATATGTCCTTTGTCATCATCACCTTCTATTTTTAGGTGTGGAATAAAACTTTAAAAATAAAGTTTTATCATGTGAATGTGTTGATTTTAGATATTAAATGTCCAAGGCTTTTGATGCATGAATAATATATTAGAAGTGCTCATTCTATATGAATTTGACAGAATATGTGATAACTTAATTGTTGAGCGTCGGATCAAGGTCTAATGGTTAATGTGAATATGAATGCAAAAGAAAATTGAGCACAAGTGAATGATTGAATACATATGATGCATTTCACTATATGAATGCATGATAACATAAAGGCAGTTGTGATCAGAGTTGCTAGCGAAAAAGAGCTTAAAGCTCAAAATATGGTAAGAGCCTCTGGCTCACTATATATAATGAGTACTATATCCCCAACGGATAAGGGATAGTTATTAATGAGTCTAGTATCCACAATAGATACGGGACAGTGAAAAAGGCACTCAGTCAGAAGCAAGTAATAAATGAAGGTAAGTCTTATGAACATTGCACATACAATTTAATATGCATTATATGAATGATTAAATTAAATTGTATGAACCATTATGAATGTAAAAGGTGAATAAGTGAACCAAGAGTTATATGGTGCTTGTTGATAATTGGTGAAAGATGTGCATTGTATGATGACATAAATTATTTATGAACTTGAAACATGAATTGTATGTGTTATATGTTATGAGTGAGCCATAGATGATGGCTAAGCTCACTGAGTTTGCAAAACTCATCAAAATTGCAACATTGACTTTGTAGATGCGAGAGAGTGGACTTAGCTTCTAAGAGAACTTAGAAGAGATCTAGTACTGCTTTTGGATTTTAATTGGATCAAAGGTCGATTAGTTGAGACTGAATGAATTAGATAGAATTTTGTATAGCTCCTTATTCATGTAGGATGTAGCATATTTTTGTAATAGAGCTGTAGAATCTGATAGCTCATCGATATTGTATATAAGGATGAAGTATGTAATACTACAATGCATATTTAGTTTTATGAAATGAAAATGAGGAATTGGGTTTTCAAATATTGTGATACTTATGTTTTAACGATGATGCTATGATTAAGTTAGTGACATGATTTCTTTAACATGCCATCCTTGTGGGATACATACTCGGATATCCTTCAGAATGTCAAGTATGTGTCCTATAAGAGTGAGATGCTACACTCACCTAAGAAGAAGATGAGTGGAATGAGAAAAGCAATGCGAGAAACTCTTCAAGTCACATTCAAAAAGGTGAACAACTTAAGCATGACACCAAGGAAAATGAAGGATAAAAACTGCAAAAGTCGATGGATCCTAATCGACCACTAATTCCATATCTAAGTCTCCTTAAGGAATCGAAACAAGATGAACATTTTCCCTATCTATATCGCATACTTTTAAGGTTAATTTTAATCTGTCCTTGTTAGATGTGATTAGGAACAGTCCTGTTTATGACAAGTTCTTCAAGGAACTAAGCACCAAGAAATAAAAGTTTAAGCCTAACGACAAAGGTGTTAGTTTCAAAAGTAGCAAGTGCAATTCTACAATCGCATTTACCCCCTCAAATTGACATATTCAGTGTAGGAAAATCCCGGTGTGAGCATCATATGCCCACGGTGCGGAAAACAAAACTTTTTTATTCCGGGAAGTTCCCGAAAGCCAGGATCCAAGTGTATGTATAAAT
>JAOTIZ010000004.1:25028845-25043405 GCA_027123425.1 Erythroxylum panamense
TACGGGAAGGAAGATAGGAATTATGACTGATTTGATGTAGATGAAGGTGATGAGACAAATGAGTTGAGATTTGAGAGTTTAATGAAGTAAATTTAGTAGCTGAATGGATTAAGCTTAAGACATTCCACGTTTGTGAAATGCAAAATTTCAAGTCTTTTATAGGTGTATAAATTGTGTATCGACTTCATGGGAAAAACTGGACCAATTTAGGCTAAATTAGTCAAAGTTCTTTGGAAAGCTATAACTTATCTTTCTAGTTTTTCAACAGTATAAAGTATGAAATTTTTGGACATTGAAGTCAAAAGTTATGATCCTTATAAGTGGAGATGCTTAGGAGTATAGTTTGTATCGTCTAGTGAGGACGCTTCGTCCGCTAAAGACGTATCGTCTGGTGATGACGTGTCTTCTTGTGAGGATGCTTTGTCTGGTGAGGATGTTTCGTCTGGTGAGGACGTATCGTCCAGTGAGGACGCTTCGTCTGGAGAGGACGTATCATCTGGTGAGGACGCTTCGTCTGGTGGGAGCGTATCGTCTGGAAATGACGTATCATCTGATGACATCATATCGTCTGGTATACTATTCATCTAATCCTATTATCTGGTCCAAATTTGACCTCTAGGAGATAGAATCTATCTTCAATGTCTTCATAAAAGTTGTAAATCTTGAAGTCTTCTTCAAAACCATCCAAAGAATACCCCAACCTGATGTCTCTAGAGAATGTTATGTTAATTGTTCCGAGATAGATACAACATGATATAGAACATGAGCATGGTTGACTCTTTTGGCTACAACTTCATAATCCGACCTCCAAATTAAGTGATTCTTAAAGCGATAGATTCCTGATACATTTTCCTATCTCTCAATAAAAATTTGTGGCTTCTAGGGTCGTTTTAAAAGAGATTGATGGAAGGAAAAGGAGGGATCGATCGAAGGGGTATAACTAGGTTATGAACACACTTTGGATTTTTTTTAAGCATATCTTGAGCTATAGAGTTCCGAATGAGATGGTTCCTATTTTATAATAAATGAGAGGCAGAAAGCTACAATTGTTTTGAAGAAGTCAAATTGTGATTTGGTGTTTAACTGGTGTGGGCACATCACCCTTATGGGACGATGGCTAATAAGGAGTCATTGAAATAACCCCACAAGGAAGCCTGCTCATGCTTTATGACACTGGGCTGTTGGACTCCGAAAACTATAGGGCATTAGGCTAACATCTCACGACTCCGAAGTTGGGCTTCGAAAACGGGGTCCAATACATTGATTCCTTAAATAAATTAAATTCCTATTATAAATAAAAACTTAAATTGATTTGAAAATAATTTTCAAATTCAAATGGAAAGTATTTCCAATTATGTTGTCTACTGTAACCAAATTTAATTGAAAATAATTTTCAGTACGTTGCTTTTCTTAATTATTATAATATAGAAAATTTCCTTTACAAAATCTAATAAGTAAGAAATTCTAATCCAATTAGAAAACTATTTTTAATCAAATTAGAAATTACTTTTCTTTAATTAGAAAAATATTTTCTAATATTAAAAACTACTTAAAAATTAAATGAAACACTTTAATTTAATTAAGAAAGTCTTTATATTATTTATTTAGAAATTGATTTTTAATTAATTAGAAAATATTTCTTTAATGAACTAGAAAACTATTTTATAAATTATTAAAGAAATCTCTTTTTTCTCATTAGATAAAAGGACTTTTCAAAATTTAATCAAAAATACTTTTCTAAAAAACCAAGAAACTTATTATTCATAAAAATTCTATATAAATAGAATAATGATTCTATAAACTAATAAAATCATAAATTTAATTTATCTCATTCAAATTGAAATAGATAAATTTAATTAAGAAACACTTTTCGTAATTATTATTTAAGAAAATATTTTGCTTAATTTTAAAGAGTCTAATTAATGAATTTCAATATAGGATACACTATTCTAGTTGCCAAACAATCCATATTCCATACCTTATTCTTATTTCCAAGCATGGCTTGTTTTTGGTTAAGATTATCTGAAACTTGTAACCAAATAGGACAAGATCCATTCAAGTGTCCAAGCACCCTCATCTTAGATTGAGAAACCTTAACGTTGTTAAGGATGAAACCATAGTTGTCACAATATCAAGTCGTTGCCACTTCATCATTACCTGTAAGTTGCCTTTATCGTCGCCCAATTGTTGTCTCTTCCATGATGCCACTTGCCTCCTCAAGCATGTGGTGTCGCTAGCCCTAGCCCATTATTGCTGCCCATAATGCCTTCTATAGTGGTAGCCCTCACAAGATGCTTTTCCTAATGCACCATTAGTCCATAAAACAAATCTAGCATGTTTCTCTTCTTTGTGACCAGTGATAGAAACAAGATCAGAGCTACTAGCCTTAACTAGTATTATGTATTTCGTACTGTATCGATCGGTTGTTGTGTTTAGTTTCTATTACTTTTAATTGTCTTCATATCTTGATTTTGGTTAGAAATTCTTGTTAGTTGATCTAAATGAGATATAAATTGAATGAAAATGGTGTGAATATTGCATGCATTTTGATTGGATTAATTTGTAAATTTTGTATGAAAAATTAAAGATCACATCACTTTACATGAAAGAGAAAAAAAGGAGATGAATATAATAATAAGGATATCACCACCTACATAGTGGTGACTAAAGTGTCACCACCATGCATAAGGTGGTAACAAATGCGTCTTTAGTCACCACCGTGCAAGCTTATGCACGAGGGTAAGTAGCCCTCAAGGAGGTGACAAACATAGTCACCCCTGTGCACTCCTTTAATTCGTTGTTTTATTACGTGACAATTGTAGGTTGAAGGGACATGAAAACCTAAACTTAGGCAAGGCTACAAATATAAATGATATAAGAGTGGCAACAGACATCATTCATTCCATTCTTCATTCTTCACCAACACCAGAGGCACTTTGGGAGAGAGAAAATAGAGAGAAAGAAGGGAAGATGATAAGAGAACAAAGAGAGTTAGTGAAGAAGAGGGAAACATGGAAAAGAGTTGGAAGCAGAACCTCGTTAGAACAATCTGAAGTAGAAGGCAAGAGCTAATGCGAGAAGCTTAAGAGGGGTAAGATTCCACCACACCTCACTCACCCGATCTCTATTTGCTTGCTTCATTATTCATCTATTGCACTATTTCTTGTTTATTTACTGAACTTATTACTTTGTTAGCTTAACTGACTGTTACTTTGTTATCTTTTCGTAGTTCATTTAGTATTCACTGTTTTATTGCTTTAATACTTCTGTTGACAGTAACATGGGACTAAAGTGTATGGAGATAATCAACTATGTTTATCCTATGATGGGCCGATCTCTTTTTTTTAAGAATTAATGTAGCTATTTTAATCAACTATGCATGAATGAGTTACAGTTTTGTTGTCTTACTTATTGCTATGATTCTGAGCTGAATGGATGTAATGGCATGACCAAACCTTGCATCATTTTAGTATTAAATGAAGGATCAATAGAAGAAGTTTAATATGGAACGAGAAACTAGGGACGCTTATATTAAGAATTAGAAATATATTAACTTAAGTGGTAATTAGTAGTCAGAGTTTTATAATTAATTCAAATAATAACTTGTTGAATACGAAAGTTAGATTAGTTCATTATTCGAGTTGATTTAGAACCTAATTGTTACTTTTAGTAAGACAACTATCTAATTATTTTCCTTAATCATGCATAGGAGATTAAATTAGTGAAATTAATTTTTAAGAGTCTTCCACTTCGATTAATTTATTCACTTTGCTCCCAGTTAATTTCGTTTTCTTTTTAGTTTAATTTTATGATTTCCTTTAAAGTCTTTGCTAAATAAATCGGGATAGAGTGTTTAGGATTGCATCTTTTTATTTTTGTTCAAGATTAATTTGAGTGGACCAATTTCACCTATGTGGGAGACAACCCTAGGTAATCACTACAACTACCTCATATACTTGCGAGTAGGATGGCCTAGGTAATCTTTAGAACTTTTTAGGCACGATAAATTTTTGGCACCATTTTTGAGGTGGTGTTTAATGTTTTGAACTTGAACTAATTTTGATTGTTTTATTTGCTTAACTGATTTTGATTGTTTGTGTTTGTTTATGCATACATGTTTTATTGTGTTATTTTGTTAACGTGTTTTGTAATTTTTGTTATTAATTTAGTGCTTTCCATAATTAGTTTATGCTAGGTAGGAGACCTTTAGGTAGTGAATTCATTTGGTTTATGCTAGGAAGGAGATCTTTAGATAATGAACTTGTCTCTTTTGTTGATACAATATATGGAAGACAAAGACCTTAAAGGGACTCTGAAGATGATAGTGAGGAACCCAAGCATGAAGATCAAGTGAATAATCATAAGATGGGTGAAAGGCAGTTGGTGATGAATGAGTATCCTAGATCAGTGATTCGTACTATGACGTCATGTATACGTTTGGGAGAGGCAGCTAGAAACCACAAATTGAAGAGCATCCATTACAGCATGCTATCATGTTTCTATGGGGTTCCCAATGAAGACCCCTTAAATTTTATTTGGGAATTTTATATCACTCTCCAAACATTCCCTTTAGATGGCCTAAATAAGGATTAACTCAGGATGAGGTGCTTCCCATACACATTGAAGGATTGGGCCAAGGCGTGACTAGTGACCCTTCCACTCAATTCATTGACTACATGGGAAGAGGTGTAAAAAAAATTCAAATGAAAATTTTATTCCCACAAAAAAATCTAAGTTGCGCACTAAGATAGCTACCTTCACTCAAATGGAGGGAGAGTCATTCCATGAGGTGTGTAAATGCTTTAAGCGCTTGCTGATTCACTGTGCACACTATCATTTTCCACTTCACATGCTAAATCAATCCTTTTATGACGGGTTGATGCAGCAATGCTAATACATAGTGGACAATGCAGCAGGAAGAGTTGAAGGAGAGAGGATGATCAAAGAAACATATGAAATCTTCAAAATTTTGGGAGATAATTCTCAATAAAAAAAGTGAGGAGAAGAAGAGCTGGAGTTTATAAAGTGAGCTTGAATCAAGAATTGGCTATGTAGTTAGTTCAATTGACGAGGCATATGAAGGTGTTAACTACGGCTACCCGAAAACGTTCCAAATCAAGAGGTGTATGGTATATATGGAATTTTTGTTGATGGAGCTAATGTTTGTTCATATTCTTATAAACCTTTGGTAGATGGGGAAGAACAAGTTAACTCACTTAACAGTTTTCAACCAAGGGAGTGAAATGATCCATACTCGAACACCTACAACCCTGTTGGAGAAACCACCCCAATTTCTCTTGAAAGACCAATAATCTGCCGATGCAACCCCAACCATAATATTATAATTTTTAGAGGCCATACTTTTTCCCTCAGATGACAACCTACCGAGAAATCTTTCTTTGGAGGAAAGCCTGAATGCATTCATTTAGGTCACAACTCATAATCAAGAAACGAACAATAAGAGATTCAACCCCTTAAAAAAATCTATCAAGTGGATTAACATTCAAGTGTGGCAATTTGTAGCTCAAATGCATAACAATCAAAAGGGAAGGTTGCCCAGTCATCCCGAGCATGCCCAAGCAATCATCGTTTTGAGAAGTGGTAAAGTGACTGATAATTATGTTGAGTTTCCTTTTGAGCTGCTTGATACTAACAATCAAGAGAAGGAAAGCCTCACCAAAGAAGAAGATGAGCAGAATGAGAAAAGCAATGGGAGAAACTCTTCAAATCACATTTAAAAGGGTAAACAACTTAAGCATGACACTAAGGACAATGAAGGACAAAAACTGCACATGGTAAAAAATCCTTATCGACCACCAATTCCATATTCAAGCCACCCTAAGGAATCAAAACAAGATGAGTGGTTTTCCTATCTATATAGCATGCTTTCTAAGATCAATATTAATTTTCCCTCACTAGATGTGATCAGGAATATTCCGGCTTATGTCAAGTTCCTCAAGGAACTAAGCATCAAGAAATGAAAGTATGAGCCTAACGAAAGGGTGTTGGTTTTGGAAGTAGCAAGTGCAATTGTGCAACAACATTTACCCTCTTAACTGAAAGACTCAGGACATTTTATCAAGGAAGTATTAATGGATAATAGGGATGAGGTTAAGGGTATGCTTGATCATATAATAGAAAAAGAGAAAAAAGAAAAAAAGAAAAAAGAGGTTAAAGTAAGAAAAAGAAATAGAAATAGAAAAGAAAAGGAGATGACCAAAAAATGAAAAGAAAAGGAGAGAAGTAAAAAAAAGGGTAAGTGTTAATTTTATTAAATAAGAGGAAAGAATTGAGTGTTTTATGGTTCATTGTTTTGTATTATTTTAAATGCTCAATTTATGTTATGGTTTCAAACTGTGATTTCCTTTTTCCTTTCCTCAGCCCAGCTCCATTACAACCAAAATAAAGACCTTCGAATTGATGTTTGTGTTTGATATGAGTGGTGAAGATTAGATTAGTAAGCAAACTTATGGTAGATGCCTTACATGAAATGAATGAAGAGTGAATATACCTACCATTGAATACTTGAGAGGATGGAGAGTGGAGTGAGTATCTATCACACTTGTTGATGGTTCTTTGAATTGAAGTGTTTGTTGATTTTGGCTAAATATGCAAAAAATTTCTTGTTTATGGAGTATTATGACTTTCAAGTTCTTAGGTTGTATTTATTGAAATGATCATTGATATCTTTGACTATTATTTGGGAAAATTATTGTTTCCATTTTTTATTCTTGAATAGTATAGTATTATTTATTTTGTTTTGAGGACAAGCATAGTTTAAATGTAGGAGATTGTTCTGTCTAGTTTCTATTTCTTTTAATTGTCATTATATCTTGATTTTGGTTACAAATTCTTATGAGTTGATCCAAATGAGAGATATATTGAATGAAAATAGTGTAAATATTGCATACATGTTGGTTGTATTAACTTGTGAATTTTTCATGAAAAACTAAAGTTCACATCACTTTGCATTAAAGAAAAAAGGAGATGAATATAATAATAAGGATGTCACCACCTACACAGAGTCAGTGAAGAAGAGAGAAACATGGCAAAGAGTTGGAAGCAGAATCTGGTGAGAACAAGTTGAAGCGGGAGGTGAGAGCTAATGCGGGAAGCTTGATAGGGGCAAGAGACCACCGCACCTCATTCACCTGATCTCTGTTTGCTTGCTATGTTATTCATCTACTACACTGTTTCTTGTTTATTTATTGAACTTATTATTTTGTTAGCTTAATCGACTGTTACTTTGTTAAATTTTCATACTTTATTTAGTATTCACTATTTTATTGATTTAATCTATTGACAGTAACATAGTACTAAAGTGTATGAAGATGATGAACTGTGCTTATGCTATGATGGGTTTATCTCTTTTCTTGAGAATTAATGTGGCTATTTTAATCAATTATGCATGAATGAGTTACGGTTTTGTTGTCTTACTTATTATTGTGGTTTCTGAGCTTAATGGATGTAATGGCATGACCAAAACTTGAATCATTTTAGTATTAAATGAAAGATCGAGAAACGAAGTTTAATATGAAACGAGAAACTATGGACGCTTAGGTTAAGGATTAGAAATATATTAACTTAAGTGGTAATTAGTAGTTAGATTTCCATAATTAATTAATAACTTGTTGAATACGAAAGTTAGATTAGTTCATTATTCGAGTTGATTTAGAACCCACCTGATAATTTTAGTAAGATAAATATCCAATCATTTCCCTTAATCATTGATAGGTGCTTAATTGATTATGAAATTATTCCATAACATTTAGCAATAAATGACATAAAATTGCTTAAGATTCTCACTTTGACTCTTATGTGATTTTAGGCATATTTCGGAAGCGAAGAAGTTAAAGTGAGACGAAAGCACAATATTTGGGCCATTTTTTGATGATTATTTTTCACTTGTCTTCATAGAGTAAGAAGAAAATTAAAACACAAGAAAAAAATACAAAGAGGATTTAAAGTTAGCCATGGCTATGCATGTCCTATGCAAGAATGTGAGTTCAAATTTAATGAAAGCATTTGGATTAATTGGTAGAGCAACATAAAAGAGCAGTCCATGCTAGAAGAAAATGACGTAGCATAAGAAGGTAACTGTTGGGATAAATCACCAAAACAATAACACATGTGTGATGTGAAAGAGAAGCACAATGCAACATCAACATACAAAAAAGACGCACAGCTACAAGGTGGATCAAAGAGAAAAACACATATCAGACATGTGCATTTAAGGTGAATCAAAGAGTAAAACATAGACATTTGCATTAAAACATCTGTGTTTAACCCAGACGTTACATAAACATTAGGTTTACAGGATCAGTGGACCACGAATGTTAATTTGTCAAATCAATGAACAGTAGAGAAGAGAGAGCAGTAGCGTATAGAGAAAAGGAGGTGCAGTGAAGAGGCACTACTAGGGGTTGGGGTTATAATGTAGGGTTGAAGCATTTTCTTTAGGAGAGACTCATGAAGGGCTAGCATCCCGACACTAGTTTGAAGGTGACATTGATATCGACGACCTGGGTTAAGTGTATTTCTTTGTTTTCGTTGTTTCTTTCTCTCATTAAAAATTAATTGTCTTATCTTATGTTAATTGATTTGGGTTTTCTGTATGGATAATTAGATTTTTATTATTGTTTGGTTATTTATCTATGAACCCATTGGATATTGTGAAAAGATGATTTTAATGCATTTATTAAATTGTTTATTTGCAAACTCATTGCTATAATTTCAATGTAATCCGTAATTATTATGATGAAATTCATATGTGGCAACTAATGATTCGTAATTATTAGGGATAACATGTCCTAGGTTAAATGACACATCGTATGTGGTTATTGCCTTGATTAATTGATTGTCCTAATTTGTAACGTTTCTTCCTAATTAAATCTAGAGATTATATCTTAGGTTATTCGGTAGTTAGGTTTAATTAATAATCGTATCTTGATAAAATACTACCTAAAGGAAAACTCGAGTTAATTATTAACCCACGATTAATAGTTGCTAAGAGAGGTTTGAGAACAACAAATCAATAAAATATGTTTAATTAGAGTGTAGGCAGAGATTGAACTAAAGAACCGGGTCTCTATCGAATTCTCCAATTTTATCATTTTCACATGTTTTCTTTAATTTGTTTTCATTAGGTTAGTTTTATTTTATTTTCTTATTTCCAAAATACAAAAATCCCCCTTAACCTAAACACTGATTAATTTCATTTCAACAAATTAACACACATTCTTTGTGAAATCGATCTAAACTTGCCACTACTATAGTAGTAGTTTAGTTATTTTATTTTTACTAGCTTTACGACATACTATCAATTTTGGCATCGTTGCACGGGAGTGTAGTGTTTTAGTTTTAGTTTGTGATTTAATTGTTTTTTTGTATGTATTTGTTCATAATTGGTTTCTTTTCAGTTATTTCATAATCCTTCCTTTATTCTGTTTCATAGTTGTGATTTATTAAAAAAAATTATCATGGATGTAAATAATTTTTTCTTTAACTCTTATTCTCAATCCTATAACCAAGGATGGACTGATCAACCTAACTTTGGTTATGGATGGGATAACCATCAAAATTACTTTTATGATAGTTTGTAGAACATACAGCAATTCCCATGTGAACCAAAAGCTTATTGTCAAAACTTAGGTACATCTCTAGAAGAATTAAAGAATGTTGTGATTACTAACAACCTTCAATTTCAACAAGGTATGCAACAGCTTTAAGAGAGTATGCAACAACTTCAATAGGATACCCAACAGTTTTAGCAGGAAATGAGGCATATAACAGCTAGAAACTAGAACTTGGCAATCCAAATGGGTGAGATTGTAGTGAGGATCGACTACCTAGAATCACAAATGGAAAAGGAGCAATCATATCAAGTTGAGATCTACCCAATGGATGTTAGTGAGAAAACCTTACAGACTGATGAGGAGCTTTAAGAATTTTGAGGTCAATAATCAACGAATTACTTGTGTAAAAGAAGCAGAGGAGAAGCACGAAGCAAAAAAAGACATATCTTTTAGCTCGAAAGTAAGTAATGAGTTCCATTTTATTGTTGAGAATAACTCTTTATTTTTACTTAGCAAGTTAGAGGAATTAAATGAGGAAGAAAAAGGTGAAGAGACATTCCAAATCTTTTAAGAAACCATAGACTCAGTAGAGATTGAAATTCTAAGGATAGGGATGACATTAAATCGAAATGATGATCAACTAAGGCCCTATCTAGAACAACCTCGCATGGAAGTGGCACTTACTGTAGTACCAGAAGATCATAATTTTGTCACGTGAGGAAAGTATAGAGTCGAGCTAGCAACCCTAAACCAAGGCGCTTCTTGGGAGGCAACCTAAGGGAAGTAATTTTCTTTTCTTTATATTTTCACATTTTTAATTCATGTGTGTTCTTTTCTAGTTTGTTTCTTGCTTGTTTTAAGTTTTCAATCAAAATGAGAGAAAGAATAAAAAAAACATTTTCTCGTTTTCTATTGCTTCTAGGATTTTATAGTCATAAGTAGATAATGAATTGACTAGAGAATTTCATAGCAATTTTAGCATATATTTTTACCCTTGTGATTAGTCAATGTGCATTATCTTTAGAAGAGTAGTGACTAATGGTAGACAAAGCTAGTGAGATTTTGAGCCTTATTAGCCTGACACATTCATATGAGTCTCACTATCTTTTGATAATGTGTGACTTTCATAACATGTACATCCTAATTTTGCCTTGAATTTCTATTTGAGACCACATTTTGATCATATGCATCAATATGAAAATGATTAGGCATTGTTTGTTTCATAAGCTACGTTAGCCAAATAGCTTACCCTATTGACATGGTTTTTCTCTTGCTAACCCCTTTTGAGCTTTATACATTTCTTTTTGTATAAACCACATTTTATGTTTTTAAAGTTAGCCAAATGTCTTACCCAAGTGATAAAGCTAGTAGAGCATTTGTGATTGGTGAGTTTGTGGATGTACAAAAGTGTAAGTGTGGGGGTGTACATATGTGTGGGTTGGTTAATGTTGGGATGTTTTGTTATGTCTTATCATTGAAATTTTCATGTTAATGTAGTTTCTTTTAATGTTAAAAATAAAAAGGAAAAGAAAGAAAGAAAAGCGAAAAGCACAAGAAAAGAAAAGAGAAGAAAATGAAAAAGAATCAATGAATGAAAAAGAAAAAGAATCAAAATTTTTTTGTTTAAATAAATTTATCAAGAAGGAACTACAGATGAGTTTGAAAAGTTATTAATAATTAATGCATCTTCCTAGATTTGTAATGAATGTGTTATTTATATATGTTCAATATGAGGTAGATGTTAGCTTGGAAGGTTCACTCTTGTGGTTTCAATGTATTGTTGGCATAAATTGTATGAGTGATCCCTCCAGATTGGTATATGCTTTATGTGGTTTGTATGCAAGAGCTGAAATGAGTTGTGAAATATAAGTCTTGCATTCGTCATAGCTGACAGTGCCCAATTATTGTATGAGTGTGAACTTGTGCACTTCATGTTATATTGAGTATTGCATTTGTTTCACTAGCTTTAATGACTTTCATGCTACTTGACCCAAATACATCTCACCTCACCTTTAGCCACATTACAACCCTAAAAAGTCCTTTGATTCATGATTTTGCATGTGAACATTAGTGGTAGAGAAATGAAATGATATGCAAAGTTGTAGAATGACATGATCATGAATGGTGTTGAGTGTACCTATGGATATATTTAGTTAAACACATTTTTCGAGTCTACCATTACATTGCTTAATTTTTGAAGATGATGAATTTTGATTGATCATGAGTCAAAGCTTGGAATGTTGACTTCTTGTTATGATTTTTGACAGTTATTCATCTTTGTTATGATTATATATTCCTAGAAAATATGGGAAATGAGTAAATTTTGTTTTTGAGTCTTTGAGCTTAACTTTGTCAAAAGCTAAGTGTGGTGGAAATTGACAAGTGCTTAATTGATTATGAAATTATTTCATAACACCTAGTGATTAATGACATAAAATTGCTTAAGATATTCACTTTGAATCATATGTGATTTTAGGCACAATTCGAAAGCAAAGAAGTTAAAGTGAGACGAAAGCACAATATTTGGGCCATTTTTTTAGGATTAATTTTCACTTGTCTTCATAGAGCAAGAAGAAGAAAATTAAAAGACAAGAAAAAATACAAAGAAGATTTAAAGTTGGTCACGGTTATGCATGTCCCATGCAAGAATGTGAGTTCAAATTTAATGAAAAGCATTTGGATTAATTGGTACAGTAACATGAAGGAGCATTCCACACCATAAGAAAATGACACAGCATAAGAAGGTAGCTGCTGGGATAAATCACCCAAATGACAGCACTTGTGTGACGTGAAGGAGAAGCACAATACGACATCAACATATGTAGAAAATGCAAGGCTGTAAGGAGGATCAAAGAGTAAAATGCAGTTCAGATGTCTATGTTTATGGTGAATCAACGAGTAGCATCTGCATTTTACGCAGACATTTGTGCTTAATGTAGAAATTTGCGTTAAAACGTCTACGTTTAAACCAAACATTACACAGACATTGGGTACGTTTTCCTTAAAATGCACAGAAGACATTAGTGAGGGTTAAATGAGAGGTGTAAAGGAGCAGTGGACCACTAATGTTAATATGTCAAATCAGTGAATAGTAGAGAAGGAGAGTAGTAGCATATAGAGAAAAGGAGTTGCAGTAAAGCGGCACTACTAGAGGTCTTCAGTTGGGGTTACAACTAGGGCTGAAGCATTTTTTTGTGAGAGACCCGTGAAGGGCTAGTGTCTCGATGTCAGTTCGGAGGTGACATTGACGCTGATGAACAAAGTTAAGTATACTTCTTTTTTTTTGTTTCTTTCTCTCATTAGAAATTAATTGTGTTATTATATGTTAATTGATTTGGGTTTTGTTATAGATAATCGGATTTTTGTTATTGTTCAGTTATTTGTGTATGAACCCATTAGGTATTATGAAAAGATGATTTTAATGCATTCATTGAATCGTTTATTTACAAACCCATTGCTAGAATTTTGATACAATCTATAATTGTTATGTTGAAATTCATGTGTAGAGACTAATGATTCATAATCAATAGGGATAACATGACCTAGGTTAAATGATGTATCGTATGTGGTTGTTGTCTTAATTAATCAGTTTTCCTAATTCGTAATGCTACTGCCTAATTAAATCTAGAGATCGTATTTTAGGTTATTTAATGGTTCGGTTTATTTAATGATCGTATATTTGATTAAACTACCTGAGGGAAAACTTGAATTAATTATTAACCCACGATTAATAGTTGCTATGAGAGGTCTGAAAATAACAAATTAATGAAATATATTTAATTAGGGTGTAGGCTGAGATTGGACCAAAGAATCGAGTCTCTATTGAACTCCCCACTTTTATCATTTTTTGCATGTTTTCTTTAATTTGTTTTCATTAGGTTAGTTTTATTTTTTTTTGCTTATTTTCAAAATCCAAAAACCCCCTTAACGTAAACGCTGATTAATTTTATTTCAACAACTTTACACACATTTTGTGTGGGATCGACTTAGACTCACCATGACTATAGTAGTAGTAGTCTAGTTATTTTATTTTGACTAGCATTATGACGCGTTGTCAATCATACATAGAAGATTAAATTAGTGAAATTAATTCTCAAGAATCTTCCACTTCGATTAATATATTCACTTTGTTCCCAGTTAATTTCATTTTCTTTTCAGTTTAATTTTGTAATTTCCTTTAACGTCTTTACTCAATAAATCGGGATAAAGTGCTTAGGATTGCATCTGTTTTTATTTTATTTAAGATTAATTTGAGTGAATCAATTTCACCTCTGTGGGAGATGACCCTATATAATCACTACAACTACCTCATATACTTGCAAGTAATATGTTCTAAGTAATTTCTAGAACTTTTTGGGCACAACATTAGTACTGGCCAGAAAGCAGTAAAATTGAGTATATAAATACTAATCATCAGTATTAATCAATATAGGTGATTTCCTGTAGTATCGGTTGGTACTGACCGGTGTTTAAAATACCAGTCAAATATTGACTAGTACTGTGAATTTTAAATTTTTGGAGAATTGTTTTGTATTAAAAATATTAAACCCCCCTAAGGGCACTACCGCTCTCTCACTTTCTCTCACTCAGTCGCTCTCTTTTAGCTCTCCTCTCTAGTGACTCTCCACCATCATCTCTTCCTCTGGTTCTGCTTCTCCATTGCTACTACTATTCCATCTCCATATTACCACTGCTATTTATCACAAGTAAACCAAACAAGGTTGAGCATTTGTCACATGCAAAAGAGAAAGAGGAACATTTTTGACATGCAGTTGGAGCAATGGTTGGCATATTGAGAGAAAATTTGAGACATGCAAAAGAGGAAGAATCGAAGAAGAGCATCAGCGTTAAGCATAACCTACAAATAAGCAATTATTGATTTAGGTGTTTAACATATGGAGGCGCCTTGAGCAATGTGTCATTTTTATATCCTTTGCTTTAAATATGGTGTATGACACACAAGCTTTAGTTTTATAGGTTTTATG
>JAOTIZ010000004.1:25050675-25063334 GCA_027123425.1 Erythroxylum panamense
CTCATTAAGGCCCAACTAACTTCTTCTTCCTTCCTTCCTTTCCTACCTCATTCAGGCCCAACTAACACATTTAATTTCATTAACTTACCACCTAACTCTTTAATGTTATTACATACTAATTAATGTTAACTCAATTAGTGCTAACATAACTTACTTAATTAATCTAATCATGCTTAATTTTAAAAAAAATTTGAGGCTAACAAAAAGGGCAACAACTAACACATCAGATAAGATCCAAATGGGGAATAATAAAGGGCAAAATCAATATGGAACAGAAGTTCCACATTGCAAAGGTGGGAGATATCGAATGTTATCCTCTTCATTTCTCAAGCAGTAGAGGAAGGGCAAAGTAGTAGGAGCAGGAAAGGAAAAACTCATATCACAACCTCGTAGTCTACCATGAACATCACCTTAACCAAGGTGAATCTGAATAATTCAGAGTCCTAGAGGCCACACAAAGTTCTAATCCTGATCCCATTCTGCTTTACTGAGGCCCCTCTGAATAAAAATAAAGTTTAAAAAACTTAGCACAATACTCACCCACTAATCAGATTGCTAGTAGCTCAGAGTGTATGAAGGTGGATTGTGGAAATAGTATCATACTGACTAAAAAACAAACATTCCTAGAAAAGGATAAGGAAAGTAATGGGACGTCTAATGTCACCAAGCATGAAAAATAACTTGGGTAAAGTTTATAGTTTTTGCGATTATGATCTCTATTCAATAAATGAAAGTATTTTTTTGGAATGTTACATTACAATAAAGGAAAGTATTTTTCTGAAATGTTACATTAGCTCAATGTTTATGATTAAAGATTTTGATAACTATATAATAGTTCAAAATTCAAATTAAATTTATTTCTTTGTATAAGCAAAGAAAATTCTTGAAAGGAAATAAAATCATTGAATAATTGCTTTCTTTCTTGCAGTAACCTTCTTTATAAACTTATCTTTTTAGAAATGGATCCATGACATTTGGAAGGATCTTACTAATTTGAATAATTAGCTCTAAAAACCTTGACAAAACTTCGTTCTTAACGTCTAATTATCAAAAATTTTAGCAGAGATAATATCGAAGATTAAGCAATAGCTAGTTAAAGAAAAGGTTACTTAAGGAAGAGTCAATGCATTTATGAAATAGACACAAATAAGAGACTTGTGAAATGTCTTAGAGCATCAATATTCTTGAAAGCTATATCAAACTCTTTATACTTTAGAAAGTGAAATCACTATATTAAGAAAGATTGTAAAATCTTTCATACATTTTTTGTTGAGAGCTTGTAGAGGCTAGTAAAATACTACTACTTTGGAAGGTTAAAGAATCTTGAAAAATATATACTTGTGAGCTTGAAGAGGCTCGTCAAATTACTACTTAGGATTTTAGTGAAACACTCAAGTTGAATATTTGAAGACTAGACGTAAGCTTGGGTTATAAGCCGAATCAGTATAAATCGACTACGTCATTCTTTTTCTCCTCTTAACTTTTAAATTTTTGCATTATATTGGGTGTGGGTTCACTTTAGCAAGAGGCTCCTTCACTTTTATAATAAGCTCATTCTGTTTTCAACATGCAAGAGGTTCCTTTCATTTTAACAAATGTGTTCTGTTTTAAATTGTTTTAATGGGATTTATTGTTTAGTAGGCTCCTATTGTTTAGCAAGCTTGTAGTATCCCGTTTTCTCATATTAAGATCTAGAAACCTAGATAATAGCATATAAGATATATTATTGAGAAATTAGAAAATGCATTTCATGCTCATGTATAATATTAGCATACACATACATAAATTTGATTTTCCGTACACATTATAATGGTTGTTCATACACTTATTTGACTTATTCCAGGATATAAATGATTTTTAAATGATTATGATGTGGATAGTGAATATCTTGTCTTGAAAATTCATTTGTTGAATTATATTATTGACCTAGAATTTTTGGTGAGAATTTGGAAAATTTCTAAAATTATGGGTATTTTTGGACCAAAAAAAAGTCAAGTGACAAGATAATTAATAAATGGCAGTTGAAATTATTGATAAGTGACATTAAGATTTAATGACAAGTGTCATAGCAAATTTGGAGACAATTAGGCTAGAAATTGAGAGACAAATGGATTGATTATTAAGAGTCATGTGTTAGCTTAAGTAAAAATACAAGTAGCATAATTCTTTATGTGGTAAGTGTCATGACACTCACCAATCATTAAACCCACAACATATACATTGAAAGACCATCTTTTAATTGTCTTTCATTTTCACTATATGTTCTCTTCTTCATTTTCTTCTTCTTAATTCAAGATACTCACCCTCACTCTCACAACCCAACCCTCAATGTAGAGCTTTACTGTCATCCTTCACTTTGCCAATACAAGATCCTTGTTGACTTCTTATTCTTGATGAAAGCCTAACTATTCCCCCTTGAAGAGTTGATGATCGTATGAGCATGGAGGCTAGGTTTCATGGTGATTTTTGAAGAAGAGTTGAGTTAATCAAGTAAGTATATTGTTCTTCATGATTTGTTGAATAGCAACTTTTATGATGATATTAGAGATAAAATGAAGGTGATAATGGAGTAAAATATGTGCAGAAATTTGATGAATGTATGTATACATTGATGTTCTATTTTTGTGTTTATGATCAACCATAGCTTATGATTTGTTTATGAATGATATTGAGCCGAAATGGACCTGAGAATGAAGAGGAAATGAAGTAGAAAAGATGATCTATGTACAAGATGTGTTAAATGTAAAATGTAGGAGTTAAAAATCTGGAAGATTGAAAGAGAATGGCCAGAATATGTTAGCTGTAACGTTTCCACTGGACATGTGTCTATATTTTATCCATAGATTGATCCGTACATATCCAAATGAGTTTATATTAAACTAGAGACATATGTATATATTTTTCATGAAGGAATCAAATCTTAATTCTATCTCTAAGGGTTTCAAAATTTGGCTTGAAGTTGAGTATAGTATGCTGTTGTGGTGTGAGAACAGGCTGTAGCATTTTGAGTATATCTTGCAGAATACTAAAACAAACTGTATGGAATTGATGTCATTAAAAACTTAAGACATATGGGAACATTTTTTTAGAAGAATTTATTGCCTAAACACCTCATTTTCTTTGTCAAAATGGCCATGCAAAATTGACCCAAAAATTTGTTTTGAGAAAAGCTAGAATGATGATTGAATATGGGATCATCAGGTAGTGCACGATTGCGCACAAGAACGATCGCGAAAGAGGGGTAGATGCATGATCTTGCACAAGCACGACCATGACAAAGAGGGAACATTAAGTGGTTGCATGATTATGCACAAGCACAATCATGTACTGTTGCTTTCCTACCCTACCTTGGTGTTTTGGTCTTAATTGAGGTTTGAAATGAACCTAGATGGATGCTTAAGTAAGTGGTTAAGTGATTTATGAGTTTAGGATGTCGACTGACATTAAAATTGAAGAATGGATTGACTTGATATGAATGTATCTCAATTTGGAAGTTATGAGTTGTTAATGATATAAAAGTGTTCTTATGAATAATATGAATTAGATATGAATAAATGAAAGAGAATTAGGAAATTATGTGGATGTATAATGCTAGGAAAGGATTGGTAAATGTATGCTTGATGAATAGATGATTGAAAAACTGAGGATAATCATGTTTCACAAGATATGATATATGGATGATCATAAGATGTGAATTAAGGAAACATATCCGGGATTGTCATTGAGCATGCTTTATGCATATCACATACATATATGTATGTGATTGAGTATTCATGAAAATGTTCAAATTAGTAATGTGTAAATGTGTATGTATTGCAAGATATAGAAGGGCAATTAGAGCGACAACATCCAGACATTGCCACGACATTGAGACAATAACTATCTGGAGCATACTGTGAGTAACCTAGATGGTCTCACATTGATTTATTGTTTTGTTTAAATTATGAATTGAATTATTATGTAATGTGAATGTGTTCATTCTAGACATTAAATGTCCAAGGCGTTTGATGCATGAATAATATATTATAAGTGCTCATTCTATGTGAATTTGACAGAATATGTGATAACTTAATTGTTGAATTTCGGATCAAGGTCCAATGGTTAATGTGAATGTGAATGCAAAAGAAAATTGAGCACAAGTGAATGATTGAATACATATCATGCATTTCACTACATGAATCCATGATAACATAAAGGCAGTTGCAACCGAAGTCGCTAGTGAAAAAGAGCTTAAGGATTAAAATATGGTAAGAGCCTCTAGCTCACTATATATAATGAGTGTTATATCCCCAACGGATAAGGGATAGTTATTAATGAGCCTAGTATCCACAATACATATGGGACAGTGAAAAAGGCACTCAGTCAGAACAAAGTAATAAATGAAGGTAAGTCTTATGAACATTGCCCATACAATTTAATATGCATTATATGAATGATTAAATTAAATTGTATGAACCATTATGAATGTAAAAGGTGAATAAGTGAACCAAGAGTTATATGGTGCTTGTTGATAATTAGTGAAAGATGTGCTTTGTATGATGACATAAATTATTTATGAACTTGAAACATGAACTGTATGTGTTATGTGTTATGAGTGAGCCATTGATGATGGCTAAGCTCACTGAGTTTGCAAAACTCATCAAAATTGCAACATTGACTTTGTAGGTACGAGAGAGTAGACTTAGCTTCTAAGAGAACTTAGAAGAGATCTAGTACTGCTTTTGGATTTTAATTGGATCAAAGGTCGATTAATTGAGACTGAATGAATTAGATAGAATTTTGTATAGTTCCTTATTCATGTAGGATGTAGCATATTTTTGTAATAGAACTGTAGACTCTGATAGCTCATCGATATTGTATATAAGGACAAAGTATGTAATGCTACAATGTATATTTAGTTTTATGAAATGAAAATGAGGAATTGGGTTTTTAAATATTGTGATACTTATGTTTTAATGATGATGCTATGATTAAGTTAGTGACATGACTGCTTTAACATGCTACCCTTGTGGGGTACGTACTCGGATATTCTTCAGAATGTCAAGTATGTGTCTTATGAGAGTGGGATGCTACACTCACCTAAGAAGAAGATGAGTGCAATGAGAAAAGCAACGCAAGAAACTCTTCAAGTCACATTGTGAACAACTTAAGCATGACACCAAGGAAAATGAAGGATAAAAACTGCAAAAGTCGACGAATCCTTATCGACTACTAATTCCATATCTAAGTCGCCTTAAGGAATCGAAATAAGATGAACATTTTCCCTATCTATATCGCATACTTTTAAGGTTAATTTAATCTGTCCTTGTTAGATGTGATTAGGAACAGTCCTATTTATGACAAGTTCTTCAAGGAACTAAGCACCAAGGAATAAAAGTTTAAGCCTAATGACAAAGGTGTTAGTTTCAAAAGTAGCAAGTGCAATTCTACAACCGCATTTACCCCCTCAAACTGATATATCCAGGACATTTTATCGTGCAAGTATCAATGTATAATGATGATGAGGTTAAGGGTATGCTTAATCTTGGAGCAAGTAGAAATCTTATACCTCACTCTATTTATAAGAAATTGGATTTAGGATAGTTAAGACTTACGAATATGTGTTTGCAATTCGCTGATAGGTCAATTTGTCATCTGAAAGGAATAATAGAGGACGTGATAGTAAAAGTTGGAGGACTGAATGTTCCCATAGATTTTGTTATCCTAGATATAGGGGAAGTGAAGGAGAAAGAAAAGGAGCACTCCAAGGCCTTTTATGGCCACGACTTGATCGATGTGAAGAATGGGAAGTTGACCATTACAATCTTTGGAGAAACAGTAGAATTTTCATTCTTTAATGTTAAACTTGTTCCTACTATTGTTGTTTCTGATGGTTATTCTTTTGTTGATCATATTAATGCTGTATATTTTGATTTTGCATTGTAGGAAGAAGAATATAAGAAGTTGGACTTGGTTAAAGAGAGAAATGAATGTTGCCAATTACTGGTCGATGCAACTAAGGAAGAGGTTGGCGACTTCTTGAGGAAAGGCTCAATGAAAAGAAGAAAGTAGTGGACTCAATCACTTTGAGTGATCCATATTGAGTATAATGGTGGAGTTGTCTAGCTAAAAGACGTTAAAGAAGCATTAAATGAGAGGCAACCCATAAAATTTCTATTTTTTTCAATTAGTTGTTTGTTATTTTTGTTTAGGGAAACTCAACTTAATCTATTTGCTTTGTGTGCATTGGCCTACATTTCAATCTATTCTATTTGTCTTCCTCACAACTGTTCTCCTCTCCTCTATGTAGTGTGCCATGTTTCACACTACATCGATGTACTCACTACCCACACTTTTGTATCGTATTTCTATCCTTGTTCTTGTATTATTTTTAATACAGGGAAAGACTTCATGGGCCTTTTTGCTCATCATATGGCAATAAGAACATTCTTATGGTAGTAGATTATGTGTCTAAATGGGTAGAAATAATGTTATGCATTCTTGTTCATGTTAAAGTAGTATTGATGATATATGAATTTTTGTTTTAGGAGGTAGGCATAGATGGTGCAAAGATTTGTAAGCACTTAATGTCACATAATTGCATAGCGGCTTCTAAATATTGGCCAAATCCTTTCACTATATGTCATATGCATCAGTAACAATATATTATTTATTCCTGGGTGTTATAATATATAAACATGAATATACTACAATAAATGATCTAAGATGTCAATCCCTAGAGAAAAATTCCAAGGTATAACACAGGTAAATCCCAAAGTTGTCACTTTTTTATCAATAAACATATATAATTTTCTGATATGGTACGAGAATTAAACCATTTTTTGCTTCTGGGTATGAATTCTTCTTTCCACTTATGTTAAAATTTTTTTTGACATCCTTAGGTGTTAGCTCTTTTGTTAACTGGTTTTGACTAAACCATTCTCATGTATTTTGTTTCGTTGCTTTGCTATTAACCTGCCATCTTTGAAATTTTCAGGCCTACTTTGACTCGATCAAATTTTAAACCGTAAAAATATGATCGAAGATCTGGTTCAACTTATTGCCATCGTACTGTAAAGGAGAATGATTTAACACACAACATAACCCAACAGCTCAACTTATTGCCACCGTTCTGTGAAGGAGAACGATTAACACAACATAACCCAACAACACAACTTACGATTAACTGATCCGGTGAGAAGTCGAAATTACCAAGGAATTCCTCCTTTACTCTCACCAGATGTATCCACCAACTGACCTTGTTAAAACGGATTTTAGAAGGGGTGGAATAATTGTTACGAGCGAAGCAGAAAGAACCCGAAGACAAATCATTACACGTCGTTACTCGATCCATTTAAATGCTTCTGTTATGAATAATTCAGATACTTGCAGCACGCAGCTGCATATTACTGGTCAATCCCAAATGTCTGATATGGTGCCCAGCCGCTCTATTGCTTGTAACGACCCATTTTCATCAGGCAATGAATATCAGAAACCTTGACCTTTCTCTGTCTTGTGTAATTCTTCTCTCTTCTCTCTTGTTCTAACTACTTTACAAATACGAACAACATTACAGAATTTCGTAATATGGGCTATGGGGCTTTCATTTGGGTGCCTACAGAGTGCAATCATAAAAATTTCAGTAGCTTTTGGGTTGAGGTCTGCTCACTATTATTCATTTTTTAGAGTAACGAATTATTCATTACCCGTACGCCAAATTTGACCAAGTTAATGATCGAGTGTACGCGTTATTCGGTCATGTAGATACTTTTCCTTTCACTCCTCCATATGATTTTCACCCCCAAACTACTAAAATCTAAAAATCAACTCGACGCATAGGATGAAGACCGTAACCAAGTAGCTTCAAATCACCGTAACCTAGTACATCCTAACTACACTAATATATACTTTTTACCATCCATCCTAAGTATACCCATAAGATCTTTCAATGTGTAGACTTCAAAGGCCTTGAGTTCATTGCCTTCTCTCACAACCTCTCTTACATTTATGGAAATCCAGCCAAAAGCATCACCACACACCAACATTGTCCTCCCGTCCACAAATGTTCTTTTTGCAACCACAACCCATTTGTTCGATGCCACAAGTGAAAAACATGCACCACATATGTACTAGCAGTTACCCTTTGGTGACCCTTCAACAAGAACCACCCTCAGATGCATCATGTGGTTAACCACCCACAAACCAGAAGAAAACTAAAAAATCGACCCAAACAGCAAATAATATACAAGAAAGAGACCAGAATGTAAATACAAAGGAGGACATAAAAGAATTACCACTGAATCTGACCATCATCACTGTTACCACCAATTATTCCCTTCCATTATCATATCCTATTTAGAATAACTAAAAGAATAAGGAATCAAGAGTTGAAAAAGATCTTATCTTGCTTACCAATAATTGGCAAAATAGCTGACAGTAAGCAATTCAATCTGGTTCTCAATTTCAGTAGTAAAGAGACTTCCAAAAGGAGACGGACAAGGAGATCACAAACATGTAGATATGGAATAGGAATTTTATTGGAAACTAGGGAACTACAACTAAATCAGTCACAGATCTAATAACTATAAGGAATATACAAAAAGAAGATCGTAAGAAGAAGAACGTTCAAAGATTTATGGCCAATGAAGTAACCAGAAAAATACGAAAAGAACATTATGATAAAGGGCAGCAAAAAAGTAACACGTGACTGGGAAAAAAACTTTGACCTTAATAATATGTTATCCCTCTTAATAAGCGGAAAATAGAAAGGCCAAAGCAATATGTCAGCTTTGCGAACTCGTTCAGGGACATAGCTAAAACAAAATAAATGGGACTAATAACTTATTATGTAATCCATTTCATAACTAAAACAAAATAAATGGGACTAATAACTTATTATGTAATCCATTTCTTAAATTACTGTAAGTCAAATAAGAATCAAACAGTTTTTCCATAGAAGCTGGAAAGATGCGTTATGTACAGAGAGGCAATCATTTGCCTACTTGCTTCACTACAAGTCTAACTTCCATATATAAAAAGCATAATCTCCTGATGGCATACAATAATATCCCCAATAACATTTGATAAGCAGTATTTAAAAGATTATAATCACCTCGTATAGCTGAGAATGTGGCAGATGACAAAACTCCAAAGTGCAAAAGCACCATAAATGCAGGTAATACTTGCACAGAATTTCAAATGTCATAATTAGGATATCTCCAGTAAATGAGGACGTCTACAAGTTCGCTTCCCTAATTCAATCTCCTCCTCCTAGGTGCACGAGAATCACCGCTGTCGACATCTGTGCCTCTTGAGGCATCGTTTCTCCTTCGGGAAGAAGTTGAAAGGGAGACAAGAGAATCAATTTCCATGGCCGTGTCCATTTGACTCTCTGAGTTTACTGCAGCAATGCTTGAAAAAGAATCTCTATCATCGACAGGTTGAGGCTGCTCTCTGTTCCTCCCAACATAATGATTCCTAGCATATGCCTCAACTATCCCTTCTGCAGAACTCAATGCATTGGGAAATGAAGAGAGAATTGAAGATCTTTGTGAGTGTGACTGCATTCTCCGCAGTAGAAGTGGGTGAAGCCTGCGGGTAGGCCCTGTCTCAGGGTTAGTTGTGCCGGTGGGAATTAAATCTGATATGTCATCAGAAGGCATACTTGGACTTTGCTCAGCACGTATTCCCCTCAATGTCATTATCCTATTTAGAAAGTTATTAGTCCTATCTGCAGTTTCACGGGCACCATTTAGATCCTGCAAAGTAGTTAAATCCCGAATCATATCAAACCTACTTCCAAGACGCCGAATCATCTCTTCTACTGGGAAGTTAAAAGAACTTTGAATGCTTTGCCTCAAGCTCTCAACTCGCCTAGCATGGGGCCTAATAGGGATCTCGAGAGTTGGATCCTCCTCAGGTTGGCGAGTGTTACTCCCACGGCCATAAATTGGAGTAACATTCTTTATGGTCACTTCTCCCTTGCAGACTGGGCATTCCTTTGCATCTGAATACATATGTAACCATCGATACAGGCATGCCCAACAAAATAAGTGACCACAACAAGTGACAACAGGATCTGTAGCCAAATCCAAACAGATATTACAATCAAAGAAGCTCCCATCATTGCCAATTCCCTTTTCAACATCAGTCTTTTTCTCCAATACTTGATTATCCAAATATCCATTGTTGTTTTCACACATTTTGGAGACCTCATCCCTTCTTCCTTCAGCAGTAACACTACCCTCACCAGTCTGCAATGTGCTCATATTGCCAGAATTGCCTAACAATTGATTCAATTCCACTGAAAGGGATTGTGTTTCATGTGGAATTTGAACTGGCCGCTGTCTCCACCGCTGTTGAGCTCTAATTCTAACAGCTTCCCTTATTCTCTCGATAGGGTCATCAACAGCTGCCCTAATTCTCTCAATAGGCCGATCAACAGCTTCCCTAATTCTCTCAATAGGGTCATTATCCCAATCGTCCAAATTCACCACTTCACTTGGCACTGATCCTGATGCTATCTCAGGACTAGGCCCCAGGTTCAAATCAAGGTTCATGATATCAGATGTTGCATCACCCATGAGACCACAGAATTTCAGATCAGAAAACCTGAAATTAAGCAAATTGAGCAAACTCATAAAAATTCAAGCCTTCTCACGAATGCAAAACTCTCAGATAAAAACCTTACTTAATAGCACTCCCAAAAAATCCTAGATAAGCAGTCCTAACTTAACCACAAGAAGAAGGAACCAACTTTACGACAAAATTCAAGGCCAATAACATAAACCAACCTTTTTCGCAAACAACAGAAACCCAGATGAGGAAACCCATACAATCACCTATAAGTTATCAAATGAAATGGAATACCATCACTTTATAATCAATTGTAAGATCCCCAAATTACCGGTATGATCAAACCCTTTATCTTCGGTCACCAAGATGACAACTTTAAAGTCAATGATTTTACAACAGATACTACAAATGGGATAAAAGTCTAAAAATTGATAAAATGAAAGTGGTGAATATTGTAAAAAATCAGACTTCAAAAGAGGCATCATAATAACAGACCTGGAACAATAACAAACGACGGCTACAATCAGCTTGCAACGCTCTTCAGACTTTGAGTCCAGTTGGCTCCGAGTTGACTCACCATTCCCTGTTCCATCCTCTTATTATCAATCTCATCTATCTGGCTGAACACACACACACACACAGAGGGTGAGAGGGACAGAGAGCGACGACGCGCGAGAGAGAGAAACAGAAAACGATTTGTGTAAAATGTGAACAGAAATCTCTAACCAAGACTCCAGAGAGAGAGAGAGAGAGAGACTTATCTACAACCCTGCGTAGATTTACTTTTTGGTTTTAGACGATGAAGAAATTGAACCGTGGAGATGATAGTATGGCCCATCACGTTCACCATACCTTAATAAATAGAAGAAGCTAGACGGTTCAGATTGACTTGATAAAGGGCAACAAGATTAGTTGAGTGGTGGATGCGGCAAGATGCCTCATTGGGCTGATGATATTTTGCTTTATCGTAAGATTCATATGACACCAAATTAGAAACTGGTTCAACAATAATATTAGCCTATTTCTAAACAGTTTCCAAAGAAAATAAAATAAAATCAAGCATGTGATATAAATTTAGAATAATATAATGGGATAGGATGACTTGAAAGGGTATGGAATAGGATGATTTCAAAGGGTAATATAATGGGATAGAATGATTTCAAATTGATCATATTTATATTATAAAATTGATTAATTAAAAAGATATTTTAAAAATTAATTTAATTTTTTTGTTTAACTTAATAAAAGATAGTAAACTAAATTGAAGGTGTAAAATCTTTTTCATTCAGTTCGGTAGATGTCATTGATATATATATAGTTACAATAGTAAAGATGTTAGTATATATAAAGATATTTTAGAGATGTTAATTATCTTTACTAACTAAGTTGATTTTACAAGGACTCTTTGTTACGACTGAACTAGATTTGTTGGTCGTAAGATAGACTTGTCCTTATCTCTAATACCCTCCCTCAAGCGAAACTGGTTGGGACAAACAGAGAGCTTGTTGTGAAGAAAGAGAAACCGAGTTGTTGGTAACGACTTGATAAAAGCATCTGCAATTTGATTAGTCGTGGAGATGTATCAAATGCATAACCGTTTGTCGTGGAGATGTATCAAATGCATAACCGTTTGTTGGTTAGTTGCTCTCGAACAAAGTGAAAATCGATTTCAACGTGTATGGTACGCCCATGAAAAATAGGATTTGTAGCTAGGTAGGCGGCACGAATATTGTCACACCATAGCACTGGAGGGGAGGAAGGCTGAGCACCAACTTTAGTCAAGAGCTTTTGAATCCATAGCAATTCAGCAGTGGTGTTGGCTAGATTGCGAAATTTAAACTCGATGCTTGAGCGAGGTATTGTACGTTGCTTTCGAGAGCTCCAGGAAATTAAGTTAGGACCAAGACAGATACAAAAATCCCCTTGAGATCAGCGATCATCACGAGAGGTAGCCCAGTTAGCATCTGAGTAAGCATGAAGTGACATTGTAGAGCTTCATCGAAAGGGAAGTCCATGCGTCATTGTGCCCTTTATTCATTTTGTTGGGCCCGGGTCTCGATTCCTACCCCGAGGTGACCTCTCGAGGGCAGCGAGTAGGGGACACG
>JAOTIZ010000004.1:25120692-25132289 GCA_027123425.1 Erythroxylum panamense
ATAATTGGACATATAAGATATTAATTGTAGTGAGATTTAAAAAGATGTGGCCATTATACTTGTAGTTGTGAAAGAATCCTATACTATTTTGAATTCTATTATCATGTTGGTATTGGAATTGTTTTACTGCTGGATTTTGTGGATTTCATGGATAGAAGAAATAGTGAAGTGGTTGTTGCGTGTTGGCAAAGGGCTCTTGCTAGTGAATATCGTGTATGTATCTATCTATAGGAGAAGTGTATCCTGCGTGGGAGTCTTGCAATTAACAGTGCAGTGGGCATTATTTACATACTTGAAAAACGTAGCTTATATGGTGTCGGTGGTATGTTTTCATATATACACCGTGATTTAAAATAGTGGGACATTTATGCCAAATTTATGCTCTAATAACCTTTTAAAAAGGCAAACTTGAAGGCAAAATCACCAATCTCAGTGCACTAGTTGTAGGCACGTTACGAATTTGTTATATTTGTTTTTGATGGACTTTGGGAGCACGTAAGCAATCAAGAAGTAATTGATATAGTACAAAACCATGCATGAAGTAAGGGAGCACGGTTGGAAGTTTTGGTGTGACTTGGTGTAAGTCGTGAGTGGGTTATAGGTTGGATATATATGGTGAATTAATTTTTGGTTGAATGAAGACTTGTTCTTTTTGGCTGAGCAGCCATAGTTTGATTCTGGAGTTGTTGTGGATCAGTCCAGCTGGTGAATAGATTTTCAAATTTATTATAGAGGATCTGAACAAATTGGGAAGATGTCTTCTTTTCTATCTCAAATGTATTATGTTTTTATTCTTAGTTGATTCATCACTTGAGTTTTTTTATTAATTGTCTTTTAATTAAAAGTTGTTTAGAAAAATCCTCTAACGAGGTTAACACAAGTCAGCGTATTATTGGGTGTAAAATTTTTTCACGAGAAGTGAGATTGAAAGAAAGTGTCAGGGGTTAAGTAGTATCGACTCAGTAAAGCTTTAGGTCAATCTATTATACTTTGATAAAAGTATTAAACTAGGTGAGCGTCCGCAGACATAGACAAGGTGTGTCAAACTGCGTTATCAATTTCTGGTGTTTTTATTATTCCATTTTTTATTGCTTCTGTTTTCGTTTGTGCTAGAGACGTCCACGGTAAAATTGAAAAGTTTGCGAAACTACTACCCCGTCAAATTTTCAATACTATTCCTTCATCACAGTAATTAACAAAAATCATTGTAAAAAGAAATATTAAAAAGTGAATCTATTTCAGAAATTGTCAAAGTATATAGTCTTTGAAATTATTTTCATTGCACAAGGGGTTTTTATTGAAGACACTAATATAATATAAGGTCTTATAATATGTAATCCCAAATTTTATTTACAAGTTTGAAGAAATCAAATGATTTACTAGTCAATAAGGTCATGATATGAGTGGAGACATCAGGAAGATTAGTTTTAGTAGTCAATTTCCTCAGCATCTGATTTGCAACTTCATGCAATTACCTGCCTTTCACATCCCTGCTGCCACTAAAAATTCTTTGGACATATTGAAGTTCATTATGAAATGTTTTGCTGTCCACTCCTTTGCGAAGTTCTGGAAGACCTGTTGGCCCCCGTAATTTGTTTTTTAGTTAAGCATGATTTAAAAGAATTTTGAGGTTTTGATAGACTAAATTTTTGGAGTTAATTATTATGTCAAGGTTAGTAGGATTTTATTGCATGGATTGATGGAATTGAAGTATTAATGTTATAAGAATGAATGAAGGGCATTATTGGAAGTTCACTTAAGGGTATAAGACACAAGGCATAAAAAAAGGGCAAAATGGACATTTAACATTCATTAAGAGTATAAATAAGAAGAAGAAAAGTGGTCTTGTATTTAGAAGAAGAAGAAAACGTGGATGAAGAGGAAAAGAAGAGAAAGCTAGGGTTTTGGAGATCTTGAAGATTTTGAAGCTCCAACAAGTAAGTTATGCTTTAAATTTCATGGGTACGGTTGAATAAAACTCAATTATAGCTTAATATTTGTGGGAAGTTGTTAGTGAATGCTATAGGCAAGTGTTCTCTTTTAGGGTTAAAGATCAAAGATAGATTTTGATGTTTTTGTTAATGAGATTGGGTTGAAATGAAGTTGAAAATGAAGTAGAAGTGATGGATTAGTGTTTAGATGGGATATATGTGAAATGTGGGAGGTAAAAAGTTGGAAAATGTAAAAAAAAAGTTCCTAGAGTACGTTTCTGTAAAAGTTTGCCGCGACGAACTTTCCAACTCAAACTTTTCTGGGTCACCACTGCGAACTTTCCAGCACAGAACGTATTTGGGTATTTTGGGTATAACTTTTTGTGTAGTTAACAAAATGAAGTGATTTTTGATTTGGTGTAAACTAGAGACATAGGGATACAAATTGCATGAAGGAATTGAGTTCAAATTTAGTCTCTAAGGATTTCAAATTTTGGATGGAATTTGAGTATGGAATGTTGTTTTAGTATAAGACCAGCTTGAAAATGTTTTTGGTATAACTTTTAGAGTATTAAACCAAATTGAATGATTTTAGAGTCATTAGAAACTTAAGACAATAGGAAACATTGTTCTAGAAGAAAGTATTATCAAATTTCTTCATTTACTTGATCATAAATTGAAATTCCTATTGAATGGAATTTTGGCTATTGTTAAAGGAAATCAAGGAAGGCAAGAGGAGCAAAGTATGAGGCACCTTTGAGCAAGTCTTTAAGAAAGAAAATCAAGGTAGGTTTCATGTTTATAATAGAGTTAATGAGCCATGATTATGTTTTCAAAATCAATAGAGTTAAATGATTTCATTTTGTTTTATAAATGTTGCATTATTGTTACTTGAATATTTGAGAAATGTTCATATGTTTAGTATATGAATTTTGTGAATGAATTATGACATGGAAATGCATTTGAAACATTTCATGCTCATGAAAAACAAGTTTTCGAAAAGTGACTTTTTGGACAATATGTTTTGTAAATCATGAAATACACGTTATGTGGGTTTGTGGTGGTCCCCTAAGTTAAGTCAAGTGCACTTCGACTAAAGGCTTCTCCCGCCTGCTCGCTAGTGGCATGGAACTCCTTCATAGACTCTCATAAGTTCACGGCTACGCAAAACTATTATGTAGGATTGCGTTAGTATGTTCTGTTCACGGCTACACAGGACCCTTATGGGAAATGTGTAGTACGTTTTGTTTTGGATCCACCCAAACTATTCTGATGTGCTTATGTGTTCATAATATGTTTGACAAGATGGATGCATACATGATTTGTACTATTATGAACTGTTTGACAAATTGAGAATTTCATGAAACAAGTGATTTATGATTTTTAAATGGTGAATTACTATGTTTATGACAAGGTTCAATGAAAATGAGTGTTATAAAAGGGTTTTTGCTTATTTCTCGATTATAAACTTGTTACCCACAAGCTTTTGAGCTTACCCCCTTCCGTCTCATCTTTAGGTGAAGAAAATGAGATCGAGTGATCAAGAGTCAAGGCATCGCTTCGAGTCCTGCATGTTTTGTAATTTAAGCTAGATTTTGTAATCATGAGGTTTTAGTCGCATTTCAAGGATTATTAGTTCAAGTTTCTTATGTATTTTAGAATTTTGAGACATTGATGTATTGTGGTTTGAAATGTCATTACTTCTTTGTAAGAACTCTTATCTTTTGATGTTAATGAATTATGAATCATGTATGGATGATGTTGAGTGGAAGTATGAATTTGTGTATAGATAAGAATGAGTTGAAATTAGGTATACTTGAGAAAGCTATCAATTTGAGATGATAAATTTTGAACATGAATTGTTGTTATACATAAGTGAGATGTTATGAAAAAAAAGAAAGATAGGAAATTGTGACGAATGAGAATTTGTTATAAGAAATTATTTAAATGAGTAGAAATTAAAGATGATGAAATAATATTGGTAGTTGAATGGTTATAAAATGGTGTTGCATTAAAGGAAGTGAATTCGGGACAATGTAAATTGAAAGAAAGGTTAGGAAAGATGAAATTTTTGGTCAAGGAGGGTTGTGTTTCTAGGGGGTTCCACCATGGCGAAACCACAAGGGTCACCGTAACGAAAATAATATTGTAGGTTCGTCACGGCGAAAGTTAATTTTCTCTCCACGACGTATTTATCCCGAGAAGAGCAGGAGGGAAAATTTTGGGACCTTCTCCGCGGCGAACTTCACCCGAAGGGAACTTATGAATTTGTTCCCATATGTTTGCCGCGGCAAAACAATAGTTTGCCGCAATGAACCTGCCATGCCTCCGAAGGATTTTTAGCTTCCATTATGCCCAAACTTAAGGTTTCATAATCTCATGGCATCAGAGCAAGAAGATGAATCGATAATGATTAAGGTGTTCTCTATTGGAAACCGCTCACCTATTATGATTTTCCACAAGAGTTGGACTTCGGAAACAGGGTCTAACATTTATGGAGCTTATTTCTTACTAGTACCACCCAGATGTGAAGGCATAACGATAATGTATACTTAAATTGATACATGATATCTAATTAATATACTGTTTTAATATGTATAAAATTGTTGAAAAATATTCGAAATAGAAAACAAAAAACTAAAATGCACATAACTAGTCCTAAGAGCATTGCAAGTATTCATGCTAAGTTGGTAAGTTCTTCAATAAGTTAAAATACATTTAGAAATTGTTCAAAATTTCTAAATTATTTCAAAATTCTAATTAAAAATTATTTCCATAGATAGAAAAATGAAAGAGAGGATAAAACTCCTTTCTCTAATGTTGAAAAGTATCTTGCAACTTATAAAAGAAAGTCTAAAAAAATGTACAAGCAATCTACTTAAAAAGAACAAGAGAAAATTGTAAGTAATGTTTGTCTTGTAATAATTTCTATATGTTTGCTACTTTTGTTGAGATGCTCATATTTATTGCTCATTACATGTGTTTTTTTATTCCATTTCATTTATTTTTTTAAATTGTTGATATGTTCTTCTTGTCAAAATGAGTTATTTATACTTTAGCTGAAATTATATTTTTTAGTTGTAATCATATATGATGCTTGCATTTGTGAAAAGGAAAATGATAATATCAAATTTATTGAAGTTGTGGAGGATATGGAAGTGATAAGGCCTAGACGTAATAAACTTTTTGGAATGGATGTAAAAGTATCTAGCATGAAAGAAAATAATACGGAGAGTGAAGTCTTATACAAAGTTCCTAATGAGTATTTGTACCACTTTAAGAATGCATTGGAAGAAGAGATGAATTAGAAAATAAAAGGTGAAAAGGAGAGAACGAGAAAGGAAGTAGAGCAAGAGAAAGCTAAGTGCTTAGAAATGGAAGGGAACTAGAACAAGATAAAGCTTATTAGAAGAAATGATGAAATAAATGTTCTCCCTCATTCAATAGCTTCGGTAAGCTAATACCACTAACATAAATATGCTCTATAAATTGATTGCACCTATTCAATCAAGAAAGGAATCTTTTATTTCATCAAACTGTACATATCAATATGTAGAATATCAAGTGACAAATTTCCTTAAGCACTACTATTATACATCAACTTATTATCTTTTATGTTGAGATTAATTACTTATTTTTCCTTTTTCAAATCTAGTGCACCCAATATGGATTGAAATATTCATGCTTTCTGAATTTGTTCATAAAGAGAATTGAATTATTGTGTTGTTAGTTTTTGGACTATATTATTTATCTGAATTACATGTCACTGTAAAGTAGTTAATACTTTATTCTTTAGAAATATCAAAATTTTTATGAACATAGTAGTTTTACAATAATTCTAATATCCTTCCCCTTTTTTTTTCTTGGTAGGAAGGTGATAATTACGAGTAGATAAGGAGGTACTTGGTGAAGGATTTTAGAGTGCCCATGCATATTGGTTTATTTTGTATTTTGGTTAATGTACTTTAATTCTATATGAACTACCAAAAGATAATATAGGTACATATTTTAGCTAGTCATTTTTAGCTATTGTATTTTGAATATGTCAAATGTTGCTTATGGACTATATGATAGCATATATAAATGTAGTTTTTTGGTTGTTGATATTTGATAGTATTTAATTAAGACATACATTAATGTATATACATTGCTTTTAATATATATGGATGTTGCCTACTCAACGATAAGAGTTCCGTTTTACATTAACATGCTATTAGTAGTGAAATAATAAATTTTTGCTTTTATTGTTACATATTGTTGTCTAAAAAAATCACTTTACTACCTTGTAAAGACTTAAAATGTTGCTATATCCAGTTATTATTATTGCTATAGTTTGAAAGTATTGTGTTGCCTAGTCAAACTTGAAGCAACATTATTTATTTTGTTTCCTAATCATGAAATTTTGTTGTCTTATATTTATAGCAACACTACTTTATTTAACATTTTGAATTTTGTTATCTTAATAAAAAAGTGACAATAATTACACTTGTAGTTGTACATTTGTCTGTTACCTGATGCCTTTTTTATGATAGCATAGGCTTGGGATCGGGGAGGAGTCCTTAGAACCTGTGACCAAGTTTTCACGGGTGAGGAACTTGTTGAGAAGCTCTTTCACCAAACAGGTATGGATTTCCTTGATCAGAGCTTTTGGAAGAAGAGCTTAAAAGGTTACTTAAGTATGTTCAAAAAGGCCTGAAGTCTTAATTGCACGGGGTAAGAGTCTTGGAAGAAGAGTAGGGGGTTGGTGTGGGAGAATTTTAAGCAAGAAAGCTAAGTGAAGGAAAATTTTCTGGAGCTAAGTCTAGGGAGGACACACTGGAAATGGCAAAGTTAGCCGTGAGTTTTGAAAGGTTTTAGAGAGGGATGATGGGCACGAAGGTGAGCTTATGGGCAAAAGGAAATGAGTCAAGATGATGAAAGCCTAAATGTAGAGGGGAAAGTTAGAAGCCTAACCAGAAAAGAGAAACCTCGTAAAGAGTAGTGGGAAAAATGAATGATCTAGTTCGAGCGGGGTGATGAAGTGTGAAGAGCATGTTAAGAGAGGAAATAGAGAACTAGGACATGAAAGCCAGCCAAACTTAAACATGTTATGAGAGCTTTATACCTAATCAGAGATTGACAAGATTTAATTTGAGAAAGCTATCTCCAATGTGCATAATTATTTGATTCCCAATATGCCTAACTACTTATTTTTGTATTAATATCCTTGAAATTCTACCATCCAAAGGTCCAATGGATCCACAATTTTTCACCTTGTCTGTTACAATATAGCTAAAATTTAAAATCGTGATTAATGCAATTTCAAGTTTAATATTACAAAAAAAAAAGAAAAAATATCTCAGCCAATATAATGCCATGGGTGTAGGTACCTATGTGCTTGATACCAGACCATGCACCCTATGAAATGTTTAATAGTCACTGATAATTGTGAAAGTCTAACAATTTTAAAATATGCATCTCATAGTCAATAATATAATTTCATTTTAGAAATTAATTGAATACTGTTGTCAATTGATACTTTGACTATATGCATATAGACCAGAGATGAGTTCTGAGTTTGAATTTCTAAACCTGAACATACACTGGTAAACGTTCGTTGCAGCCATAATAAGACATTAGAATTCAACCCCCATGGCCTTCATGGATAAGGACGAGGAGGTTGGCACAGTACGATTTGACCAACCTCTCTCAGAATAAACAAGTACAAATTGCCCTAGTCAAATGCTTTTGCTTGGCGGCTAGGAAAGTTTGGGGTGTAAATAATTCGTCATCTAGCTACTTTGAACCAAAACAAAAAACAAAAAAAATAATAAAAGGGAAAGAGTACAATAAAATGAACCAGTTTTGGAGGTCATTTGGATACACATTACGTACTGAAGCTTTCAAGGAAAAGATGCAATCCATCCTCCGCTTGCTCCAAAAAATTAAGGTTCCTTTCAACATATTGAATTGTGTGAAGAATTGCTGGAAGCCCTATATTTACGAACTAAGAGATGGTTTTAGATCAAGACAATTGAAAGGTCAATTATCCTGATTTATGAGATACCTTGGCGTAGACTAATCATAGCGGAAATGGCACGTAACCAAATTCGATGTTATTTCTCCAAAAATTTTTTGTGGGAACCATCCTGGATGGCTGTCCATTTTGTTAGTTTCAAAATCAATCAACTAGTTGGATTCCTTTTGAGTACACGGCTTCCCATTTTCTGCCTTTCTTATGAGATATTTTTGACAGGTTTTAATTATGAGAAGATATTTTTAAGTCATTTACATTCAGATTAATCTTCGCTCCAGCCGAGTAGATCTCTTGCGGAAGGTAAAGCTCTGATTTTAAATTTTAAACGGCTGCACATATAAAGAGGATTTGAACCCGCGATTTTACTTAAACTAAAAAGGACCCTTATTAACTCACTTGCACCTTGAAATTTCTGCCCCGGTAATTTCCTCTTTGGTAACAAATTGACTGCAAAAAGGGGAAAAAAAAAACTCGATATGGAGTTATAGGAATTAGAAGCTATTTAAAGAGGAACTTAGATGACCGGATAAGATTGACCATACATTGGATAAGAGAAATGATCTATAAAGGAATTAACGAAGAATTGACTAGCACATGGAACCTTTTAACTTGAGCGAATCAATCTCATATAATCCATTTTATGACATATCAGAAAGGGTGAAAAGAAAGATTCTTCCCTCGCGCTTTGACCTTTTATCTTTACTGCTAAATTAATGACAAATAATAGTTTTTCTATATTTATTGATTATTTCGCTCCAGAGCTAAAATTGGAAAGAGCACGTTATACCATTGATTTCTTTACAATATCATATAATCAATCTAATAATCACGTATGGAAAGTACGTATACTTCAGTTTGAGGAACAATAAATCCTTTGAATTGGGTTTCAATTCCATTCTCATATCTAAGGTGGTAAGAAATCAACCGAGTTACCAAATCTCCCCCAGGGCAAGTGGTAGAAACTCAGACTTCTAACTACTTGTAAGAGCTACCTTAAACATCTTATGGCCGTTGATGGCAGGATCAGTTTGAGATTGTTGCGTACTTGCTAACTATCAAGCCAGAAGGTTCTCTTCTCCTACCTGTTTACATGACTTTTTCGAAGTTTTTTATTATATTATAAATCTCTGTTTAATTAATTGGCAAGAAATATATGATCTGTGGAGAATCCTTTGCATATATATGAAGCTGAATGATTCTTCTCCGAAACAAGTCAATTTTTTTTTATCAGAAGGATAAAACTTTAAACTAGGAGAAAACTACTTAATTACAATCTCGATTAGGATAGAAAGACAACCTACAGACAAGTTTTGATACCAATAAATGCCAGGTTCAATAAAACTGGCATAATTTGCTAGCCTATTGGCAACTCTATTAACCTTATGATATATATACCTAACCTTCACAAACTAATTACGGTATAGTAATTGGTTAATTCCCATAATTAGAGTATTATATGGACTACTGAAATTGCCGGAGGCGGATAAAATATTAATAACAATCAGTAAATCAACTTTGAGTTCGATTATGCAATGCCCAAAATTCTGTGCCAACTGCAAACCGAAATAAACGCCCCAAAGCCCCGCATAAACAGCCGTAAGTCAATTTTGTGTTCAAAGTATTTGTGCTCTGAACGCGGTACGAGGACTTCCTGACCTGAATTGCTTCCTTTTGTTGCTCTTTAGATAATGCAAGTGCTCAAACCGAGTTTAAAACTTGTCAAATCATGCCGCAAACAATGACATAATAAAATAATCTCAGTCCACCCGTCACAATGATATGACAATTCTGAAAAATAAGTACATACAAATTTTTCATTATTATTCTCATAAACAGAGTGAGACTTCAATCAATTATGATATTTTAACTCCAAGTTATTATTTATATATGAAATTATGATATTAAATGCGCCATTTAAGTAAATTAAAACTATGAGTAAATAAATAAGTAAATTATCAATTCATAGTCTTGCATTTTATGAGATAAATTTTAAATTAAATATGGTCGGGTCGGTCGTGTTGGGCCCGAGCCCAGTCAAAACGACCCGTGGGCTAATCGGTCCATTCTCTAAAGATCAATCTTCTGCCTAATGACTATGTCAAGCCCAGGCCCAGTCCACGCTCTCCTCAGCCCGTCTACAGGTGAGAAAGTCTCATGCAGACGTGAACTTGTAAACCTAGCACATGCACTATATAAGGTATTATTCTATCATAACGAATGTACGAAACTGATAACTTAGCTTTTATTGGCTTTTCGGCAACCCTACTTTCACAAAAGACTGACTTGATCGTCGGAGGAGCTAATCGGGACATAACCCTCGACGTGCCTTCTTCGTTTTGCAGGGATCTCACCGTCGGAATCACGGCACAAAGCAGCCAACTCATGGATCCAAACGGCAACGTTCAATCTCGCCAGAATCCGGCTGAACCAAAATAATTCCTTTTAGAATCAATAATTTCTAATATAGTTTTCGCAACTTAAAATTCAGGACTCCAACTCCAGCTCATTTTGACAACATCATGCGGTGGAAGAATCTTCCCTGTTGGCCGCTTATAATTGGCAAGTTCTTCAAGCGCTCTTTTTCAATTGTGATATTTCCACGTCTCGCGCATACAAGTCCAGAAATTTATATGAAAATATAAGTCGTTCTCATTCCATCAGGAAGTGGGATACGCTTGGAACTTGCATCCCTCTTGAGTGGGGAAGGAATGCAAAGCAAATTGACATAAAATTCTATTTAATTTGGTATGTTGATTTTTACTAGTTACTAAATTTTTGCTGAAAATATCATAACTCAAAATTGGATATAAGCCTGAATTCTTGGAACAAATACTCTGATACTCTTTCAACGTATTCTAAAGAACGGGTGCTTGTTTGTTTTCCTAACGTTTTAACTGAATGCCAATTTATTTCACCCTACAGCTGACATCTATGACGAATGAGTCCAGATCTTCTGTCCAATTTTATGGTGTCTTATTGTGTCTAGTGAATCTCAGTCATTCATTTATGTGGGTCTCGCGTGGGTCCCGCATAAATAGATACAGGCCCCACATAAATAAATGACTGAGATTCACTGGACACAATAAGACACCATAAAAATTGGACAAAGGATCTTATGTCATGACGAATAAGGGTTAGGGGTTGCATGCGAGCTTAGTACTGTATATAAAACTTTGTTTACCCAACTCAACATGCCCGTAACCTACCTTATATTCCCAAAAATAATAATCAAATTCAGAAAAGAATCCGATCGAGTTGGTATGTTCAAAGTAGAAAAAGACCAAGTTGAAGCTTTTCTTATTTAATTTAGTGTAGCATTCTTGTACTTTTGCTGTAAATAATTTCCGACTGGCGCTTCTCGACCAATGATATGGATACCGTTCCGTTCCGACTGGAAACCGGAACCGGAACGACCTTCAAAATTTCGGGTATGGATTCCGGTCGGTACCGGCCGGTTTCGGTCGGTACCGATTGGTACCGTCAATATCGGAATTTTAGGGACCGTTCCGCAAAAAATAAAAAATTCAGGGACGAAATTGCAAATAAAAAAAGTTAAAACCTAAAAATCTACCCGCACCCGCCCCACCCCTCGACGGCTCGACCTTCTCTTCTTCTTCGGTTTCTCTCCTCTCTCCAGTCGCCGCTGGCCC
>JAOTIZ010000004.1:25132389-25156879 GCA_027123425.1 Erythroxylum panamense
GACTATTTTATAAATTTAAAAAATATCCCGAAACGGTACCCGGTACCGACCGATACCGGTACCGTTCCGTTCCAGAGTCCAATCCGATACCGAGGCCGGTACAGTATTCATAGCATTGTTCTCGACCCTTTTTTTTTCTCGAGAGAATCATTTCAGAAATAGTTTTCTAACCGACCTTTCTCATAATTATTAATCACTTGATTAGGATAGTCATTATTAAGGAGGGTTTAATGCATGAAGTGAAGATGGTCTTTATTTGGGGTCGGCAAACGTCCATTTCCCCCAAAATTAGCGTGTTAGTCAAACACTGCACCGTGTTAATCATTACATTTCCTACAATTGATGCTTTCTAGAAGAAGAAAGTCTAATATGACCAACTACAATCTTCACGTGGTGAAACTGTAGGTACTCGTTCTCCCTTACCGACTAGGAATTAAGTGTAGTTTAGGCTCGTCTTGCCATTAATAATCAATAAACATGAACTGGAAATGTTAATTGGAGTAGTATGGTGGGCATAGTATATATATGATAAGCAATTCGAAGACCTGTTCTTGCAACTAATCTCCTATACCTAACGATTTTAATTTGGGAAAATATTCCAATTACTTGTGGTCATGTCATTTTAGAAATGTTAGGAAATATCATTAAAAAGTTTCAGAAACTGGGTTTATTGTCGGCGAAGACTTTGATTATTCTCTGCTGCTGTCTCGCAAATTGGGATTATGACTTCCGAAGAAGTCATTGTTACAAGCCCGTACGATCACGGTCAAATGTTGAAATTTAATGCAACTTAAAAATATGATCAGATACCCTAAAGCTACAGGGATCTATTGATCTCCTTTTTTGCTTGTGATTGTTCTACTCATTTTTGCTTGTATTGAACAATTGATCATTTCTCAGAAAATGAAAAGTTTATTAAGAAGTTGTAGGTAGGTACTACAGTCAACGGTGTCACATGCAGGAACAGATCTTTTGTCCAATATTATCCTGTCTTATTCTGTCCATGAAATCTCAACTATTTATTTTGTGGGACCCATGCAAGGTCCACGCGGAACCTACATAGAATTTATATAAATAAACGGCTGAGATTCATTGGACACAATAAAACACCATAATATTATACAAGAGATCTGGACTCGTCACATGCACATGCTCCTCAAAACATGTACATGAGGGTTGTTGACTCCTTCAAAACAAAAAGAAAGTCATAAAAAATAAGAAAATTCAAGGAAACTTCATGGCCTGTGCAAAACATAAAGTTGACCCAACTCACAATTGATAAGAGCCCCCTGTGATCCTATGCCCATCACTTTTATTCTCTTTTCCTGAACGTACTATCACCAGCAATTTTCCTGTTACCAACCGATTGTGGCAAGATGCTCGTTCTTTCACTCGTTAACTTTCTGTCATTAACTGTACTCTTAAGTGGCTGTCTTGTACCAGTTGTGTGCTTGGAGTTTGGATTTCCTGAGTTTGAAGCACAGGACCACGCTGATTTGATCCAACACAACTCTTACATAGCTCTCAATGCCATCCAAGTTACACCCGATGTTAATGGACAGTCTATACAAAATTTCTCAGGACGTTCCTTGTTCAAAACGCCATTCAGGTTGTGGAACAACGAAGGCAAGAAAGCTTCTTTCAACACCTCATTTGTACTCAATATCAAGAACGAGACCAACCCAGGTGGAGAAGGCTTGGCATTTGTGTTGACGGCAAATGAGTCTCTTCCAGAAAATAGCCATGGACAATGGCTCGGGATTGTAAATTCACAGTCAAACGGTTCTTCTCAAGCCAGGATTGTGGCGATTGAATTTGACACCAGGAAAAGCTTTGAACAGGATATTGACGACAACCATGTTGGCCTGGATATCAATAGCATCTACTCAACCACGCAGGTGTCTTTGACCAGCCGTGGAGTCAGCATAGATTCAAATCAGGATATCCCCGTTGTTGTTGAATATGATGGCAGGAATTTGAGAGTGTTTGTTGGGAAGAACAGTACTGAACCTATTATCAATGAGCCTATCGATCTTTCTGTCTATCTTCCGCAGAAGGTTTACGTGGGATTTTCTGCTTCAACAAGCAATTTCACTGAACTCAATTGTATAAGGTCCTGGGAGTTCAACGGCTCCAAGATAGACGATAACAGCAACATCTTGTGGATCTGTATAGTGGTTCCTGTAGTTGTGGTGGTGTTGATTTGTGCTGTTCTTTTCTGGTACTGGAAAAGGAGATATGGCAAGGTCAAAATAGAGGATTCGTATCCAAGCATTGAAGAAGCAATCATGGGGTCGTCAACAGCACCACAGAAGTTCAGACTCAGAGAACTTAGAAAAGCGACAGGAAACTTCTACCCCAAGAACAAGCTTGGAAAAGGAGGATTTGGAACAGTCTACAAAGGAGTCTTGGTACAAAAAGAGGTGGCTGTCAAAAGGATATCCCAGAAATCAACACAGGGAAAGCAAGAATTCATAGCAGAAGTCGCTACAATTGGCAACCTTCACCATAGAAATCTGGTGAAGTTAATTGGGTGGTGCTATGAAAGTAAGGAATTCCTTCTTGTTTACGAGTACATGTCTAATGGAAGCCTTGATAAGTACATATACAGTGACAGAAAAGGAAACGAGCCTGTTTTGACAATGAGCTGGGGAAGAAGAGTGAGCGTGATAACGGGAGTGGCCCAGGCATTAGAATACCTGCACAATGGTTGTGAGAAGAGAGTACTTCACCGGGACATCAAAGCCAGCAACATAATGTTGGATTCAGATTTCAGTGCGAAGCTGGGGGATTTCGGCCTGGCTCGAACCATCAAAACAAGCGAACAAACTCACCATTCGACAAGAGAGCTCGCGGGAACACCTGGCTACATGGCTCCGGAGAGCATTCTCACCGGAAGGGCAACAGTCGAAACAGATGTTTATGCCTTTGGTGTGCTCGTCCTGGAAGTTGCTTGTGGAAGGAAACCTGGAGGCCAAGCAGAGCAGAACGACTACACCAGCAACATTGTGCATTGGCTGTGGGAACTTCACAGGAACGATACCATTATCAATGCTGCAGATCCTAGATTGAATGGGGACTTCGATCGTGAAGATATGAAGTGTGTGCTCGTGTTGGGATTATCATGTTGTCATCCGAATCCAAACCAAAGGCCCTCCATGAAATATGTTTTGCAGGTTCTTACAGGAGAAGCACCAGCGCCTGAGGTGCCCAGCGAAAGACCAGCTTTTATTTGGCCACCATTGCCTCCATCTTTCAAAGACGTTGGCCATTGTCAAGACAGTGCCCAAGTAACTGGATTCACAGAACTCAGAGGAAGATGAGTCGTATTCCCAAAGTTTTGGAGTGGGAATGTGGGATGATTACGATGCTAAGTTTTTCATTTGATTTGTTTTTGTGTAAATGGACAGCGATACTGTCATTGTTTTAATTTACATTCACACACTCTCATATTTGGAAGAGTCATGCTGAAATGGCGCTTGTAACTGATTGAAGAGGGCAGCTATACTGTATGCTTGTAGATGCTCTTTCATGTTCGGTAAGCAAGAAGCCTTACAGATTAATATTTTTATGTAACCCGTCATTTAATACTAAATGGCTTGTTAAACTGTCTCTCAGTGTTCAGTCAAAAGCTTAAATTGTTCATTTTTTTTCTTAAGCGTATATAATGAGAAAATGTAATGCAACCGGTTACTTGACCAGGACAATTATAAAAGGTCAGATCTATTTACAGCTCCTATTGCTTCTCTATCATAAAAAGATGAGATCTTTAACGATACAGTGAAGGGATCAAATTTACCGAATCATCTATCAAAAACAGAATCCTTGAAGATTTCAAAGACAAATAACTTACATCATATTCAAAAATCTGCATCGTGGTCCTTGTAACAGAAAGAAACCAAGAAGTCCAATTGCTTGGAAAGAACCTTTAGCAGCATTGATGGAATGTAATTTGTGCTGTTTTCTCCAACTAACCCCCATGGATTGCTTGTTCAACTGCTGATTTCATTCATATATAAATATGCTGGTGTTAGTTCTTAAACATGCTTTTTAAAATCCACACTTGTTTTCCTTTTCTTGTTTTAATTATTACTTCGTGCGAAGTGCTGTAATTCTACAGCTCTTTAACAGAACACTTTCCTGCATAACTTTGAATTATGAACGCAGAAGAGTGCAAAGATCTGGCTTTCATATGCAGAAAATGGACAAAATTGCCAATGGTTTAGGTTAGGGTTAATCATTAAAAATTCCAATCAATTCTGCATATGCAGTAGAAAAAATTTTAAATGGTTTAATTTTTTGATTTAGGTTTTAACTTTTCCTTGGAATTTATTTGAATACCTATTTTTTTTACCGATAAATTTATTAATTAATAAGTAAATTTTTATAAATTAATAAATTAAAATAAATAAATTATTTTTATTTAACATTTTTAAATTAAACAAAGATAAAAATAATCAATTTCAATCATATTTTCAAAATTTTAATTTTATTCAATTATCCGTTATATTTTAATCTTAAAATATTTGTCTTACTCTTGTCTTAGTTTTTAAAACATCGGTTAAGGAATCAAATGTCCGCATATTCTAGCCATTCACACCAAATATTGTACACTTTTCTATTCAAAATAAGTGTCATTTTAGAGAGATTTTAATTATTCAAAATAAGTGTCGTTCATGATTTTTTATGCATGTTTATAATTTTATTTCTAAAATTACCCTTTAATTTATCTCACATCTTAATTATACAGATTATATTTTCAAGAGAATTCAATATGTAATTAATAAGGGTATATCAAACATTTCACTAACTTTCTTAATAAGTGTGCATCTATCTAAAACGACACTTATTTTAGATAGGAGAGAATGTCTAAATCGGACGGAGTAAAACGTGTCACTAATTTGATCGCATTAATGATAGCGTTAATTATGGAAAAAGTCCTATCCGTACTTAAGTTTGATCATCAAGTGATTTTAATTATGTTTTTAACAACTTTAGCCAACAGAGATTGTATTATAATCTACTAAGTTACGTTTAGAATGACTTGGGCAGAGTATCCAATTACTTGCATAGTAAAATTTATTTTCCTAATTATTTGGAACATTGAATTTGCTACACAAATATGACATGAATATCTTATGTTTCATCAAAATCCGTTCTGGCACCTTAGATCCCAAATTGCCTACCAATGAAATATAATTCAATTCGTATATAGATCCAAATTTGTGCAATTTTGAACGTCTGATGGTTATCAAAGTCAAAATTCCTTAAAATGGCAGTAGACCTGCTTCCAATGACAGTGGAAACCAGCTGAAAAAAGTCAAAAACACACGATGTTCAATATAGATGTGCTGGTCCCACCTAACATCGTCAGAAACTAAAAATAAGAATCAGAGCTTCTGTTTCGATATGACGTAGGATTGGAACACCCTATCAACAGGGTGCTCCAACCCAAAAAATAGAGGTACATGACCTTAACTCTAATCTGTCTGCACGGTCAAATCCTGTATGCCCAAATCATGGTACGTACTATGCACAAACTGCAGCACTGGACGATCATCAACTCCGTTTTTCACCTATTTTCATAATCACCCGGGGGGAAAAAAGAAAGGAGGAGCATATTTTACAAACCTTCATCACTCAAAAGTTGGAAAATGGAACAGATAAAAGCAAATCACAGCAGAGAAAATATGCAAATTTGAGTGATCACCTTAAGTGAAAGGGAGCCAATAGCATGACCCGGCACAAATTCCCAGAAACGAGCTTGAGAAAGTTCACTAACATCTGCCCGACCAGAAATCTAACAAGTCAATAAAGTTTTGAAAGACAAATACGTTAGTATGTGATGTATATCCTATCAATTGCAGGATAAGCTGCTGCATCCTGACACCAGAAAAGATTGTGAAAATTTATCAGCACACTGAAATTAGCAAGTGAGGTATATTTGTTTTGTCCATCCACATGCACGCCATAATTAGTAGCAATTACACAGAAATATTCGAATAGAAACAGAGGAAAGAGGCACTTTAGCTCAGGGAATGAGCAACGTCATGTGAACTGAGAAAGGAAAAGTAATCGTTAAATCACATAGACCCTTCCCCAACCTTCTGTCACAGCCAAGAAATAGGTTCACGAAAGTATAAACATAGAGATAATGTTAAATTTCTCCCTTCTTGTGGAAAGTAGGATATTATTAACACATCAACATTAGCACTCAAGTTAACACGACATTTGTAGGACCTTCACCTGTCTTGAGCATTTGCTTAATGCCGAAGATGGAATGCTAGCTGGTGCCATTTGAAGCAAGATGGCACCAGAAGCTCTGAAAAGTGGCATGACAATCATAAAGACTGCAACTGAAACTATTCCCAAGCATAAAACCTCAGCATTTTTTACTCTGAAAAGAAAGGAAAAGGACAAGACAGAAAGAAAGATTAAGAGGAGGTGTAAAATGAAAGAGTTTGCATAATAACAGCAAAGAGGAAGAGAGGAAGAGTATGCTATACCCAAGAGACAGGAACCAGGATGCAAGTATCAGCCCTGCACTGAGATACATAAGAGTACACTAATTTACCATATGCATACCAAGAAGAAAGCAAGGAGATGATTCATGTCAAATGAGAGAGAGTGGAAAAGAGAACCTGCGTATTGAATCAGCAAGAACATGAAGGCAAACCGAGTGATAATTCATATCTTCTGCTTTTCTATAGACTGAAAAAAAGTACGCCATAAATACAAATGATAGGGACAAAACTGACAGAAATATCATTAAACTTAGTCTTATTATATTGAAATCCAAACCATTTAACAGATCGACAAGGAAAATAAAAGATATATGTCACTTCATATGGAATCTTGCATCTGGAAAACAGCTTCACAAGCCTTACCTAGATTAACACGAGCATAATTCCTGAAGAACCAAACACCAATAAGATTCACAAGTAAATTTGTCACGGCTGAAACAATCAGATAATGCCTACAAGACGGAACGGAAAGTGATTTTACAAGAAGTATTATCAAAGGCATAATATTCAGTTTAGGATTGCATGTATTACCAAAGGCACAGGGATCAGCAGTGGCTATCCTCCCTTACTAGAGGGCATAAAGATAATGGACTTCTACATAGTTTGGTCCTTAGTAGTTTGGTTTGTAGTTTGGTGGGAAAGGAATCAAAGGGTTTTCAACAACAAATTCAGCTTTCCGAAACAAGTAAGTGAATGTAATATTAGAAGAATCACGTGATTGCTTATAGCTAGAGGGCAAAGCCAGACTCTTTCTCCATTGCTGAGGTCAAATTGGTTACTCTAGTGAGCTATCATGGTCTTCAATTGTTACATGTCTGGTGCTACATATGAGTTGACCCCTATGGTCTTGATTTGTATTATGTTGTGTAATTCTGTACATTCCATGTAAACACTGATTATCTATCAATGCAATTTATTTACTTAAAAAAAAAAGCGCAAGGATCAAGTGTAAAAAAAGAAAACAATATAATGATGTCAAAGTCAGCATAAATTAACTCACTTGTGTTCAGATTCATCCTGAATGAATGCATGAAGTGCTTCAACAGCCAGGGAGAAAGACAAGAACAAAAGAAATAGCTGTCTACATGAGCAGCAAATTCAAGAACACTCAGATGTTAGTGCAAAGAAACAAAGCTAATTGCAATCGTTGACGCATGTAATAACCAATAGCAATAAATAGTTGGATACCAGTGATTTGAAGTAATACAAAGTGTTCCTACAACATCTTTTCCTTATACCAAATTCTTGTTAACATTAACCTATAAAAAATGTTCATTTGGCTACAAGTTTCCATTGTCAGGACAGCAACACACATGCACTACACTTTTTTTTGGTAATGACATGCACTACACTTGCAAGTGAATTATTCTATTCTCAATTTCTGTTAAGTATCCGCTTGTGAAGGGTACACATATCCGAAAGGAAGAATTTTTTTTTCCCTAGACTGTTGACATTCTTGAGTGAGCTAACAGTGCTCTATATAGATTTAAATAACAAAAAATGCACAAATTGCGGTCTATGTCCAAGAAAAGAAATCTCAAGAAACCAATATGGACGCACTAATGCAGTGAATGCAGTAAGTGTGAGTTACTTACAGCATTAGTGAAAGCAGCTAGCACCTCAAGCCTTTTGTATCTGGCACGAAGAGAACGATTCAACAATAAATGCACGTTCAGAAATCACATTGAAACAGTTAACTAACATACAGATAACTGAATATTGACTCAACAATTTAAAACTAACCCATAAGTGAATATCCAGTGAACAATCTTCCCATGTCAAGTGATACTGCTCCCTGAAAAAGAATATAGAAAACCCCAGCGATCAAGATTCATGAAGCATAACGAACAAAAGATTACGGATGAAACCCCAGTGATATTAACCTCCATCCCAAAATACTAACAACCAATAAAGCAAGCATTTCCATCTCTACCGTCCAGTGAAAAGCAAAACAAAAGCCCAAAGCTAGAGAAACGAGTTTCTTAGTTCCAGTTTCGTAAAAAAAGAAAACAGAACCTAAATCACATCAATGCCTAATCAAGAGGAAACAAATCAGTATCAATGTCAAAACCCAAAACATCGTTTTACGCGGTCAGGAAAAATCGAATAAAACTGAACCGACTAGCGATGTAACAATCAACCGCACACCGCGAAATCAGAACCAGAAGAAAAGAACAGATTTCATAAACCCAATACAACATTCGTAGACACAAACAAAGCAGGCCAAAAATCGAACCTTTCATACAACTAAAAAACAGAGACAAACTCGAATCCAAACGCAGTTTTCAAAATGCCAGTAACGAAAAGATGAAGCGAGCAACGGCGCCGAAACTTGAATGAAACGAAAAAGACCTAATTGAAACGAACCTACAATATAGGAAATCAAAGAAAGAGAAAAGGAAACAGAAACGGAGTAAACAAAATTACCTAAAAGCTACAGACGCAAAAGACCAGTATCACTTTCTCTCCTTCAAAACTCATCGCATACTTCCAGAATCAGAATAACGACTAACGACGTAGGATCTCTCCCACCGCTTGCTCCACCGTCTGCCTGTCCGTGGTGCCTGCTTCACCTTCTCTAGTTGTGGTTTTAGGGATTTGGCGTACAGGAAGAGAATAATTGGGGAAAACGAAAAAGGCTAGCTAATTATGATAATGGGTTGGGTTATTATCTACGGTCGATATAAGTTTCACCAAGGCCAACTGTGACGTTTTATTCAATAAAACGTCACAGTTTCTATTTCGCGACGTTTTCTTGACAAAACGTCGCAAAAAATATTACAAATTTTTGACGTTCTATAAAACGTCGTGAAAAGTTTGAACTTTTTGTGATGTTTTTTAAACGTCGCAAAAAGTCTTCACAATCCGTGACGTTTTATTAATAAAACGTCACGGATTGTGTTATATTCTTGTAGTGTCACCCCAGCAACATGAGGAGTTATTAGCACATTGTTGAATCTTAGAATATGATCTTGAGGCTCAAATGGCTCAGTCCAAGCTTCGTCAATGCCTAAGCCACCCAAATGGCCAGAATTAAGGTGGTGCCTTACAGCATCATAATTCAGGATGTTGGAATTTTTAAGAAAAGAAGATGAATAGGATGAGATAAGATAAAGATTAAAGAATACGTAACACTCCCATATTTTTATTGTTAAACTTGTTTGTCTTATATAGACAAAATACAAACAACTAAAATAGATTTTTCAGCTACCAAATCTAGCTTATAAGATAAGACTAAATATAATCTAAGACTTATTCTAAGATAATCTAAGACTTATTCTAAAGGAATTTAAACAACTCTAAAATTTGAATTAATTCCTAACATTCCTTCTTAATTCAAATTTTCTGCATAGAGTACATCTCTCCTAATTTTTAGAATATTATGTGAAGCATTTCTCTTCACCAAATTCCTGTTGATGCCCTTCTCATCAACCTGCTATGATTATGTGAAGCACTTCTCTTCACCAATTTTCCATTGATGCCCTTCTCATCAACCTGCAATTATTGAAGTATGTCTCTCCAAACACATCTTGGTGCACTTCTCACCAACAAATCTAAAAAAGAGTCTCTCCATTGTTGATGATGAGAAAGTACATCATCAACAATGGTAAGATGATGTACTTTCTCATCATCTTACCATTGTTGATACACTTTCTCATCATCTATGATGCACTTTCTCATCATCTTACCATTGTTGATGCACTTTCTCATCATCTTATCATTGTTGAGCACTAGTTTCTTCTTCAACAACTTCAACCAAATTTGCATATTCTTCTTTTTTAAATATGCAATTCTTTTATAAATGACCAAATCTTTTCCAGTTATAACATTGAGGCTTTCCTTTATGTCAACAATATTCCTCTTCATAACCTGGCTTCTTGCAATTTATACATTGGAGATTGTTCCCTTCCTTCTTCGATGATGGAACTTTTGCTAGATAAGCGCCCTCTACCATTCTCACAGTCTCTCAAGGATCTAAGGCTTTGATACCATGTTGGAATTTTTAAGAAAAGAAGATGAATAGGATGGGATAAGATAAAGATTAAAGAATACGTAACACTCTCATACTTTTATTATTAAACTTGGTTGCCTTATATAGACAAAATATAAACAACTAAAATAGATTTTTTAGTCACCAAATCTAGCTTATAAGATAAGATTAAATATAATCTAAGACTTATTCTAAGATAATCTAAGACCTATTCTAAAGGAATTTAAACAACTCTAAAATTTGAATTAATTCCTAACATTATTTTATTAATTTTATTTATTAATGAAGATCTAACTTATGTCTAGTTGTTTCATATGTTTAGTTAGGTGAACCTATTTATTATCTTTGTAATTATTGATTAAATATTGTTTATAAAGTGAGACATATTTCTTTAAAATATATTTGTATAATTTTAATGTCAATTTAATAATGTTTGAATTAGATATTATATAAATCCATTGAAAATAAATTTCAACAAAACATTTAACTTAGTTAATTGGAATTTTAAGTTTTTAATAAGGAATTTAACTCAATTAATTGACATTTCCTCATGTGCATTGAAAGCTTTTGGAGTCCCCAAACTCTTCATAAAATGGATTGAATAATGTGTGACAACTACTACTTTTATCACACTGGTACATAGAAAAGCTACAAGAAAATTTAAGGGAGCTAGAGGGCTTCAACAAAGAAATCCCTTACCCCTTTTTTTTGTCATATGCATTAAGGTTTTGACCATAATCATATCCAAGAAAGTAAACCACGATATTAACTTCAAGCTTTACTATCAATGCAAAAAGTTAGAGCTTGCTAATCTATTTTATTGTAATGATATGTTGATCTTTTGATGTGATGACCTAACTCCATCAAGCTATAATGATCTCCTTGGAGCAATTTTAATAGTTGCATACTATTCTCAGTAGGTTATCCAATTTTGAATGAAAAAATTCTTAGAAATCTTTTAAATACCTACAATGCTCTCATACAATTATTGTCAACCTTATGTAGGTAGGACACAACTCATTAGATTAGAAATTTTTAATCCTTATATTTATTAGAGCTTACATTTACTTGCCACACAATCTGAGTAAGTCATTTGATATAATCTTACAGGCCTTTCCCTAGTATACTAGAACCAATAACACTTACGTGGTCAAAATTAAATAGATTGAAATGTACACTCTAAAGGACAAAGGAGGGCTTGGTATCCTATCAGTTAGAACAATGAACAAAATGTTGCTGGCTAATAGACTTTAAAAGTTAATTGTTTACAATGAATCCCTTTAGGTAAAATGGATTCATGCTTATTTTTTAAAGGCCATATCCTTTGGAGGGTAGAAATGAAAGCACATTTGCTTGGGCTTTAAGATATATATTAAACTTAGAGAAACTCTAAACGTTAACTTTATAGCAATAAGCTAGGAATGTTAGGGGTATTAATTTATGTAAAAAGCAACAAGTTTTAAGAGACATTTATCAAAAAAAGACAACAATGGGAGGCTTGTAAGATCAAAAATAAAGGAAAGTAAACTAAAAAAAGCTTATGATTTTCTTTGAATTGTTGGATCATATTGAAAAATCATCAATATCATGTCAATAAAACAATTATTAGCCTATAATTTTAGTATACTTAAGGTTATGTTTGGTTAAGTGATTATTAATAGAATGGAATGAAACGTAATATTATTCCATCATTTATGATGAAGGTTTACAATAAAATGAAATAGAATAGAATGGAAGAGGAGGGTTTCATATTACATCTCATTCCATCATAAATAATAAAAATAAATTACCTCCAATTTAGAGGGTTTAGGATGGAATGTAAAATGATAAATAAGTTTTCACTATATTACATTATAAACTCTTTTTCTAAACAGCATTTTACTATATTACATTATTAATCACTCCATTCCTTCCAAACATTTTTCTAATATTACATATATTTACATTCCATTCCATTATAAAGTATTTCATTCCATTAAAAACTTTACGTTCAACCAAACATAGCCTAAGGGAATGGATGTCAAGTACTCATTTCATTTACTTAAGGAATACCATCTCCACTCAAGAAGATATGAAAAAGGCATCATTATCATTTCAAAGATATAATTAGTTAACAAGAAAATGTAGTTTCCTTTCTCTAGGAAAAAAAAACTAAAACCCTTTATCCCAAAGGTAATCAATAAGGAATAATCGAGGAGCTTAACCAACCAATTCTACGAAATGGACTTTAAATCATCTCTCTTTAGCTTGAACCTTAGGAAAGCATTAAATCTTTATGGACTAAATGCTCTATTTTTCAAACATCATGGCATTTAAAAAGAGAGTAGATTACAAAAGCAATTCTAGGTAAAATCATGGCATTCTATTGTTACTTTGCTCCTTAGCCATTATTGATTTAATTGGGTATCGATCCTAAATTTTCGAAAGGTTTGATTACTCTCTTTCAAGACTTAATCATTTAACCCAAATTGATTAATCCTAATTGATTACAAAATTTCAAATTTTGCAATCTCTCAATTATGAAAACAACATTTTCAACTAATTCTCAAGTGATTTATTGAACAATTAAGTTTCATACAAGATATCTCTTCGTATGATTATCAATTTGATATTGGCATGACTTATTAGGTTGCTAACTCTAATTACCCAACCTAATCGAATTTCTATAGATTTAGTTTCTCAATTTGTTGTCGAAGTGTTTAACAAACTCAAATATCACAACACCAAAATATTGCATTGAAAGTAATAATAGTCAAGTCGTAAAACGACTCAAAAACAAATCCTAATATTAAAATTAAAACGTCATAAATGTGAATAGCATATTCAAATCCAGTTCATACATCAAGTTTAATGAAAATAAGCAAGGAAAGGAAGAAAACTTGATTTGGAATGAATTTGGAAATTATGGAACTCTCCAATGCTCTTCTTGATCAACTAATTTTGAACCCAATTTGGTAATACGAAGGTTGTCTTTTTTGGAGTGTTTTATGTTCTTTTATATTTCTTGAGACTTTTAAGATTCTTTCTAAGATTTTCACACTTAATTTGGTTCCAAATATAGCCTCAAAATGTCAAAATTTTAAAAAGACATGCAAGCTAAAAAAGCTGAAATTCACTTGAATTGTTATCTCCACCTTCTGTAATGATTGTTACAAGCATGTCACGATCATGACTTGCTTCCACGCTTCCAATTCTTCTATTTTCTTTAATTTCTTGTTTCCATAAACTCAAACACACATCATACACCTCTTGAAAAATAAAATTAAGATCGAAATCATACTCTAAACTACACAAACACTTAAAATATAAGCAAATACTAATAATAACATAATTCTAAGCCTAAGCTTGTATACAAGATAATCATCTAAAAAGCACTCAAAAGCACACTTAAACGTCTATCAAAACATAATATAAACTACACCTATCAAAAAGTTAATACAATAACCACACATTAAAAATGGGACTATAGGAAGTGACTGACTAATAGTTATGGGACTGCACGAGATGGGACTACAGTTTGGTGGCGACGCACAAGCACTTATACAAAGACAACACTTATACAAATACTCGCTACTTTTAATTTATCCATTAACATTACATTCTTTACCATATTCCTTTTAGTAAAGTTGTACATCTGATCATTCTCATCTCTGTTGCTTATGACTATAAACTTATTTAATGGGTCAACACTCTAGCCCGTAAAACATAACTGGCCAAATCACTAAATAATAAAAGAGGCTCCCGGAAAAGGATACCCAATTTGGCTTTTAGTACGATGTCAAAAACCTAATTTTCCCGCTAATAGGAACCAATCAAAGTCTAAAGACACGAGACCATCGGAAATAACAGAACTAGGATTTCAGCACAAGCACTAAAAGCTTTTGCTGTTAAACATTACATCTCAAGATAGAAGATGGGCTCATCCCGTAGGCCATAGTGATCTACCTGATCCATAGCAGTGTACTTGAAATGGGATCAGATGCTGTTTTTGATTGATGCTTGAATATTTTGTTCCTTTCTTACAAAATTGTGTACGTGCAACAGCTAAGAGTGAGCTTAAAAGCTGTTGAGTCTCCTGAGAGAGAAAAAACATAGCTGTGGTCCACTGAACTGTGGAAGACCCGGCTTTATTATTCCAAGTTAGATTGCTGTGGGTTAATAGGAAGATCCAGATACGGGAAGCTTAGGAACATTAAAAAAATAAATGGGTGAGTTTCATTTTCTGAGACAACGAGCAAACTAAAGAGAATATTAACATTATATGGAATCATAAACATAGAACTAAAATTTGAGGAGACTGATAAATAGAGTGATTTAAAAATTTTCAAAAATTTACTGGATTAAATGGGAATCTGATAGCTCATTTGTAATACTCAATCAAGCAATCAGATGCCTAACAATCACATTGGTTGCATATTCAGCAATTGGCTCTTTGAATATGTGCTATCCTGCAGTAGAGCTATAACAGAAGTGGAAATGGGATACTGAAGAGAACAACTGGAGCAGCTCCCTGCCTTCTAGTCAAAACCTACAAACCTACAAACAGATAATTATCAAATAAAATAAGTCAAAATCATCTTCCAAAATTTGGTTTACCCTGTAGCAGCTGGGGTTTGAAATAGTTAAGGAAATGATGAGGGAAACAACTTGTTAGATATGCAAAGACGAGAATACATAAGAAAATCAACTTTCCTAGAGAAATACAAAGAAAATGGGAAACAATGAAAAGTTTCTTCATACAAAGACAGTGCACATTATAAAAACACATAAGAAAACTAGAAATCACCAAATTATAAAGCCATGAATCAAACCAGCAAAAGTCAAATAATACTAATTACAGAATCCCTTTAGTTACTCTCACTAATTCGAACATAATGTTTTCAATGATGAATTTTATCTCCACGTCTTGCCAAATTGCTACAAAACAGTAAACGTGGAACCTACCTAACACTGCAAAACAAAACTAAAATTTTGAACCCAGTCTGATTCAAACATTTGCAAGTTAAATTACAAAATAATCTGAATGTATTATAACTGTTTCCCGATTTTATTTCCTAATTAAGTTGCTGAATCATAAACTCACCTCCGCATGGCCCTGGGCAGGTCTAGGAAGACACTCAGCTTCTATTTAGAAAGCATTAAAAAATAGTGCATATGCATATACCCAAGCAGAGAGGAACTTCAAGCTGCAATCTCAAGCTGAAGTAGAAGAGACAAATTTCAAGAAGAGAGGCGGGAACACTACAGTTCAATTTTCTAATGAAAAGTGAAAGTTTTTATACAATCAATCACTCATACAAAACAACTTAGAGACTAGTTGATAGCAAGAGTATGAGAAAACTACCAATATGACTAGAATCATCCTTGAAGTTCAAAGTTGGAATATGTGTCCTGTATAAGAAAATATTTCCTTTCTGAAACTAGGATCCTCCTCTCTTAATAGCCTATGGATAGCAATCAGTGTTCTTGTGATCACCTGTGAAATTAAAAGGAATAACAGAAAATGACATAGGAATCTTGTTAAAAAGGTGAAATCAAAATAACAAACCACTGAATGACAATCATTCACTCCCATGAATGTATAAAGCACCGAACATGGACACATTTATCCACTTGATATCAGTGGACATAAGACTTGGGCATTCTGCAGACAATAATTGTTCGTAAGAAAAACTTCCAAATGTCAATTACATGAGCTTTTGTTAGGAAATCATAGAAAAATGTTCAGAAAGATGTAACAGAAACACACATCACATCAGCACACTAATTATTGTAATTGTTATTAGTTTCATGGAAGTCACATCATGTTTCAACTGTACATGAATTAGTATAAAGAGAAAAAGGATAATAGAAGATTTCTAGGCTTGCACTGAACGCATAAATACATTTAATTATCTTGCATCGGTAAATTCAATACTCTTAGAGTTAAGAAAACAAAGTTAAAAAGACATTCACCGCTGGTTTTGAAACAGTTCAGCATAATTAAGACTATACAAACATGTGTCAAAATGTACAAAATTTGGCTACAGTTGCAGCTGAAAAGTTACCTATAGCATGTCCCCGAGAAGGGGGTAAAACAGAATGTAATTTCTTTATCATCTGATTCAACTCACTTAGCATATCTGTCTTGGCAGATTGGCATAAAATCCGCTCAAAAATTCGATAAACTGTTTCACTCATATGCATTCCTCTTTCTAAGTATTGTTTAGAACATTCAAAAGCTTCTTGCCATCTTCCTCGTGAACACAATCCTGTTACCAAGAGATCCAACACATGACTGTGAGGACAACACCCTTTCTCTACCAAGTAGCCCCACAAATTCAAACCCATATCAAGCTGGTTATTAGTGCAAAAGACCTTCATCAACATAACCACAGTTCTTGTTCTAGGAATAAAATTTCTCTCAACCATTCTGCAATAAAGATCATGAATGCCCTTCAACCCACTTGACTTCATCAATGCAAAGAACGCTGTATGGTAGGTGACACTATCAAGGCCAATCTGCTTGTGTTCCATCTCATTCATTAAGCTCATAGCTGACCCAACTTCTCGACACTTAACTAATGCACTAATTAGAGCATTATAAGCTCCAATATCAGGTTGCAAGTTTCTCTTGGGAATTTCCTCAAATAATTGTCTAGCCTTTTGTATGTTCCGAGCAATCCCTGCTCCATGAATCAATGTAGTAATTGTTTCTAATGTAGGTAAACAATTAACCCGTTCCATTTCTTCAAAAAGTCTTATACCATCACGAAAGTAACCTTTCTTACAATATCCATCAATTCGAATATTGAAAGTTATAGTGCTTGGCTTGAAGCCTCTCCGAATCATCTCATGGTAGAACAATTCCATAGCAGTTATATCACCTGATTCCTTGAAACCAAACAACAAAATATTCATGGTTTTGATATTGGGAGGAAATCTATTATACATCTTTTGAAACACTGATCGTGCCTCGTTCATCTCTCTCTGGGTACAAAATGCTTTGAGAAGGACATTGAAATTTTCGGTTTTAAATGTTTTTGTTACAAAAATCGTCATCTCCATCTTCTCAAACGCTTTGATAGTGTCTTCATATGTTCGGAACTTTGCAATCTTGGATAACATGATACTCATCGACTTTAGGCTGAGTAAAGAAGGGTGTGCTTTCCCAATTTCTCCCATCAACTCCCAAGCTTTCTCAAAATAGCGCATTCTTGCAAGGATATGAAGCGTCTTCTCAAAGGCATCTGAACTTGGAACGAAATGAGGAGAATTGAGACAGAATCTAAAGAATTCCAAGGCTTTAAGGCCATTGGAGTGGGCCATGAAGAGACGGCCAAGAACATTCTCAACAAAGGTATTGGAAAGTTTGTCTGGGCAGATATGTTGTAGAAGAGTAGGTAGCAATGGTTGGCTAGGAAATGGGTGATCATTGATAATTTTGGCAATCCTTTCAACTTCATGTTGACCAGCCTGCTTGTCCATTTCAATAGTTTGCACATTTAAATGCCTTTGTATCTCAATACGCTATAAACCAATTTAAATTATAGTCAGAACCAAAGTAAACATGAATATTAAGATGTTGAAAATAAACCTGTAAACGAATTTAATGACGTTTTCCAACAATTGGCAGAACAAGAAGTCCGAAATAAAGCCACAAGTTTCACCAATAAAGCCATATCTCTAACACCGACAAGAAAGCATAAATTACAATCCAACAAGTTTAAGCAACATGGGATGATTACTGAAAGGGAAGCCGAGAAAGATAAATAGATGCAGACTGAGAAAGCCAATCCCTCAACATTATTGCACAAAATTAAACCAGTACATTCTAGGAAAGTGTACCAGACAACAAAAGTCTTTCAGGGCTGATAACAAATTGACGCAACATATTATATGACTATAACCCAAAAGACGAAAAGGAAAAGAAAATTAAATGAAAATTGAGAACAAACTAAATTATACCACAAAATGGGTATAGAGATGAGTGAGGGAGACCGTTGTGGTGGCTATGAGAGCGCCATAGGATCTTCTCCATGTCTTTAATGTTCCCATAAGCTTGTCTCAGTCTCAGTGATCTTCCTGAGACGTCGTTTCTCTCTCTTTATGTCTAGGTGTTCAGAACTAGTGATTACTGCATTTCTTCAATAGTTGAAGAAGAAGAGAGTCATATCTGACCGCAGCAGCTCCTATTTCATGCCCTAATTCCTTTTCGAGGTCAACCTATATTTGTTGCCACAATTGAAATTTGAAAACTTATTCCATTCAATCAAATCGAGCCCAGTATAGTCATTAGAACCAAATAAGCCTGCAATTCGTCACTCTAAATGAATGTTATCTTCGAATTTATTTATTTAAAATTTCAATTGTTAGATATTTTAGTTCTATGGGGAGTATATATAAAATTGAGAAGTGTTTTAAATATATTCGTTCAAAAATTGACCATTGAATTGTATCAATATTTTTGTGGGAGTCTCTTATATTTCCTAAAAATTAGAATAAGTTTGTATATTATTTTTCTATTAAATTTTATTGAAATCATAATTATACTCCCAAGTTCAACAGTTTGAGTTATTTATTTTTCTTACAATTTATTTTCTTTATCTCATTATTCAATTTTGTTTGATCTTTTGAATACCTGAATGATACTTGTTGCAAATCTGCCCCTCCAAAACCAACTGAGCTACGTCATACGGCTGTACCTGAATGATACTTAATTGGTAAGACAAGCTTCAACTTCCTTTTTTTTACACGGGTTTATCGCGATGACATTTGCCAAATTCAAGCAAATCCCGTAAGCTTATTAAGTTTTAAGCAATAAGTTGAAGTGGAAAATCTAGAACATGAATGGAGAAGAAAGAAGCAGTGGGTATATGTTTTTTTTAAGAAAATGAATGAAATTATATTAACTATAGCAAAAGCTAATTCACTATTACAATTGAGTTCTAGGTCATTGAGTATCCATTAGTTTACAGCATGATTGGAAATCCTTTAAGACATTACGAATCAATTATAGAACAATATAGCATGTAATATATACCTCATATATATGAACGTGCAATTTTAGAATGCATAGTTAAAACACTTACATGGCCGTGCAGTAGTTCACTTACAGAGTGGTGGTTACAGGAGAGGCTGAAAATGCATTTTTACATTCCTACACATTTCCACTGAATTACACGGTCTTATACACAACTATTTAAATTGCCATAGCTTCATTTCTTTCATTCTTTATCTCATATTCACTCTAATCCCTCTCCTTGTTTCACAAAGGCAAAAAAATTGAACATTAATAAGATGGCTCCAAGGATATACTTTTAGCTCATTTTGATTCTTGTTCCTCCAACTTGTACCTAAAACAAAATATGAACTAAAATAAGTATCTTAAACATATTGTAACATTAGTCATTAAGTATTCAAGAGTAAATATATGGTTAACTAAGTATGATTAACTTTTTCTAAGTTAGTCAATATTGTAATAACCGCAAGTGCATAACATAGCTATAGATAGTACTAAAAAGTACAAGTTGATCCTACAAAGATAATGATTACTAGTAATTACTTTTTTCCTATTGTCTAACCTACAAATTCATTTTGGATTTTAATAAAGAAAATAAAAACTTAAACAGTTAAAATGAAATAGGCAACAACATTGAACACATAAACAAGGAATCACTTAGAAAACTATTGATATCCAGATTGGTTCAAGGTTTCGAATTTTCTTAAAAACTCTTAATTGATTGATCTTTTATTATGTAATTATTTTATTGATTTATTAGACCATGGAGATTCCTATAGTATGCTAATAGCTGACCTTGAGTCTGCTAACAACTAATCCTAAGATTTTCAACCAAATTAGTCAGGTTACAGTTTATAAGATTGCGTTACTGATTTGTGAATCCGTCTATTAGGTTAGACCCTAATCCGAAAGATTTATGTCATCCTAGCTCTAAGGTTGCAATTAACTCCTTTCAATTATGATAGATATATTCAAACCTAGGATTTCTTAATCTCTACGTATGAAATCATATTATGATCTAATATTCACGGGTCTATTAGCTCATATATTAAACACATAATTGTATCATAATAGATAAGTGAAAATAATTGTATTAAATAAAAGAATTAGAATATATTATAGCACAAACGAGGGTTCATCTAACCTAGACACTAAAGAAGTTTAGCTATACATAATAGAAAACGAAATCAAACATAATCTGGAAGAAAAACTAATAGAAAACAAAGAGTTCATAAATCTAAATCTTCTTTTTTCTTATATCCAATGTTCTTGCAAAGCAGAGGTTTGATCTTATATTTTATTAGATCTTTCGATGATTTCTTTGTGTTTTTCACGTTCATGGATCAATATCATCCCTTCTAGAAGTTCTCCACATCTGGAATCATCTCCAAAAGTCTGACTCCCTCTTTTTTGCCACCAAACATGTCTTTTTATATGGTAATTTCGGGTTTCTTGGACTTACATAGTCTAATACATGCTTGTATATACAAAAGCACTTCCAAATTCTTCTCCTTTAAGTCCGCCAAGGCAATTATACCTATAAACACAATTAGAGTGAATTAAGTACCAAATATACAACAAAGTATAAAATATCAAGCAAAATACATCAAATATAGGTGTAAAAATATAGTCAAATATTCATCTATCAATGCAATCATCAAGTTCCCCCACACTTAGCTTTTGACCATCCTCAGGCAAAACTAAAAATCATAATCATAATCTAAAACACTTCCTCCTTTTCCCTATTTCATAAGAATAAACAATCATAAGAAAAGAAAAATAACTTTCAAAATCATAGCAAGAATTAAACATTCAATGTTTTTACTCATGACCAATCAACGAGCATTCCATTTAAAAACTAAGGAATCTAAAGGTATATTTTGACATGATTGGTTTAAAAATAAGATAGATTTATAGATTCACTCAAACATTGTTCATGATCAAGCCATTCCAAGACTTTACATATCATTTCGATTTTCCATCACTAAAAATTTCACATGCATAATCATAAGTATTTGGATCATATAGTTCAAAAGCCATCAAAACTAGTGAAGCAGGAAAAACTTCAGATAGAGTATCAAGTGCAAAAATTAACATCCACTCAAAAGAGGGTACCAACTATAATGAATGTCAAAACTCTATTTCATAAGCTAAATTCAAGCATTCACACCATAATCTACATCAGGAATAAAGAATTAGAAAGAATTACTCACAAAAATTAATGATAAATAATACATTATAACCATAAGGAGTGATCCTTCATAACAAATTCTCTCTTATTTGTGTCACAATCAATTCATCCATTTCATACAACTTTAGGATGAAATATTAACATGAATTACTTTTAGAAGAAAATGATTTTCCTCCTCAATAACTTTTTACTTTTTGTTCTTTTTTATTAATTTCTTTTCAATTTTTCTTCTTCTTTGTTAAGAAAAAATTGAAAGAAAATACATTAACAATGGAATTCATTGATTAGAGATAAAATCACATTCTTTTAATCATAACCAATTTGCATATAAGCACACCCCCATACTTATGCTCTTGTGCACCCACAAACATTAACAATCATAAATGCTCTATTAGCTTTAAGGTTTGGGTGAGACATTTGGTTAGGTTAAAGGCTTGTAATGTAGTTAGAATTTAAAAAAAGGCTAATAAAACTCAAAGGGGCTTAATAAAAGGAAAAATCATATCATTAGGTAGGCTATTTGACCAATATAACTTTTAAATAATGAATGCCTATATCATTTTCATATTAATAAATGTGATAAAAATGTAGTCTCAGATAAAAAATCAAGACAAAGTCAGGATGTACATGTTATAAAAGCCCCATATGAATAAAAACAATGAGACTGATATAGGTGTGTTAACCGAAAAGGTTTAAAATCTCATTAGCTTATATCTACCCACCAATCACTACTCTTATAAAGAAAATGTATAGTGAACAATCACAATAGTAAAAATACATGCCCAAGTTGTCATAAACTTTTTTAGTTAATTCGGCTATATAATAATAACTATATAGTCCTAGAAGCAATAGAAAAATAGAGTTTTTTTATTTATTCTTTTTGGTTTTTTAACATGAAAAAAGAAACTAAAACCCCCCAAAAAGAACTTAAAACAAACATAGATTCTTACTCTACGCTTAAAACTTACATTGCCCCCTAATGTAATGTTAAATGTCAGAAATAGAGTATTTAATAAAACAACAAATGTAAAATTGTAAAGAAAGAGGAACAAATTTCCTTTGGGTTGCCCTACAAATAGCGCCTTTGTTTATTGTCGTTGGCTTAACTCTATGTTCTGCTTATCATGTGATAAAATTTTAATCTCTAGGGATTACAACTTACATATTCTCTATTTGAAATTCTTCAGCATAAGGCTTAAGAGATCACTTACATGAAATGTCTTTGTTATTTTTAGACTATTAATCTCTATTGCACCATAGGGAGAGCCATTAGTAAACACAAAAAGATCAACTGAATAAGGACCTAATTTATACATAAACATTTTATATCTAGCTCACTAAAGAAGCACTTTTTAACCAACGATAAAGCTTTTCCTCAAGAATTTGAAGGCTTTGATCTTCTCCTTAGTTGAAATTGCTTCCAGTTTATCTATCCACTTTCACGCACAATCATCCTGTGCTGAAGAGTCAACTAAATTAATTGAAAAAATAGAATGGTCATTTTTTGGGTACTTATTGACATTAAAAATATTGAAATGAGTAACTTCCCTATCAAATTCCATTGTAAGGGTACCCTTATGAACATCTATCTTAGTTTGAGTCATGTTAAGAAACAGTCTCTATAGTAAAATAGCTATTGAATTGCAAGAAGTTTCTTCATTCATATCTACTACATAAAAATCAACAGGAAACAATAATTCATTTACCTGCACCAAAACATCCTTAATCGCCACATCTAGGTAGGCATTATTACAATCAGCTTGTACGATAACTTTAGTTTCTTTTAATGTGCCTAAATTTAAATAAGCATACATAGAACAAAACATAACATTAATTGATTCTTCTAAATCTAACATGACATGTTTAATCTTAATGTTACCAATTTTGCAAGGAATAGTAAACATGCCTGGGTCTTTACACTTAAAAGGTATTTTCATTTTAAAGATAACAGAAACATTTTCTCTCATCCTGATTATTTCATTACCTCTCAACTTTCTCTCATTGGTACATAATTTCCTAAGGAGTTTCACTTACGTCGACACTTGCTTGATCATATTTAATAGTGATGTATTCACCTTAACTTTGCGAAAGGTCTCCCAGATCTCCTTATCCTTATCCTTATCCTCTTTGTTTGACTTTACTAACTTATAAGGGAAAGGAGGATGGTTAGTCTAAACAATAATTAAGGAATTAACATTTACCTATGAGCTAGATGATATATCCCTTTCTCCTTTAAACTCCTTTTTAATTCCTTCATCAATATCCATCTTTTGTGTAACCCTATTAAGATCCTTAAGTTTCCTACCACTCTTTAAGGTGATTGTACTAACATTTTTCATATTTATCTCAGGTTATGATGGTGGTTTTCTTCCTTTTGGGGCTTCCAAATAGTTTATAGTCACTACTAACTAGCTTACCTCGTTCTCTAAATTATAAATGCTAGAATTCATCTCCTGAAATTTGGATTTGATCTCTTGTTGAAACTATTATATAACCTATTGAAATTGCAAAGTGCTAGTTGCAAAAGGCTTAACTGTATCTTCCAATGACATACTTGAGCTAACGGAGGAGGCTTGTTGTCTATGTTGAAATTCTTGTTCATCTGACTAACTATTTGGAAAGTGGTTTTGCTACCTATTCCCTCCATAACTTAGGTTTGAGAGATCTCCCTAACCTGGGTTATAAGTGTTGGACCCCGTCTCCGAAGCCCAACATTCGGAAGCACATAAGCATAGAAGACCCAAAATCGACAACATACTGACCACAATTTGGGGGACTTGCAA
>JAOTIZ010000004.1:25195923-25214925 GCA_027123425.1 Erythroxylum panamense
GACTAGGGGTTTTCAAGTTAGTATTTTGGTTCGTCGCTAAGGAGTTCTCAAAGTCTATTCTTGGAGGTTCCGTATCATCTTATGTATGTTGATGATGTTTAAATTACTAGTATTTCAAAAGTCGATATAATTATAGTTAAGAAGTTTACTATTAACGATTTGGGACATGCCAATTATTTTCTTGGGTTAGAAATTTCCATATCCAAGAATGGTACTTCAGCCAATCAGAAGAAGTAAATATTGGATATAATCAAGATATATTGCTTCTTAGATCTAAACCAACTACTACATATGTTGTAAAAGGGATCAAACTTTCAAATAATGAATGACCACTTCTTTCAAGTCTTGAAAAATACAAAAGAACTGTTGGTAGACTTCTTTATATAGTGTTTACTAGACCTCATATTACATACGAACTACATCTACTTAGTCAATACATACAAGCTCCTTGTGAGTAACACTGGAAGTTACCAATATATTTGGGTAGCCATCAAAAGGGTTATTTTTTCTAGCAAATAATTTATTTAAACTTAAGGCCTCTTTTGATGCAAATTGGATATCTTTCTCACACTATGTGAGATCATTAGTAGGTTGTTGTGTGTTTTAAAGATCGTCCTTAATTTCTTAAAAAACAAAGAAATAATTAATAGTCTCAAAGTCAGTTGCTTTATATTTCCTACATTCTTCATGATTTTTGGATCTTTTTTCCCCTTTCAGGCCCCATGGGGTGTGATAATCAAGCCGCAATATGTATAATCTAATCCAGTATTTTATGAATGGACAAAACATTTAAAAATAGACCATCATTTAATCGAGGAATATAAATGTGGTTTCATTACTCCTATGCACATCTCCATTAAGCTACAGATTGTAGATATGTTTACTAAAGTATTAACTATTTATTTCTTCTCATTTTTATGGTCCAAGTGGGATTTGTTTGATGTTCACCAAGCTCCTGCTTTAAGAGGGGAGTGTAAACTGTGACTATTTTATTGTAGTTAGCTAATATTTATACTTAGTACTAGTTCGCAGGTAATTAGATAGATGTTGTAAATAACTCATTAGCTAAGATTAATCAAGATAATGAGAAAGCTATTGTATCTTGAAGATTGTATTAAAGAGAGCTAATGTTCTTCGTTTTTTATGTATATAAAGTAATTGAGTTTTCATTCATTTTTTGATCATTTTGATATAGATTTCTGGCTTTAACAAAATTAGTTCACTAATCACGTGAAATTCCTTGAGACATGAAAATCGCACGAAAGGGTCACTTACAGAGACAAAAGACTTTTGTCTTCTCGAAATTTGTGAACGCACTGCAACAGCCGACAGGGCCTATTTTGGCTTAAAATTGACACCTTTTTGCTTATTTTTCTCGAAAAAATGGTCTAAATTGTCCTGTTTTGATTTTCTATTGACAACCCAAGTGGGGAAGGTAACGACAATTGACATAATTCGCCATTAGTTCCTGAACAAGCTTTTTTGTGATTGACGTCTTATTCTTGCTGTTTCACTCAAGCCACGTAATTCTGCCATTATAATCTTCAAATGTCTCAAAAAACTGAGGCAAGTAACTTACTGATCTGAACAAATCATGGATTGTAGAGGTGACATGGTGACCACTACTGTAAGCTTATGTCCATTCTTGAAACTCTGAGAAGCCATGGACACGTTTCAATAATTGAAATCCATCTACCGTTGAGCTCTAATCTCATATACAATGCACACAAAGCAACGGTTTCAATCAGCAATAGCAAAGTAAAATAAAAGTCGGAAGTCCTTTTCTTCCCATGCATGAATTTGCCATTACACGTCAATCCGAGACGTATATGTCTTTGGCAAATTAATAATTCAACAGGAGTTGGTCGTGCTTAATTACCACAAATTGCATCACCAAACATGCCAAAATATTCAGAGTTGAAAAGATTATCACATTATTGAAATGCTTCTCTGATGAAACAATGGCACATGATTCAATTCTAGATTTCAAATATATTCTCTGATATTATCAATTCTTAGTCATTAACAGGATTCAGTTCATGGAAGATCGTGAATAACTAAGTCTCAAGTATACAAAAGAGAATATAAAAATTGGAAATAACATAAAATATTTTTAATGGGCACTTCTGGTGATTTTGATCAAATTAGCTAAAACTTACATTATAAAAATTAAATACGTAAAATGAAAAGCTTTGATTTTTTTTAAAAAAAAGTAGGCCCGTTCATTGGTGAATCAGTACACAATTTTTGTGCTACTTGATTACAAAGAGCATGCAAATGCTTTAATCTCCTCGAGCTCTTAACCCACTTTGACCCAATCATGTCTTCTGAAGTCAATTATGAGATGAGTTATTAAATTATATCTCAATCTGATCATGATCGTATTGCTGCCCACAGAGAATAAATGATCCAATCCAATATTCAGTTGTCCATCTTTTTTATTGATTTTCATATTAGAAGAAACTTAGAATCTTGTTGATTAAAACTGGTTGGGTCGATTACTCAGGGTTATGGGCCGATCAGTGCAGTCCTACTTCCATGTCGAGCCCAGACGCCGGGCCCAAGCCCGATGCATCTCCCTCACAGCCCGTCAGCAGGGGAACTTTCCATGCAGAGACGAAACCCTACGTGGAAACCTAAACCTAGCAACATAATCGTATATAAGGTATCTTTCTTCCATAACTCAGGTACGAAATCATAACCTAGCCAATTCTCTGCGTTCTGCAGCCTTACCCCTTCACCAGAAAACTAACTTGAGCGTCGGAGAGGCAAATCGGGACATAATCCCCGACGTGCCCTCATTGTTTTGCAGGTTACTTCACGCCACATTCATCATAGAAGGTTGAAAAAGATGGATATTACTGGAAACGCACCGTTCGGCCAGATTCCGGCTGAACCAAGTCCATATATAAGTATCTCTAAAAAAGCATGACAATAATTGCTTCTAACCAACATTCAAACTAATCTAATCAAATTGTGTCTCTAATAGTTTGACAATTACAACCAATAAAAGTTACCTTGCAGCCTAAGACAACTATAAATGGAAAGAACAAAGAAAAACAATAGTAAAGATTTAGTATCAACCTTATATAAGAAGGAAAATGTCAAAAGTTTTATATGTATGGATATCGAACAGTTTTGAAACTGAAAAGGGATTAATCTATGCTCCAGGCTTAGACTATGACATAACCAACCAAAAGATGCTAGTCATAAAATTTCCACCTCGTCCTTGCATTAATCTATGATAATGAAATAAGAAGTTTGGATTCGTGGCAGCTTTTCCATGGCAGAGCATACCTACCCTTTTTTTAATTGTTCCATATCAAAAGAAAATTGTAGACCAAATCTTAGCTTCTTAGTGTCAATTAAGATAAGAAAAGAATCAATGTCTAATCTAAAGAATTTTTGTCACATAAAGAACATGTTATCACATATATAAATCCTAGAAACAAAAAAAAAAAAGGAACCATCCCAGGATTCCTCACAACTGAATATTTGCTCTCTTCAAAATTTCTTGAGCTAATTTCCTTACTAGATTCCTTCTACGTTATACAATTATATGACTAAAAGCATATTTATCTAATACTTTAAAAATCTTATATTCTTGGAGTTGGTATCTCTCTCATCTATTCTTTCACTATCTAGCTTTGAAAATGTACATGCCGACTATATTTTTCTCTATGACTATTAATTTAGTAAGTGGTTCCTTCTTAACCTAAAAATCCAACTTCAATGACTTTTTTTTTTTGCATTATCAAAAAAATGCAAAAAAAAGGCCAAATCTCATCAAACTAAACACATTGCAATTTGTAATATAAAAAAGTATCCCATTAGACTCATACAGACTATAAAAGAGAAAATTAGTCATATAAAACAACTGCTAATCAGTATTGGGTCTAACTCAAATAAAAAATTCCCAAATATTCATATTCCATATGCCAGAAAAACCAAATTTATACTCATTTATATTCTATACAGATAGTTAATTAAAATGAAGATTATAAGCTAACTTAACGAAAATGGTGAAAAGCAATTAAAAAAAAACCTTTTCTTTCTAACTAAGCAATCACAATCTTCAAAGAAAATGAGTCAGAGACAGAAAGAGGCTCCCATTACTTCCTCAATGTCATATACGTAGCAAAGAAGCATTCTAATCTAATTAGTGGGAAAAGCTTAAACATCTATACAATATTGGATGACTATAGCGAATGACGATTGCCAAGGAGCCAACAAGAAGTAAAGAAGGAAGCTTTGACTCGTACTTGTCATCATCCATGAACCTATCAAGGAAAAAGGCCTCTTTCTTTTAGAGACCCACAAAGCGCCACTCTTGTCCAACTTTAGGGAATTTATCCTTCAAATTTCATTTTTTAATTTAATCCAACTTTTTAAACACAAAATTAATACCTTAAAATCAAATTAAGTTATAATAAAATTAGAGTTAGTTAAATAAAAATTAATTAAAAAATTATGAAAAATGCAAGAATATAAAATCAAGGCTATAACAGTTAAACCTAAAATAGAACTAAATTAAATTAACTCTAACATAAAATAATTATTAATTACATATAATTTTTAAATTTTAAATAAAATTAAAAATACAAGAAACATGAGACAAATTAAATGTCTAAAATAAGTATATTCAGTGAATCAATTATTCTAACCCTTTTAATGTTATACTCGTTAAAAATCTCATTCTTATCTCAAAATATAAAAATTACATTATATACTAAATAACTTAATTAACAAATTAAACATTTGTATAGAAACCCCTGAAATTATGAAGAATACTAGTTAACTTGTGGCATTTAATTCGTATTAATATGATTGATTATTATCTTATAGTTTTCAAGAATAGTATTTAAACTCTCCCTCCAAATAATTCTATGTTTCTAAGTAGATATTTAGTTCGTTTAACAGAATAGAGCATAACGGTTAGGAATATCAATGAGTCGGGCCGAGGTCAAGCCAGGATGACCCGTGGCCCAATGGGTCACAAACAGGTCAAGTCCACTTGGCCTACTTTATAATTTTTTCAAAAATATCAAAATATCGTTTTTTAAAGTAATAGTCGGGCCACAAGTTGGACCAAGCTGACTATTTTTAGCCCATGGTCCACCTGTAATTTCGATCAACTCGGACTAAAGTTAAGTTGGGTCAAAATTAACATCCTGATCAGTCTTTTTTTTTCTTTACCTTAACATTTAAAGTCTAATTTTGTTCTTGCTTTGTCTTTTATTCTTAATAAGGTAAAAGTTTCAAGATTGTAAGTAGTTTTGAGACTTGCATGAACTTATCTTCTTCTTTACCTGATTTTATTTCTCCTGAAACTGACTAAATTGCTAATAAACATTTTCTTTTTCTCTTTTTCGTAAATGGTTATTCAGGAAGGTGATTGGACAAAAACAACAAAAGATTAAACATGGACCTAGAAGTCACCACGACTCCTCTGGCTATAGAGTTCATCTTGACCACTTTCATGCTTATTCATACATTCTTTATAGAATTCAGCTGTACACAGTCAGTCCAGTATGCTAAGTAAAATGAGAAAAGAAAAATCGGTGGTTTCGCTCACCAAGAACATAATCAAACACACAAGTCAGGCTTCAAGCTCTTGGAAAGGCTTGCAAAAAATTAGTTTGAGAATGAAAAAAGAAAACATCTTAATGTTGTTGAAAAGAAAAAAAAAATTGAAACTCATCGTGGGTCTCCTTGAAGAATGCTAAACTGGGATGGTGTAACAGTGTCAATAAAACCTCGCATTGATAGCTCTTCCACAGATGTACCTTCCGCCGGTAGTTCATGGTCTATAAAGATGACAACTACTGTTATATCATCGTGATAATTCCGCCTGTTTCCTTTTTCTACCTGTGTAAGCTCATCATACTTCATATTTCTCTTCCTAGCGGCCACATTCAAAGCTAGTTTAACAAGTCTTCTGGCGATTCCCTGCCATTTTACATGTCCATCCATTATAAACACATTTTTTAAAACACAATTTTGATTCATTCAAAAGAATACTTACAGGTCGTGGATTTTTGTGCACAATCTCCACAGCCTCCTGGTTGGTGAGCTGTTCCCAAAGCCCATCAGATGCAAAAATCACAAATCTGTCATTGGGTTGTAAAGCCCTTGAACTTATGGATGGCTCTGATGTTAGCACAGGCCGTCGAATTGGTTCTGACAGGCGGAAACGGGGAAACGAAGGATCAACAGAAAACTCTGGCCTCTTCAAGTATGCATCACCTATGGATCTAGAAACCTAGCACCGCATGAAAGAAACGTAGAAAATGATCAATCAAGTTTTAAAGTGCTACTGTGAGACAAATATGTTATTCAAGTCCAAGGCTTATCATATTTCCTGTAACCTTATCTGCAATACCAACCCAGAAACAGAAGAAATTGAAGAACAAAGCCGTGTTCTAAAATTAAGCTGGTCATCCAGCAGGCAAACTCATGCCTGTGAATCAAGGACCTTGAATTACCCGTCTGAACGGATGCCACAGTGTTTCAAAATAATCGGTAGACTCATCAATTGACTGTTAGTGGATATTATCTTCTTATAGTCGGGAAGTTTAAGTCAAGCGATCTTTAAGTTACGTTGCAGGGAAAGGCTATAGTTTAAGATGAAAAACTAAGTATAAAAGAAAATGGAAAAGAAGAGGACTTGAAAACAGGCAAAGAACCAAACCTGAATAACACCTTTGATACGCCAAACTCCCTGCTTCAAAATCACAATATTGGAATCATCTGGATGCAATGATTTAAGTTCTTGCCTAACCTCTTCCATACTTGCATTATGATCCCTGGTCAACTGTTCCGCAGTTATCTTGTTCGATCTGCCTAAACAACCAATTACAGCTCGAGAATCACCCAGATTAGCAACATATAATGTTCTCCTCCATATAACCCCAACCAAACAACAAGATCCCATCGCTGCAATCAATGGCTTTATGTCGCATGCCCTACGCACTAGAGTAAGAAAGCCTTCCTCCGTCGCAGCGAAGGCACTTCTTAGAGTTTCTTCAGAGATTATGGTTCCCCTTTCCCTAGCAATCCCTAACAAAAGATTGAAAAGTTACACTTGACGAATATTAAGCCGGCTTAAGCTTCCATTGTTTAGAATGAAACAATAAAGAGAAGGGTATTATGATCCTAAAAGATGAATATAGAAGGAAAAAGGATTTAGAGTCGGCAAATGTTTTTCTTTCCTCCTCTTCTGCAATAATTCTCCGCACAATAAAAGACAAAAGAACAACGGTAAGTGGTAAAATAATTCATATAAAAGAGTTCATCAGGTATATCCAAAGAAACCGACAATTAAGAAAGATTTCACTCCGATAAGGACTTCAACCACATAATAAACACGCAGTAAGAGAAACAGAGCTCAATCTCTAAAACTCGAAACAAGAAGCACCAAAACCCTGTCACATCAAACACTCATTACCATACTCCCCGGAAACCCAACAAAGAGGTCAGTTACATGGATACTCACTCATAAGATTGACAAACAAATGTTCGCATATAAACCTTGATGCATCGGGCCCGCCATGACCATCATAGACGCCGACGAACGTGGCATCACAACCAGTCTCCACTTGGCTATGATCCTCAATAACCTCATTGGCCTGAACAACAGCGAATGAGAACTCCCCGTAAGTGTGCTTTTCGAGTTCTTTAGACCAGAGGAGCGAGTCATGGACTGAAGAAGAACCTTCCAAGAAAAGATCATCATCATTATCCTCGCCCATACGTGCATATTGCTTCACCGGTCTCCAACACGCCATTACTATTTTTGTCAACCACGAGAACATCCCTCATTTCCCTCCGAGACAAAACGACCTTTTTTGCTTCTTCCTCTCTTTTATAACACCAAAAACCCACCGAAAGGAAAGATTCCCAAGATTGAAACTCAAGGAGGAGAAAAGATGTGATCTTTGGGATATGGGTCACTGTCAACTTTCAAAAGGGGAGTGAAAGACAGAGACTTAAAGACATGAAAAGGGAGAGAGAGCAAGAGAAGAGGTCAAAGCCGAGTCTTTGAATGAGAGTGGAATGTGGAGAGAAAATTACAGAGATAAAGAATTCAGAAACAAGTAAATGCAAGAGATTGATGGCTCATACAATACTCTAGAGAGACTTAAAGAGGAAGAGAAGATCTGGTTGTTATGGGCGGTTAATGGGTTTAGGAGAGAGAAATAAGACTATTGTAGAGAGACAAAAGGGGCGGAGAAGTTGCAGAGTGGCCAGAGCCTGAGACTTGAGAGAGTCAGGTCGGTTTAGAAAGTAACTACCCAAAAGTAATAATAAAATTTTATAGCAATCAATTTCTATGTTTTCCAATTTAATCTTTTTTTTTAACAACCCGTCTAATCCAGGGGGACGGGGCTAGCTATAGCTAGCTGTCCAAAAACAACAAAATTGAAAATTGGAGTTTTCTCCTTAAAAAATGGACAATGATAAGTACACTGAAATTTCGGTATATAGAATTTATAATGAAGAAAGTAAAAAATAGAAATGGTTCATTTATCACTATATTAAAGGTAGGCAGTATTATCCCAAAATAGGGTACGAAAATATTATTCTTTAAATCATTATTTATTATCAACCATCTTTTTCCATTTCTTACATTTTTATTTCTTTTCACATCAATTAACTAATTACTCCTTAAGTTTACGTAAAGTGCCGCGTAATTTTTTTTTAATTTGAGAAAACCTCGTAGACGAGTCAAGTGGGCACACTTTTTTTAGGGTTCAATTGACGCACGCGCCCCACAGGCGAGTCAAGCGAGCGCACCTCATCATTGAGGGCCCAACTAATTCTCTATCTACAGGTAAAATCCCTGCTGTCTCAGGCTTTTACAAGAGAGACTAACATGGAATCGAACCTGGGACTAATATAAAATTCTCAACCCCTAAAATTGATATATTAAACAAGATAGCAAAAGTTTATGTGTGGGTTCAATAATATATAAATATTCTTTCACTAAAGAGGGCGGTTCGCTTAAACTTTTTGGTAATTTACCAAGTAAACTAATCTTACTCTTAAAGTATATATTTAACTGTAATTTCTTAAATTGTATTTTTTTTTGTTTTGCCCTTTAGGTGACAAATAATTAGTTACTCCTCACACACGCATGTATACGGTCTGAGGTCTAAGGGAACATTTATTTTAATTATGTTGTTTAAATAGCTCAATGTTGTAAGAATAAGTGGAAAATCAGAAAATCTGAACCGTTGGAAGAAATGAAAAATCTTTGATTCAAGAGTTAAGAATGTTGTAGCTTGAGAATATTATATTATAATACATTTGTGGATAGTAATTGAAATAGGTGCTGACCACTTATACGTTCATTAAATGAGTATTGTTAACCTGAAATGAAATCTTGTAAAATGAACGTGTGACGTTGGAATAGGTTGGTGGGGTGTTTGACGTACTGTACAGCCCGTTTGGTTGGGAGTAATTTTCAGAAATCTACAAACACATGCGGCATGTGAAGCCCATACAGATTTTTGGAGGTCACAAGGTTGCTAATGCTTTCTGGTTTACCTTCGTTATCATGTTTATTATTGATATGCATGCCTTTGCAATTAATTAAAGTCTAAAGACACTGCTTGCTACCACATTTCATCACTCGGGACCATAAATGAGGGGTTTATGGTTTATAGGTAACGTGTCACTATCTAAACGTTACAAGTGCAGCTCGTTTTTGCCTTAGCCTCCCCAGACACACACGTTCCACTGTCATAACTATGTTCTAATGCTTTGGAAAATTTCTGAAAACTAACGAATTGGATGGGATAATGATCGCCTTCCAGCATGTCTCGTTAACAGGCTACCAAATAAGGTGGCATTGTCCCGTCGACTAATGACAGTGGTCCATTGGGCACGTGTTAATGGTCCATAATACTATTCAAGACATCTTTTGTAAATTTAAAAGGATCTGCCAGGGTCTGGTATGCTATAACTATATTTCTGGGTCTAAACTTTAAAGAATAGAGAACAGGAAAGCTAGTCTTCCAGACAAGAATTAAGTTGGAATACTGCTAGATTTAAGAACACTTAATTTATAGAAATGTAAATCTCACACTAATTGAAGTGCCCAGCCGACTTTCCTTCGCACGTAGTTGATGCCAAATAAAAGAATAAATTAAATATGTATCTTAATTAGAAATTCTAAGTTAGACCACATCATTAATCAAACGCCTGTGTCGATTATAATGCTTCTCCAGAAGTACTTTTGATGCTCCTTCCAGTGTCTTACGCCATGTCTGCACACAACACAAATTTACTGAATAGAATTAATTTCACATGAAAAAAATAATCCCTGAAAATAAGGAGAAGTTAACTTAGTCCTACAAATATATGATAATCAAATTAATTAGAGCTGTATGGACTAATCTCAACTGAAAGGTACACATTGACCTAACCTTTTCAATCACGGCCAGGACAGACTTGTTCTTGATATCCTTGATTACTCTGAGGCGAGACCTCCCAATCCCAAGTTGTCTGACCAACGCAGACTGCTTCCTAATGACAGGAGCAAGAAGTGAGCTCCTCTCCGCTAATGCGCTAGTACTAGTGTCGAAGCAGGTATCACCATCATCAAATTCTCTTGATCTGGAACTTCTTTTCCTCCTTTTGGACACTACTCTCATCATCACAATCATCAGCTCCTGAGGGTTTGCCTTACTACCAGCTTCGTCATCGTCTGCGAACTTCCTCAGCAGCTCATCGGAAGACTTCTTGGTTACACGTTGAACTGTAGTAGCATCAGTTGCTGAAGACCTATCGATGGTACGGCATGGTTCCATGTTTTTCAAGATCGGGCAGGGAGATAGAGAGAGAGAGAGAGTAATGAAAGGGAAAGAATATATATGTAGATATATAGATAAACATGTGAAAGTGATACGAAGAGGGGGAAGAAGGTGGGCAAGGGGTGGTTATGTAGGGTAGTGACGAGGTTTGTAGTTTTGTGGTGGAAAATGGAAATGGACCGTTGAGGGAATGATTTGAATAGTAAGAGGAAGGATAAATGGAGCACCAACACAAAATATAGCCGTTAGAGAGAATATTCATTAATAAGGACAGTATATAAAACGTATGAAAATGAAGGAAAATTCCCCGCTCCACCCCCATGTTATTTTCTGACATCGTACACTACGCATTACCTGGGGATGGCTTATCAAAGGGGAAACGGGAAGTCATGATATATATATATTGCTTTCTTAACTGTTGTTATTCGCCGCCTCCAGCTTTAGGTGGTCAAGTTGGAGGGATGGTTGGTCCGTATAACTGAAGCAAGCTCACACCTCCATACACTGTACATTATCTAATCATATTACTATGAGCTCCAAAATAAGTCCCCAAACTGAGTGTGACACCCAAGCTTCCTACAATGTTAAGCTACAAACTAGGAAGGAGAGCAAAGAGTGAAGGATTTAATTTAACTTCTTTTTTATTTTCAATTCTTAACATTTTTCTTTAATTTTTTATAAAACAAAATTGTGTTTGATCGTTGATTAAAATTTTTACTAATAAAAATCAAATATATTAATTAAAATTTGTCAATAAATTTAATTTTACTAAATAAATTTAATTTTTTAATATATATTTTAGTTATTAAGCCAATGTTATCAATTAGAATTAAATATTTAAAAAATTATTTCATAAGCAAATATTTTAAAATTTATGTGCTTTTAAGATATTTTAAATTTAAAATATATTTATTAAATAACTATGGCATTTGAATATTTTTTGAATTTTAGAAACATTTAAATTTTTAAGCTAATTATAAAATTTTAAAATTAAACAAAAATTAATTATATTAATTATAATTCTTATTAATAATTAATATAAAATAATTAAATAGTATATCTTTAATTAATAATAAATCAAATTATCATAATAATAACAGTAAAAACAAAATTAATTTCATAAGTTATTAAGAGTTAGAAAGAAAACTAAAAGGAAAAACTCATCTAAAGATATTGTTTTATGAGCAAAAAACTAAAAATCAATAATAGAATTAATGATATGAAAAGGTTGAGACGAAGAAAGCCTTTTTAAGTTTGTTTACAATATCTAGATACATCGACTACTCAAACTGGGATTGTTTTGTACTTCAGGAAATGATAAGCGCAGGTTCACACACACACACATATTTTAGGGGTATGTGCATTTAAGGCATAAAATAGCTACTAATTTTTATTTTTTTTTCAATTTTATGCCACAAATATTATTTTCCCAATTTTGTAGGTCAAAAGCAGAGAAATATTCAAGAACTTGCTCTTAATATATTACATGTTTTGCTAAAAGAGCTTAAGTAAGACAAAATAGAGTCCTAAAAGGTGAGTTCGGATCCTCTGTCCAAGATTACTTTGTCATATTCTGTCTATTTGAATCTTAACCATTTATTTATGCGAGATTTATACGGGACCTACATAAATAGACAAGGGACTCACATAAATAGATGGCTAAGATTCAATAGACAAGAGAGGATAGAGTAATCTTGAACAGAAGATCTTGGCTCTTAAAAGGCAAGGACTCCCAGATAAGAAGAAAAGCTTAATAAGCTACCATCCTATTTTGTAGATTTTAATTGCACCAAACTTGCAAAAGCATGTTATTCATCTTTAAAAGAAAACAAAATTTACTTTAAACTCTTATCCATAGATTATTAGTGAATGAAACTTTTATATGCATGCAAATAATGGTTGTCATGCCAGTCTTGTATAGTTTTATTCATGTTGATAATATTTAAGTTTCAGTTTCTACAGAGATTAGAGCCCATCCAAAACATATTGAAAAGTGGCAATTTTGCTTGAGTTTCAAGAACACCTACAACTAGGGAATCCCCAAAGCAAAACTACACTTATTTAAAGATCTGGTAGAAAACTAAACCTTTGGTGCTTGCTAATTGTTACAGGAAATCTAAGATTGTTGAGAAAATTGATGTATGGGCAAGTACTGGACAGCTAGTGCAAAAGGGGGTTGTTAAAGATCAAGAGCCAAGATGAAGACAAATTGTTTATTATCCATAAGTTTGTTACACCAGCTGTATTGAGAGCTATTACTATTCTTGAATCTTCTTGTCAGAATGATGTATAAATTTGACAATGAATGAATAAATTATTATACTTTTCCATGCAAATGATTAAGCATCATATGTAATCTGTCATTCCTTGGTTTTCTAAGTTGGTATCAGAGCATTCGATTCTTGATAGCCTTACCAAATGATCAAAATGTTTCAGCAACAACACCTCCTCCAAATATCGGTTCTTTAAACAACCAAAATGTTCCACTAACACCACCTTTCGTTCACTCTGAATCATAGGTCATGTTCCAATCCATCTTCTCGATGGCTTCATTCAACTTCACAGTTCCATCTAAGTTGGATATCACCAACTACAGAACTTGGAAAGCACAGGTCATCCCTTCGATCAAGGCTAATGATTTGGAAAGGTATATAGATGGAACCAAAGTCATTCCAAACAAATTTATTGCTTCATACTCTAGTAACACTGATGATCTGTATGAACTTGATTAACAAGTATGATCAAACCTTGCTGGGTGGGCTATTTTAAACCATCTCGGACAGTGTTCTTTGTAAAGTTTCTCGATCTAACACTTCCTATAAGCTATTGACAACGCTTGAATGAATGTACGAAACACAATCACATTCATGCATCCTACATGTGAATATGCAGTTGCAAAATTAACGTAAAGGATCTTTGAGTATCTTAGATTATTACGACAAGATGCATGACTATGTGAGCTAAACCTTGCAGAATATACTGTGTCTGTGAGAGAACTGGTCCTACAGATTTTAGGAGGACTAAGCATAGAATATGAGACAATTATCTCCATTGCAAGCTCCCTAAAGGAACTTCCCTCCTTACAAGAGATATACACTCTACTATTAAATCATGAAGGTTGCATTCAACTCTAGATGGACACAACAACAACTTTGTTAAAGTAGCATGCTCTCAAAATTAGCAATCAAGGAGTAATTTTTCACCAGTAAATCAAAACTATCGTGGAAGAGGAAAAGCAAAACCAAAACATTTAAGGAGAAGGCAAAATGTTAGAAACAAGCCAATATATCAATTATGTTTGAATTATGGACACTCTACTGACTCATGTTGGCACAGGTTTGATTGGAACTTTACTCCATCATCATAAAGAAACCAACGCCGAAACAACCAGGCATATGTTGTCAACTTAAATAGTTTCACATCTCAGTATCCCTAGTTAAAATTTACTATTGATTTAAATTGGTATTTAGATAATGGTGCTTTGACATATATCACTAGTGATGTCAACAATCTAAGCCTAAAGGGAGATTATCGAGTAAATTGGTATTTAGATAGTGGTGCTTTGACACATATCACCAGCGATGTCAACAATTTGAGCCTAAAGGAAGATTATCGACGTATTGAGCAGGTGACTATAGGTAACGGACAAGCACTTCCTATATCTCATCATGGTAAACTAAAATTAAATACTCTTGAATTGCAGAATGTTCTCGTTGTTCCCTCTATTAAAAAAATATGCTAAGTATTTGAAAGCTTGTTTCTGATCATAGTGTGACAGTTCTATTAATTAGCAAATCTTTCTTTGTAAAGGACAAAAAGTGGAGACTGATGCTTCAAGGAACTGCTGAGGATGGTCTTTATCGTGTTGAAAGAAACAATGGTATGCTCAAAGGTCAGTCTCAATCCAACACCACTCTTTTAGCTTTACATGACAGAGCTAAGTCAATTTCTAATTTTCCAAATTCTGAATATGATCAAGTCATTTTGAACCAACCTACAAATGTAAGAACTTGGTTCTCCAAGTTGATGAAAATATTGATTTAGCTCGTGCGCACTTAACTAACTGTTCTTCTTTTGATATTATACATAGAAGACTTGGACACCCAAATAGAAAAATACTTCATCTATTATTAACATAAGGATCTATTAAGAACCATTCTTCAAATAAACAAAATTTTAGTTTCTACAAAGCATGTCACCTCGGCAAAATTCACAAACAGTGGTTTCCTAGCTCACAAAACACTACAAATCAACCTTTGGAACTCATTCTTGCAGACTTGTGGGATCCTTCACCTCTACTTGGATATAATGGTGCTAGATTCTACATATGTTTCCTTGATGATTACTCTCAATTCTTTTAGATTTATCCTCTAACCTTAAAATCCCAGGCTCTAATAGCTCTCCAAGATTTCAAAAAAATAGGTAAAAAAAAACAACTAGAAAAGCATATCAAAATTATTCAAACAGATCACAATGGATAATTCTTAGTCTTAACCAGCTTTCTCAAAGAAGGAATAACCCACAAATTCTCCTGTCCTTATACTCATTACCAAAATGGTAAGGTGGAAAGAAAACATCTGCATGTAATTGAAACAACCCAATCATTTCTTACTCAAGCTAATTTACCCATGAATTTTTGGTTTGAAGCTGTTTAAACAGCCGTGTTTCTCATTAATAGATTACCCACACTTGTTCTTAATCACCTCTCACAATTGGAAAAACTGACTAATAACAAACCTAATTACAATTTTTTCAAATATTTTGGGTGTGCATATCTTCCCAATCTTCGTCCATACAACCAACACAAACTAGATTTTAGAACCAATAAATATGTGTCTCTTAGGTACTTAAATTCTCACAAAGGTTACCTGTGTCTTCATTCCTCTGGCAAAACAAATACCTTCAGGATAGGTTTGAAAGAGTTCAGATGACAAACAACAAAGCATGCATTATCCAATGGCAACTGGTCAAAAGTTTATAACTCAAGAAAAACCTTTCTCTAATCCTACCTTATATCGTAGTGTAATTGGAAGTATGCAGTATCTTATAATATCCAAACTTGATATTACTTTTGTTGTGAACCAACTGAGCTAGTTCATGCAAACTCCATGTCCAATCCACTGGCTAGCAGTCAAGCTAGTGCTACGATATCTCAAAGGAACTTATGTCACGAGCTTACATTATAAGAAAGGAGGGACTATCGAATTAGAGTGCTTTACGGATACTGACTAGGCTTTTGATCGAAAATCCACTGGAGGATATGTTGTCAAGTTCTGTGGAAATGTTGTAGCTTGGAGCTCGAACAAACAAAAAGTTGCTTCAAGATCCAGTATTGAGAGTGAGTACCGAACGCTAGCTTAAGGAGAAGTTGAAATTGGCTAGTTCTTGTCACTATTGAAAGAACTATAGATAAAGTTAGATACTATTCCAAAATTGTTTTGTGACAATCGCTGTGCCATCTCTCTATCTCACAATTCAATTCTTGAGAGTAATTCAAGCATATCGAGATTGATATACACTATATCCGTGAAATGGTGTCAAATAAAGATGCTCAGATTTTTCATATTCCTTCTGTAGCATAAGTAGCTGATATCTTTACAAAAGTTATCTCTGTTGATCAATTCACTTACTTGCGGAACAAACTCAATCTCCAACCAGGGAACTTGAGTTTGAGAGGGTGTATTGAGAAAACTGATGCATGGGCAAGTACTGGTCAGTTAGAACAATAGGAGTTTGTTAAAGATCAAAAGCCAAGATAAAGACATATTATTTATTATCCATAAGTTTGCTACATTAACTATCTGTTTGGTTTGCGTGTTCAACATGCAAAGACGGGACGAGACAGAACAGAATAGGACGAAACAGAACAAGAATTGAAGACAGTGAGATGCTTGGTTGCGGTGGACATAACAAAGAAAATTATCTTCGTCCTGAGGACAGAAATGTGTTTGGTTGTAGGGGACAGAACAAAAAACAGTGTTAATGACAGAAAATAGAAATGCCCCTGTAGTATAATATGAAGAGTAGATGTAATTGATTGATCATTTTATTATTGTATGAATATTTATTTTACAATATTTAATTATGCTATTATTAACTTGTAACATAATTACAATTTCAGTTGTGTGATTATTGCTAATAATAATAATAATAATATTATTATTATTATTAGTTTTACAAATAAAAATTTTGTACCTATTATGACTAGTATTTGTTATTGTTATTATTTTTAGTATGATATTTTTTATACAAATTTAATTGTGTTATTATAATGAATACTATTATTATTATTAATTATTTTTGTTATTATTAGTAAGATTTATTATAAATTTTGTAATAACAATAAAAATAATAATAATTAGTATTATTAAGTATTGTCATTGCTTTTATTATCAATTATTATATATTATTTTGTAATTATTATTATTATTATTGTAAGTATTATTATTATGATTATAAATATTATATATAATTAATTATCTTCTTCTTCTTATTATGATTATTATTATAAACATTAGTTAGGACAAAATATTTTAATAAAACATCTAAACATTAATAGAATTAAATACATAATAAGTTCAAATAGGTTCGACAACCAAGAAATTCTAATACATAATAATTTAAAAACACATCTAAGCATTCATTGCTTAAATTACATTGAACCCTTAAAATTTATTGAGAATGTCCTTAATAAAAATTTCCAAAATGACCCCAAGAGCAATTAGTAAAAATGCTTGACTCCATGCCATTTTTTGGTTCAATGTTGCAACTGCATTTGGTTCTTCAGATGTTGGCAGTGAAAATTGAAGCGGGATTGGTGAGGGTTCATTGGCAGGAGGAAGAATTTCCACGTTTGGACGACTGCTCCTATTTTGATCCATGGCATAAGCAGTTTCTACTTCAACCAAGGTCTGAAAGCCCTTGAATCTAGCATTTTGGAAAGCCCGCAGTTACCAATTTGACGTCATCCCAATTTGTGAAAATTCCTACTTAATGTCCAACGAAGACAACATAGAAGTTGTACCTGCCCATATTATTCTTGTACCTGCAAATGAATCATATCATAACCATTCATAAACGTACAGAAAATGTAAACATTAAATAAATTAAAACCCAACCATTCATCATTGATAAAAATGTGTACAAACACAGTCTAAAATATATCATCGCATCAGTCAACATCACATGGTACTAGCACAAATCAGTTAAGTTCAACGCATAGTTACCATCATACATGTGCATATAATAGTTGAGATAAACATACAAATTAGAAACTTCAATAATAAAGTCAATGATCCATATCTAACAGGCTCCGCACATAAGCCTGTTTTTGGGCTGCATTTACACCCCAGAAAAGATTGCCCGCATGAGGATTCCTTAAGAAGATGTGGAGAGCCCTAACAACCTCTTCGGTGGAGAAACCCAATCTTCCAAGCTCGTCACCTATCTGGGGAATTTGTGGCCCGACGCCAATAGCATCTGCAATGATCTGTGCACTCCTAATACTGTAGTCAGCTGCACGGGCAAATGTGGCAGCAATGTTTTCTAACACTTCAATATCCCTGATCTTCCTTTTCCCTATACTTTGTTGGTTCCCGTCTATGTTGGAAGAGGAGGCGACAGAACCGGTTGCATGAATAGAAGCAGTTGTAACGGGTGTATCCGCTACCACTGGTTCAGACAACAGCTTAGCAGGAGGTGGTGAAGCTGCTGGTGCATCCCCTTCATTTTCATCAGCCACAAACTGAGCAACTTCATCCCCAGGGTCAATTGCAGCTGCACCTATGGCTCTGTCTTTCCCAAAGATATACTCAAGTCTAGGGTACATTGGGAACAACTTGCCAGGGGTATAGTACTTATTAGGGTGTCTCTGGAAAAAATTCAAACATGTTTGTTAGCATGATACACAATGTCTAATACATTAATATGCGTGTATAAACAACCTACCCTCATCCATTCGTCAAGCACTTGATTGCTGTCTACCTCGACACATTGCTTGCTTTCATTCCACCCAAAGCCACTGCAATGCAACATGTCATATGCTGTCTGATATTTTTCCTTAAGCCTCTTATGTTTATTTTGTATATGCCTCTTCTGTTGGAGTTATGTAAATATAGTGCCCTAGAAAGCAAGTGTATTTACATGTAACTTTATCTTCTTCAGTTACAGTTTTGTAATGAAAATA
>JAOTIZ010000004.1:25219164-25234563 GCA_027123425.1 Erythroxylum panamense
TTGCAGTATCAAAGTCAAGGAGGAGTGTTGAATATGTGACTTTGAAACAGTCAAAGATATTATTAGAGATATTATTGTGATAGCCATCAAAAATTTAGATTTTATTTTATGCTGATTTAGATTAGATACTATCTTATTTTTAATTTTAGTTAGAAAAAGACTGTATAAATAGACAAGCTTCTATTCAATAAAAACTGAGAGAGTCTTCTCCATACATATCTTCTTTTACATACAAAAAAAAACCAACAGTTTTCCTCTTTCTTGCAAGTCCCTACCTGATAATTTCAATATGGTTAGGTATCTAAAGGATTTTGCATTTGTGTTCTCATTGAGTTGTAGTTGTGTTTTGACATTATAATTTATGTGGTCTATCTCTGTGGCCGCAAGTCTTCTCTAATTAACTGATATTGTTGTCTTACACATCTCTGACATTTGGTCTGGGATGATGGTATGGAACATTTATTTTCTAGTCAAGAGAAGAAAAGTCTATTCAAACGGCATATCTTTCCTTTTTCCCTTCTGTTTCTGTATACTATTTAACATGATGTCTGAGACTATTTAGAGGATGGAATATGAAATCTCGAAGGAGGCTTTTGACACCTACAGCTAATACTAAAGTTCACTGGAATGCATGCATTACAAAAAAAATTCTGTAATAGATGTTTAAGGGGTGGAATAACCCAGAAATTATACTCTTTGTTTAATCAAATTCTAGTTGAAGTGATTTGCCCAGTAGTTTTAAACCATTAATTGTTGTTAGCATGGTTCTCCCTTTTGAATATCCTGATATGAACTTAGGTTCTTTGCAATAAGGTAAAGATCTGCGGAGTTCTAATTGTGCTGTGTGTTCCTTTCGATTGATGCTATGGAGTTACCATAATGAATCCATTCTAATTTGCTTCCCCTATACCTGGTTCATTCTTGCAGCTGGTACTTTTCAGAGACTCTTCATGATTTCTTACCTTGATGAGGAGATACTAGTAAGCACATTTTTAAGTTTATTGCCTCTGACATTAACGCAGTTCTATGTGCGGTGCCTTCAATTTATAGTGTGCAATCTCATTTAATAATTGGATGAAATCTTGTTTTATACCTACATGCCACATGAACTGGTGCATTAGTGTTTCTATGATAGTCATTGTGCAGCTTGCTAGGAGGAATCAAAGATAGAAATCAATAAACATAGTATATCTTGTGGTGGGTGCAAGGCAAAATTTTGATTGATATTTCAGTTTGAAATATATATGGTGCTGAAAGCCCTGGCATTATCACATCACTGCCTTCAGTTATAGGTTACTGCATACCAGCATGGTCCATGGAAGTATCGAAAAAACATCAAGGATTATAAAAGAACATTTGCAGCATATTCTTGAATGGAGAAAACTAACCAGTGCAGCTCCTGTTGTATTAATTTCCTTATGGATTGGGAAGCATTAGGAGAAAAAGAAATGTAGGACTGATGAAGTTTGTTAGCAGTGTTTAGAATTTTCCAGGTAAAGATTTGAAGGATCTTTCTTGGACACTTGGAACAGCATTTAGTTAATGATGTTGGTAGGTAGAGCACCGGAGAAGCATGTAGGAATACAAAGTTCTTTTTGTAGTTTCTTTTAGTAAATATTTTAATGGGTTTTACTTTCTTTAGCATAAGTTGGAGAGCTTTATTTCCTTGAAGTCATCTTATTCTCGTAGTTTTATCTGTGGAGGATGCCTTTGTGATAGCTTTGGACTATGTTAATGTATTGAGTGCTGGAATTTAAGGAAGTTAACCAATAATCGTCTACACGCCTCAGGCTGTGAGGACTGATACATTGGGATGGAACTGGAATGGTTTACTTTTAATAATCTAATTCTTTGCTTGACTTTTTACACAGATAATAAGGGATACTGCTGGAGTATCGGAAGTTCTGACGAGGTTAGATGCACCGGCATATCCACTAGCAGAATCCGTCCCAGAGTACGAGAGCTAGTGATAGGAAGTGACATTTTGTTTCTTTTTGACCTGTAATTACAACGTGAAGACTTCATCTTTTCATGATTGTTGACAATAAGATGGGTACTTCATATTGTTAATGTTTGCTATTCCTGCATATACATCAAATGCTAATTCGAAATACTTACATTGCTAAAAGGTGGAAGTGGGGTGATTGGGGGTCTCCTTCCATAATGTCAACTTGTTTCAATAAATGCAATCTGTATATTCGGTTTTGGTTACAGAATTATTGACAGGGGTGATGTGATAAAAAAAATATTGAATTAATATATGTAGTGTTAGTTGACTTGAACAATATGCTTTGTTTAATGATGATATTAATAGTTGTTTGCTTTGTTGCCGGAGATTAGATTTTCACTTCACCACCGCCTAAAAAAGCATGACTCTGCAATACAATGTCCATATCATTGACAAATACATACCTCATTGTACATTAACTTAAAAAAAAAACAGAAAATGACATTTATTTTATGTTTGCAATGCAATTGCAACGACATTGAGAATATAGAAGAGGGTTTCCACATCCGCTGATTCAGACTTGGAACATTGAAAGTAAACAGTTAGAAATGAATACGAGTATTTTCTTTCTTTTGTTTTTTTTAATGCGTGTGGGGAGTGGTTAAGAAGACCTTGAGTTGCAATTGTCAAAGTCTTCCTACGTTTACTTCCGCCTTTGAAACCACAATAATGCATCCATTTGCATGTTTCCTGCTACGTAAGATTGTTATGGAAAGGCATGCATTATGCTATTTTCGCGCAAATTACATCACTCATCGGGATATTAAAGAGAGGAGTCTGAGTTGCAACGCTGGTGGTTTACAAGAGATGAGACTAAAGATCTGTTGTTTGGCTACCGTCTGAATTGTGGTAAAGCACCCTTTAATGAACCAGAAAAGCTTTGCTTAAACAATTAATTGACCTAGGGTTTCCCATGAGTAGTTTTAGACTAATAAAATCACGTCATAAAGCTGGCACACTTTCACATTTATAGTAAGTCAAATAGTCCAGCGTCCTTTGAGGTTGAGGTATATTTGCTAGACATAATCTTCTAATTTTATAGTATTTTATTCTATCTTATAAATTTCAATCATTTCTTTATGCGAGACTCGCATTCATTTATGCGAGATTCACGTAGAACTTACATAAATAAATGGCTGAGATTTATCGAATACAATAAAATACTATAAAATTAAACAAAAGATCTGGACTCTTATTTGTTACGTCGCATTGACTTAATAAGTACATATCAAAAACAAAATTTAACCAAGATTTCCACTTCTTTTTATTTGATTTTCCTTTTAGTTTTGGGTGAAAGGGACTAAAGTTCCAAGTACTGCAAAGTAGCGTATTCAACTCTAGGGTAGAAAAATTTGAAGGCTATCAGATCGGTCACGCCTCGATGATAATTCTTGCCTGCTCTTGTTTATTGTATTACATGTTGGCTGTAACTTGGATCTACATACACATACATAGTTACTAAAATGGTATAGTAACATTCATTCTTTCATTTCGTAAAATACTCATCCTAACTACAACAACTACAATACTCATATTATAAATTTTACTGAAACACAAAATTTAAAAAAATCTTATAGTACGCAACATTATTCTTAATTAGGAGATAAATTATTTCCAAATGACTAATACTCATATTAGAAAATCTAAAACCACCAAATCAAGATGTGTGAACTCAAAACATTTGTTCTCATAAAGTAGTACGTACGTAATACAGACAACCTGATTCTTACCCAAATAAAATAAGCAACACCTAACCATATTTATAGGTTTCACCTCTCTGCCACACATATATATATATGTCTATACATTCATACATATCAATTCCATTGATGTATAAATGGTCAAATAAAAAAAAAAGTAAACCAAAAGATTGTGCAGTTAACTACTCCACAACGTCATCCTTTTTAGAATTCTCTGTTTGAGGTCAATGCTTCATGCTCCTTGTATATTAACTCTCAAACGAGGAGTCAAAACACAATGTGAACAATTAAATCAAGATGCTTATGATTAGTGTCATAGTCTACGTAGGAACTATAAGAATACGGCTACTTGCTTAGGTAAATACTTTATGAATAGTTGACTTTGTTATTAAAATCAAGATCTAGATTCTATATTTTGAAACTTTAAAGATTGCTTTCCGAGTAGAAAAGCAATCTTTTATGTGCAGAAACTTGCAAGTACTTATAAGTGACTTGAATAAAAAATGAGTTATTTTTTCGTTAAGTTAAGGAATTAAAAAAAGAGAGAAAATAAATAAAAATATTAAAGCAAAAGAGGGGAGGAGAAAAAGGGTTGAATGCTATTTCTAAAAAGTAAAAAAAAGAAACAAAATTAAGTTAGATGACACAAGATTAATAGGAGTGAGCTCATATGTAAGTGATGATCCTGTTTTTAATTTTAAATTGTAAAATATTATAACAATTTTCCAATATAAAATAATTCAATTGTGAATTTTTAACATATATATATCTTCTCATTTATCTGTACATTTATATTAGGCCAACCAGTATCTCTTGTTCTAAATGAAAGTCCATCCTTATATAATTAACCTTCCTTTTAAATACCGAAATTTTACTATAATTTGAAAGCAGATAATTTAAATTTAATTTATATGAATTTATATGTAACTAAAAACATTATTTTTAACTTATAATTTTAAGACATCATATTATCAAAAGTTAATTGTAAAACAATTTTATAATATTATCTTGAACCTTAAGAAATGACTAAAATGTTCTAACTTTCAATTTTTAGCAAAATAATATGATGTTATGCGACGAGCCACATCAAATTAATATTTTTGCCGCATGGTTGCTACATATTGTATTTATGTCATGTATGGAATTTATTATTTTATAATTAAAATATCGAAAACTCTAAAATAATTATATACTCTTCATATGATTTGCTTCAAAATTATTTTAAAATATTTGATATTTTTAATTTATTAAATAATAAAATCAATATCTAAAACAAATACAATATGTGACGATTTTATAACAAAAATATTAATCTGACGTGATTTGCTATATCATTTATATTAGCAAAAAATTAATTTAAGACTATTTTGCTAGAAATTAAAAGTTGAAACTACTTTATAAAGTTTTGACTGACATTACAAAATTGAATAAAATGTGATATTTTATATAATTAACCCCATTATGAATCTATATAACTCTCTCTCTAAATATATAAGTATATATATTACTTCTACTTTATACCATTTCTAATGTAATTATATAAAATTTCTAACTAAAACTACTTAAAAATAATTTGTAAATTAGTTGTTTAAATTATAAGGAAAAACTTGTAAGTTAAACATTTGTGGGAGGGTGAATAAGCTTAATATTAAGGAGTATTGTTGGGTTTTCTACTGCTTTTCTGTTATCTTTTCAACAAAAGAACTAAACAGAGATTGTTATTTTGCAGATATCAACTTGCAGAAAAATAAAAGAGACAAGATATACTTGGTTCGATAGTGTAAAACTATCTACATCCAAGATTCCCACTTGACAGTGGTGGAGAAATTTCACTAATACAGAAGAAAGTGTAAGAACAAGATACAAAGATTGAGTGTTCTTTGGAACACCTGCAACAAGAGCCTCTCAAACTCACCAGTACCCAAAACAGGTTGGTACTCTAACACTCTTTGATCTTTTTCCCTCACACTATTTTTCCACTTTCAAATAATGAAATTATAAGTGAATGAAGATTGAATTTTTTTGTGTTGTGTTGTTCTCTATCTCTCTGATGCTTCTGCCTTGCTTTTATATTTGTAGAAATGAGAAAGATGGTCTTCGAATGTGGTGGCTTGAATCAGTCCTTTTGCATGTGTCATCCACGTGAGTCTTTAAAGTCCTTATTCCTGTCTCGTTTTATGTACTGGAGTGGTTGCGTTTCATCTGCTTTAAATGTAAGTCACATGACTGTGTTATATTTAAACTTGAGTTGTAAGTGAAACGGCTGTGCTCTGTGTATAATGCTTGGGACTTGAATAAAGAACGACTGCGTATTGTGTTACTTTGCTTAAGACAACATGCTGATGACTTAAGTCACTTATGTTTTAACTTCAGCTGTTAGATGCTTCGAGAAGTCTTCTCCTCCTTCACTCTTCAACATTTCTCAGACATAAACACATGCTTCTTCTGTCTTCAATTCTTCTTGCATTCTTGTAGTATCTAAGTTGATATGTTGGAGTACATGTGATTTTTATCACAAATTTCCCTCCTACTACATCATCTTCAGCTCATAGTAAACAACCCGAGAGAGTTAAGAAAAAACCCCAAATCCTAACTTTTTGCCAGACTTTGTGAGATCTGTCAACAACGTCTTCGATTTCATGTGGCTTCCCTCCTATTTCACCAATCGTAGCTTAAATTGAAAAAATCCTAGAAAAATCTCCAAAACTCGAAACCCTAATCTTCACCCCATTGTGAGATCTACTGGATTTGACTTCGGTATCAAGGGGCTTCCATGATCTATAAGTAGTCCCTGCAAAAATTAAACTTCTTTTGTGTTAGAATTTTTGTACCGAAATTAGATGGATTTTTCTCACCTTGTATTTTTTCCAGATTGAAGGTTCCTTTGGAGATTTGATCTTTGACGAATTTTAGATGCACATCAATATGCTTGGATCACTCATGGAGGACTGGATCGCGACTCAGGTACCAAGCACTCTGACTGTCCGTGTATAGTACTGGTATTGTGATGTCTGTGTTGAATTTTTTAAGTATACCTGACAGCCATGCTAATTCTTTTACACCTTCTGTTATTGCATAATATTCTGCCTCTGTGGTAGATAGACTTACCACTGATTGTTGTTGTGATTTCCAATATATTGTGTTTGCTGATAGTGTAAATATGTATGTTGAGATTGACTTTTTTGAGTCCATGTCTGTTGCATAATCAACATCCACATAGCCATATAGAGACAAATAGTTGCATTTGATTAGCTCCCTTTTTGTGAAGCATAATCCATAGTTCACTGCTCCATATACATATCTGAGAAAATTTTTGAGCCCTTGCCAGTGTTCTAAACTTGGATTGGCCATGAATTTACTTAGGATACTTATAGCATAGGCTAGATCAGGCCTTGTGCATAGCATAAGGTACATTAAGCTTCCAACACCTGCATCATAAGGATATTGAGTCATAGCTTTCTGTTCTTCTTCAGTCTTAGGGCACTTGTTAGAAACCATCTGCAAGCGTGATCCTAAAGGAACTGAAGTAGGTTTGGCTTGCTCTATATTAAATTGTGCTAGTATCTTTCGGATATAGTTTATTTGGATAAGCCATAGCTTTCCTTCCCTCCTCTTTCTGATAATCTGCATTCCTAAAAGCTTCTTTGCTTCCCCTAGGTCTTTCATTTCAAAATGAGAGCAAAATTCAGCCTTAACCTCTTGAATTCTATTCAAGTCCTTCCTTGTGATGATGAGATCATCTACATAGACTAACATAAACACCGCTTTAGTCATCCCTAGATCTTTATAATATAGGCAGTAATTATATGAACTTCTAATGAAGTTCATGCTAGCAACAACCTCATGAAACTTCCAGTTCCATTGTCTAGGGGCTTGCTTGAGCCCATATAGGGATTTTTGCAATATACAAACATGGTCCAGCTTGTTTTTGTCCTCAAAACCAATTGGTTACTTCATATATATGGTTTCTTCTAGCTTTCCATATAGGAAAGCTGTCTTAACACCCATTTGATGAATTTCCCAATCATATAAAGTTGCTAGGATTAAAATAAGCATAATTGTATTGAATTTAACTACTGGAGCGAATATCTCCTTGTAGCCTATTCCATCCTTTTGCCTAAATCCCTTAGCTACAAGCTTAGCCTTATAAATTCTAGGTTATGCTTCTATTACTCCTTCTTTCAATTTAAACAGCCACTTATTCTCAATTAATTTGGCTTTGTAAGGTCTAGGGATGAAAGTCCAAGTGTTATTCTTCATTAATGAAGAATATTCCTTCTCACAAGCTTCTTTCCAATTTTTAGCATCCTTGCTTCTCATGGCTTCATCATAGGTTTTTGGAGCCTTATTTTCTACATTTTCAGCCATGAAACATGCAAATTCAACCACGTCAAGTTCAGTATACCTTCTGCTAGGTATTCTGATTCTTGGTTGCCTATCCCATGTGAGTTAGTAGTCCTGTAGGTTCTCTTGCATATCAGCCGAAGGTAGGTGTGGAGCTTCTCCTTCACTTTCATCTTCTACCTCTTCTCTTCTTTCTCCATACTGTGTAATGCCTTCTGGAGGCTCCACAGCTTCAGTTTGTGAACCACCATCTTCTTCAAATTCTGGTGGTACATAAAATGGGACTGAATTGTTTGCAGTCCCTAAATTCTCCTGAATATCACCTAGAAAGTCAAAATTTTGAGAATTCTTGTTTAGCAGAGGGAATTCATCTTCTTTAAAGATGAAATCTTTGCTAATGATTGTTTTATAGGCTCCCTTTTGAAGTAGTAGGAGTTTGTAGCCCTTCACACCTTCTGGATAACCTAGAAACACCCCTTGATTGCTCTAGGCTCTAATTTTCCCTCATTCTGATGTGCATAGGCTGCACATCCAAAGGTCCTAAGGTGTAAGAGTCTAGGCTTCTTACCATTCCAAATTTCCTGAGGAGTCTTGTAGTCATTAGCAGAGGTTGGGAGCCTATTAATTAAACAGGCTACTGTCCTAATCGTTTCTCCCCATAAGGAACGAGAGCAACCCGAAGAGAGAAGCATGAACCTAGTCTTTTCTAGGAGGGTCCTATTTAATCTTTCAGCTACTCCATTCTGCTGTGGAGTAGCTCTAATAGTCTTATGCCTAAAAATTCCATTTTTACTACAGTATTCCTCAAATTCCTCGTTGCAATACTCCAGCCTATTATTAGTCCTTAGGTATTTTAATTTCCTCCCAGTTTGATTTTCCATAAGAGTATGCCACCTTATGAAAATTTCTAAAGTTTCATCCTTCCTCTTCATAGGGTAAACCCAACATTTCCTAGATTTATCATCAATTATGGATATAAAATACAAGTTCCCTCCTGCTGTGGGGACTTGAGCTGGCCCCCAGAGATTACTGTGAGCATACTCCATGATCTTTGTGGCTTTCTTAGCTCCCCTTTGAAATGCTAACCTATGGTGCTTACCTAGCACACAAAATTCACAAAAATCTAACTTCTGTAGGTTCTTTTCAGGTATAAGACCTTGCCTAGAGAGATGGAGCAGATTTTTGTTGCCAACATGACCCAACTTAGCATGTCATTGCTTGGTTGGCTGAAGGTTTCTATTTTCTGAAATTTGATTGATTTCAGTTGAGCCTATAACATAGTATAGGCCACCCCTCTCCACTCCTCTAATGATAACTTTCCCATCCTTTAGGATTTCTCTAAGTCCATCTTTAGACCTGATTTGAAAGCCTTGCTTATCAAATAAGCTTTCAAAAATCAAATTTCTCTTTATTTTAGGCACAAATCTAACATTGCTTAGGATCCTTCTCTTTCCATCAAACATGTTGATGGAAACACTTCCTATGCCCTCTATCCTTTGCTGCCCAGAATCTGCCATTTTAACCTTGACAGTGACTGGTCCAAATGTAGTGAACCAGTCCCTATGAGGAATGACATGCATAGTGCACCCTGAGTCAAATATCCACTCTCTACTAAGATCCTCACAATCCTCAGTTACAACCAGTATTTCATCTTCATTGGAATCTTCAAGTTTTTCAACGTTGCCTGAAATTCCACTTTCAACTGTCTTATCTCTCTTCTTTTTTCTACAATCCCTTGCAAAATGTCCCACCTTATCGCAGTAGAAGCATGTCTTAGCTTTACCCTTTTTCTTCTTTTCATTTTCACCTTCCTTATGGTGTTTTTCTTTCCCACTTCCCTTCTTCCACTTTCCTTTCTTGTTGTTTTTCTTCTGAGACTTCTTCTCATAATTATTCTCTACAAACATCACTTCAGCCTCCTTTTTAAATGGATTCACTTCAACTATTTCTTCCATAAGAGAATCTAAAACCCTTTTTACAATGAGTGATTCTCCACTAGCATGCTTAATTACCTTCTTGAATGCATTAAATTCAAGAGGTAATGCCTTTAGGATTACTACAGCTTGATGTTCCTCACTTATTTTCTCATCTATAGCTTCTAAATCTTGTACTAGCTTGAAGAAATAATCTAGGTCATCATCTAAGGATACTAAAGTGTTCATTTTGTAGTTTGCAAGGTTGTGGAGAAGTGTTATCTTATTGGGACACTTTTTGGCATACAACTCATCTAGTTTCACCTAAAGTTTCTATGTAGTGTTGCAATTCTGCACTTTCCTTATCACAGTAGGTGATAAATGAAGCATTAACTTGTAATGTGCACGTCTTTGCATTTTCAGCTTCTTTATAGGGTCAATTTCAAGATCATATTCATCATCAATTTCAAGATCATATTCATAGCAGTCATAGGATTCAAGAAGAGCTTGCATCTGGAGTTTCCAAATGGTAAAGTCTTCTTTACCAAAAAAATATGTCCATTTCCTTGCCTACCATGCTTGTAAAATAAAGAATCTAAATATTTTGACTTACTAACTTTCTTGATGAAACTTGATGAATCTTTACTGCTTAAAGTGTCCAAGAATTGTCCCAGGAGATCTTGATGCTCTGATACCACTTTCTGTTGAGTTTTCTACTGCTTTAGTGCTGTTCTTTAAACACAAGAACTTGACAGATTTTGTTAATTTGCATAAATGGAAATGCAGAAAATAAAGATATCAGTATTTTACTTAGTTCGATAGTCAAGAACTATCTACATCCAAGATTCTCACTTGATAGTGGTGGAAAGAATTTACTAATGCAGAAGAAAGTGAAGAGCAAGATACAAAAATTGAGTGTTCTTTAAACACCTGCACCAAGCGCCTCTCAAACTCACTAGTGCCCAAAATAAGTTGGTACTCTAGCACTCTTTGATCTCTTTCCCTCACACTAATTTTTGCACTCTCAAATACTAAAATTACAAGTGAATGATGACTAAACTTTTCTGTATGTATTGTTCTGTATTGTCTGAAGCTTCTTTCCTGGCTTTTATAGCTGAAGAAGAAGATGGAGTCTTCGGATGCTTCTTGGCTAAGTCTCACCGTTGACATGTCCCTTTCCACGTGAGTGTTTTAATGAAGCCCCCTATGCTGTGCGTTTTGAATGTGTCCTTTAACTTGCTTTTAGGAGCTGCTGCGTTTTTTAGTTTTGTTTTGCATGACAGAGTTTGATGAGTTATTTCTGACTTTGCCTTTGTATAAACGACTGCGTATTAAGACATGTTATTGTCTTAAGTCCCCCACGTGGTTTTTGCTTTAATTTTTATCTTCAGCTCACAGATGCTTCTCCTTCTCTCTTCGACAGCTCTTCAAACACAAACTCATATTTCTTCTGTTCTTCATTCTTCTTGGATCCTTGTAGTGTCTGTGTTGAGATGTTGGAGTATTCATGACTTTATCACAGTACTTTAACTTCTCTCTCTCAATTCCACTATTCTCTCCGTAATTTCTATATCTAAATAGGGATCCTAGACAAGTCGAATATTCTATACACAGTTTCCAGCGTTATATCACTCCAGCTTTCATGTCACAGCCTGAAAAAGAAGTACCAGAATATTCATACATACATACACTTCCTATTCTGATTTCACAAAACACCCTCTTCACAAGATTTGTGCAATTCTCATTTCCTTTCATCAGTTCATGCCTCAATCATCAAAAAGCATGCCTAACCGAGATTGAGCAACTCCTCTATTTTCACTTATCCTTCGGCCAACTTTTTGCAATTTGTCTACTCCTGTTCAAGGGAAATGAAAGGTGAGAAATATCAACGCATAAAAGACTTCCATTTTCTTAAGAATTAGGCATTACTACGTTGCAGTATCGCATACCTCTGAAGCACCTTGAGGTTGAGTTGAAGAACTCGCTTCAGATGGTGCCTCACAGGCTCTTGCTTCTAATTTCTCATTTGAATAACTGGCAAAGAGATATAAATTGTAGGTATTAAAACTTTTGAAGCATGCCAACACTAGATACATGCAGCTCAACTTTGATAAAATAACAAAAACAAAATCTGCTTTCAAAATGAGTCTTGGCATTTAGCGTTTTAATCTAAAGGCCAATGTTTGAGTACGTCCCCGATGAGTCTAACTATCAAAGGAAGACACAACAGAATAACGACAAATGAATGATTACTCCTAGTTCTATCCACATATACAGACATTACGCACACATCAAATCAGGCAATAAAAGTTGAAGATCATAAATCATTCTTCAGAAGTATTACAAGTTTGACCATCAAATGACCATTAAATTTTTTGATTCAGAATTATTGGTGAAATAATGACAATCAACAACTATAGAAATCCCAAAGACCTTAGATTCCCCACTTTTCCTTGCGCATAGAAGATTAGCAAAACAATTCATAATATTTTTTGGACGGATCAAGAAATGGAACTCAATTCATAATGCTTCAGCTACTAAAGAAACAAAAAGTATCTTTCATTCCCCTTAGTCCACTAGGATGAAAAGTCGACCTCTATCACATAATTTGAGAAGAGGGGCATGAGACCAAAAGGTCCTCCATTCAATTTCTCTTACCTATGCTCTCTAGATCGAGCTTGTCGTATAAGGCTTCCTTAGACTATAATGAACTAAATACACCCATGAGGTAATTTTACATGACATAACTACCAAAGGTAGTTATATGAAGACCATATAATGAACAAAACGTTTAAGGAAAAAGCTCTCTGCGTGTTTTTATTTCTTCTGTTTTTTTCTTCCCTCTAGTTTACACAAAGAATAACTCTGCAGTAAATTGGAAACAGAAAGTTCTATATATGGTGGAATCATAACACGAATTCAAGTACGTAATTCTTTGTTTTATATGCATACGAACAGATTCTGTTTGACATGATCTTTGTGATTATGTTTTATCTTTTTTTTTTCTAACACTTAGTGTGGAGTATCCAATTGATGTGATTTGTAAATTATTATGTCAATTCGAAGGTTTACCCAGTGCGCATTTAAAGAATAGCGACTACGAGTTCTTCTGTTTTTGAAAAAAATAAAAACTAATAATAAAAAATATTTGACATGAACATTAAACATAGACTAATTAAATATTTTTAATATAGCAATCCAACCCGATTATTACCGACTCAAGCTAATTTAATTGGAGTTTAAAAGATTGGTACAAGTGTGTTGCTACTATTTCATCTTTTAATAATAAATCAATGCCTTCTAATTATTTTTCGAGTTTCTTATGTTGTGAACAGATATTGGCTTCGTTAAAAATGGGTGAGTCCAAAGGTTGATTGAGCTGGTCATTTTACCCCTTTAAAATTTATAAATGGGTATACATATTCATTCTAATATGGTCTTGAGAATTAATAAATTAAATTGAAATTTATATTTAAAAGAATTGTTAAAAAATTATCAATTTTGAATAAGATTAAATAAATAAAATAATTTTAATCATTAAATAAAAGAATTTGTTAATAGAAAACAATACTATTTTAATCAATAAATTAAAGATTCTGTTCACTATAAAATAATATTATTTTGATTCAATCAAAATATTCCTAGGACCCTGATTTGTTGGATGTTAATTAATGGAATGAAAAGGAATAAAATGGAACGGTTTATAATGGAATGAAATGTGATATAGTGAAAAGTTATTTGGAGGGATGGAAAGGTTTATAATGTAATGTAATAAAATGTTATTTGGAAGATGGATGGAATGAAATGTAATATATAATAAATGACTATTATATCTCTAATATTAAAATGGTTATTGCAGGAAGTTTGACGTTATGATTTTAAAACAAAAATTATGTCTAATTAAAAAGTTACGATTCAAGTCACAATTGCAACAAATAATTTTTTTTATATTTTCTATTTTAAAATAATAAAAATTTTGATACAAGTTTTATTATTTTATTATTAAATGTATACAATGTATTAATAATTATATAAAATATTATTATTAATTATTTAATTTATTTTATTTTATTACATGTGATTTATATTTAAAATAATTTACTTATATTTTTATTTATATAGAAATATATACAAACAATTAAAGAATAAGTTTTATATTTTTATTTTTCATTAATAAAAATGTTATTACAATTTTTTATTAATTATACACAATTTATTATTAATAATATAAAAATATTATTATTAGGGTAAGGAGAAATAATATAAAAATATATACAATTTTTGTGGACCGTAATAAATGAGTTTAGGAGCCAACCCAACTAGTATATAACCAAACAACTCAGTCAGTTTTTTTATAAAATCAACCAGCTGATTTCTGTCAATCAGCTGATTTTTGGCTGATTAGCCAACAACCAAACGAGGCCTCGACTAACCCGTAGAGGGTTTTTAACCTAATTCTATGAAAAAGAGTTTTAATTTATTTTGAAAATTTTAAAAATATATATATTATAAAAGATATTTATTTATTTTATTCTTTATAATATTGCACATTTTTTATTAGTAATATAATATAATATTCGATACTGTTTTTACCATCCGACCAATCAATATTAACAGGCTTAGGTTGGGTCCATCAACAAGATCTTGCACGTTGAAATTAAGAGCAATCCTCCAGATTCATTTGTATGATGCCGCAAGAACACTAAAGATATTTCGAATTCATCTTGATCGTATTTTATGATAATTTAATATCAAATGAAGCTTTTAAATTTTAAAATATTTTGTATAATTTTAAGTTTAATTTTTAAAACATTAAAATCACATTAACAGAAAATATTTATTTTCGAGAAATCTTATAAAAGTATCTAACATTTGGTCTGTTTCCACGGTAAATTGCACAAAGTTGTGTACTTCTCGAATCTGCTTGACCTTGTATGATAAAAAAGAAAAAACCAAAAAGATAAGATATGACTTTGTACATCATTTAACTGAAGTTGAGTGGGAAGCCGAACAGATTCCAAATTTTAGAGATGACTTTGAAGATTTTGGATTATCAGATCATTATCAAATTCAAAGAAGCATATGATTTTGGGTTGTTTATATAGTATATTGTCAATCCAAACATTTTACAAATTAATAGATAATTTTATCAAATATCTTTAATAAATAGCTGATGTTATTTGCTGACATCAATTATTAGCTAACTACTAATAAAATCAGCTAATAGCTAATACAATCCGTTGTTTGTTAAATATGACCAAAGTCTTACAGATATGTAGAGTTAAAGTATGTAATATACTAGAACAACAAAGCTTCTAAAGTGAAAATGAGTTGAAAATCAACAAACCTATAATAAAGAATTTATTGCGTAAATAACCCTGTGTTATGCAAAAGTTGCTAAAAAACCCCTTACATATAAAAATTAGCAAAAAAA
>JAOTIZ010000004.1:25284159-25304663 GCA_027123425.1 Erythroxylum panamense
AATCAAAAATAAAAATTGTCACCAAAACTTTTTAACTACGTTCCTAAAAATATAGTCAAAAATTATTAAAAATTAAAAACTAAATCAAATACGTAGCTAAAAAGATTTAGCTACGATTCCCAAATCATCGCCAAAATATTTTAGCTACGTTTTAGAAACCGTTACGAATAACTTTTACCTACTTTTAGGAAATCATCGCTAAAGATAATTTTCTACAAAAGAAAAAATGTCTAAAAATTTTATCACCTACAAATAGGGTAACATAGCTAATAACTTTAAGCCATGAAAAGAAAGTGTCCCAAATTATCTTTTGTGGCGTTTTTCCTTTTCTTCACGTATCACTTGTTGCGACATATCAAGATTGGAGCTAGATATTATTTGCGGCAATATTGTAAAAACATTGCCGATAATATTTTGCTATAGTGATTGTGCGACAAATTTTGTCGTCTATAAATAGTATTGGTGACGAATTTTTAACACAAAAATATTCGTCACCAAAAGCTCATTTTGTTGTAGTGCAAATTCCAACTCTTTAAATTTCACAAAAATACTACATTGGAAAACATTTTATCTCCAAATGGATCATTTGACCTGAATTTATTAAAATGTTGCAACTCACGTAATTGACCCGGTGTTTGTTTTTTCTTTATTTACTAGTTTAAGGTTTATTGTACGAGACAAATTAGGGATGTTTAAAATTAATGGTAAGTTAAAAAGAAACAAGACTTAGATAATGCAGATATATTAAGAAGAGATATTTTGACGTTATAATAAGAAGATGTAAGAAGATTATCCTTAGGGATTGTAAAAGAAGATGAAGACCTAAGAAGAATTGAAGGAAGACGATCATATATGATATGACTCTACTAGAGTTTGGCGAAGACTTGACTTTTTATAGTAAACTTTGATAAACTAGAATAAGAGTGGAATCATTTATTGTGTCTTGTATTTATCTTGAATATTTTAGTTACTTTATTTATTTATTTTATATTTTTCTCTTTTAGTTGCTTGTTTATTTTATTTTCTTATTTATTTCTATTTATCTAATTTTTATTGTCTTACTTCTGCCCTTTTTTCTTTACTTTTACTTATTTTTGTTTATGCAACTATTTGTTTATATATTTGGCTAATTTTTAACTCATTTTCAAAAACTTTTTTTTAGGTCTTTATTAATTAGAGATAAGACTACATACTATTGAACTGTCCAAACTCTACATCTTAACAGAATTTTTACTAAATTGTTGTTGCTATTATACTAGTTTAAGGTTTATTAACTCTAAAATAATTAATAAAGGAAGTAATTAACCATCTAGATTATAGTTTAGGGTCTTTTATTAATAAAATTAATGATTATATAAAAAAGAATATCTTTCAATCATTATGCCACACGAAACTTGTGTTATAATATACAAATCATAGGACCCGAAACAGCTATTAGTTAGTAACATGAAAAATTCTGTTATAATTCCTTGATGGTTGAAATGAAATTAAACTCTCTTTTTTACTTTCACAATCTTTAATATTATTTAAGTGAAGGATATTAAAAGTATAAATTTTTATTGTCAAAAACCCTCTTTATAAAATCTCTTCGTAATTTTTAGATTATGCTAATTGAGAGTTTATTACTAATCACTTAAATTGAATATGTTATTTGATTTAAACCAATAAATTTATTGAGTGAATTATTTATATAAAAAGTAGACGATGAATTAGTTTAGGATTTTTCATGTCAACTAAGTCTTCACAATGGCACTTCAACCAGTAGTTTTTCCGTGCTTTTTATGGGTGTAAATTAGGTTCATTATAAGGATCTGTCCCAAATTTGCGTACCAACCCTATCTCATTCAATCCAAGCCATTCATTTATGTTGGTACACAAATTTTGGGACAGAAGATTTCATGCCCACTATAAGTCCTCAATTTTGGAGATTTGATGACATTTACAAACGAATGATGGGGAAAGCTAGCATTAACTTTTGTTTTTTCCTTATAATTTTTGCTGGCCTCTATGGACATTGAGTTTCAGATTGGACGGAGACTTAACTAATCTTCACTTTAACAAATAATTAAAAAAAAAACATCTTTTATACAAATTACATGTACATTTTTATAATTTTAATTTAAAAAAAATTAAAGTGAATTGTCAAATACTTTAACTATACAGTTCATCGACAACACCATAAATAAATAATATGCAATTAAAGTTTGATAGCGCATTGCACGGTCTACAACATAGTTGTGTAATAAAATTACTGAAAAAAGTTCGATAGGAAACAAGTAAGCCACTAGATTACTACTACAGAAAGGGGGAAAACTGAAACTTCCCACTCCTGAATCTACTATCTTTTTCGAAATCATAGTTTGTTTCTGTACCAGAACACGCCTTTGCTGTTCATCTCACCTTCATCTTGCTCAACATAAATACACTCTTTACCCTCTCTCCATATTGCCTTGTAGATTGGTGTCCTATCAAATTGGTAATATTCTCCCAAAATTGGTCTGATTGCCTTGGTGGCCTCCATGGCATGATAATGAGGCATAACTGAGAACAAATGATGTGCTACGTGGGTGTCTGTTATGTTGTGAAAAACCTTGTTCAAAATCCCATAGTCTCGGTCAACTGTGGCTAGAGCTCCTCTTAACCAGTCCCACTCAGAAGAATCATAATGTGGCAATGAAGGATGAGTGTGTTGCAGAAATGTGATCATTACAAGGAAAGCATTTACCACTAACAATGGTCCTCCATAGAAGCAGAGAACCCAGGCTAGCCCCTTTGCTACTGCTAGACGATAGATCCCATAAGTGACAGCAAGAATACCAACATCAGAAATGTATATCTCAAGTCTTTGACGGTCAGTATAGATAGGGCCGTAAGGGTCATAGTGGCAAGCGAACCGATCATAAGGCCTGCCTGAGACGTTGAACGCCAGGTAAAGAGGCCAACCAATGGTTAAGGTTATGGTAAGAGTTAGTACACGGCCTGGTGGGTTGTTAAGGTACTTGGAGTACCAACGCATATCGGCTTTCTTCTTGGGCACAAATACTTCATCTTTTTCAAGAGAGCCCGTATTAGAATGATGGCGTTGATGGCTGTGCTTCCACGAAAAGTAAGGGACAAGGAGAAAAGAGTGAAGGACAAGGCCAACTGTGTCATCAAGCCATTGGTAATCACTGAAGGCATGGTGGCCACACTCATGGGCAATGACCCATACGCCGGTGAGAACACAACCTTGAAATGCCCAGTAAATTGGCCAAGCTAAGTAGGAGAAAGGGTGAGGGAGGAGAGGGAAGTAGTTGGCAGCAATGTAATAGAAAATGAAGGCAATGGTGAGGTCGTAGACAACATATGAGAATGAGCGGAGAACAGAACGCTTGAAACAATGAGGTGGGATTGCTTTTTTTAATTGACCGAGTGAGAATGGTGGCTTTAAGTATGGAACTCTTTTCATGGGGTCAGATTTTGACTTCTTTGCGGATGGTGGGATAGACATGTTGCCGCCGGCACCCATCGTGCTTCTGACTACATGAAAAAATAAAAAAGAAGAAAAGGGAGTTAAAAAATTAACAACCCTGATTCATATCAATCAAGAGAAACGCAAATCAATAATAAGTTATAGAATGTATTTTATCTAGAACCCAGGTTAATCTCAGCATAACTTTCGTCGATTTTCTAGGTTGTAGCAGCCAACTGGGTGTAACATTTCAATACAATGATAACTCAGGTCTCTTTTGGACATCAGTAACACTCTGGCAAGCAAGAATTACACAAGGATATTTTTGCCAAACCAAAATTGGAAAAAGTTAGAAAATCCTTCTCTTTTTTCCCTTGCCCAATAATCAGTAAAACAGATAAAGTCCACTGTACTAAGTAGAAGCAATGGCACGGCAAACAAGGTGTAAACACCAGCACAATTTGAGCTATAGTAAGGAATCATAGCATATCCTCATCTAACCAGACAATTCTGGAAAAAAATGCATAATAGGATCATATGAATTATTGGAAATGACTTCAAAAAGGAAGAGATAAAATAGAGTAATCCCCCTGTGAAAAATGTCAAAAAAAAAAGAGAGAGAGAGAGGCTCGACTTGGTCATCTGGCATTTACATCATGTGGTCTGATAAGCTGTCATTATACTTGAATAAAAAAGTATGGCTGTATGAAGGCCAGCCGTCGCAGACAATTATTATTGGGTCAAGCCAGCATGCAACATTGAACCAAAGGCCGCAATAGGCCTCATTCATTTTGCTAGTCATGTGTTATATATAGGGACTTAGTCTTCATGCAGGCCCCACATACGTATGGCTATACTGATGATTTTCGTAAAGAAAAGGTGAAGGTGTGAAGCAGATGCTACCGTTCCAAATCTCTGTTCCTCTTACGTTTAAAGTCCCCCCAATTATTCATTGCAATAACAATTACGTTCATAGCACAAACGTTAATTTATTCGGAACAACATATAATGTTCACGCGGAAGGGAAAAAGAACACTATTAACAAATAACAAGTAGTCTGAATTCAACCAATTGTAAAGTCTCCTAGTTAGCAGCTCACAATATTAACCGGTGCTTGAAATTAGACAACCACACAAACAATTAGATAATAGACCAACATCTGCATCAATCACGAATTAAACGTGAAAAATAGATCCTCTTCTCAAACATCAAAATTTCAAGAGTCGGTCCTTTGACTGATGCGAAGATATAGACCCACCAAACGGTTAGGTCGAAGTCCACATCAATTGCATCGGGGATGAACCGCCCAGGAGATTGAAAACTACACAACACTGTATACGGAAATCGCACAGAAATTATTCACAAACGTCATCGTTCTGGCCTCTAGGAGAAGGCGGCTAACAACACCCTAACTACTGACGGAACTGTAATTAGTAATTACTAGTCACGTGCTAAGGACAGCTTTTTGGAAACTTCAGCCAATACGATAGAATAGACCGGTGTTTCCCTGGCCTGCACTTGAATTGGAAGGCATGGGCTTTGAAACTCTGTACCGGTCAAAACAAGTAGTATATAACTAATATATGTATTTATGGAAGCATTGTTTTTTCCTAACACATCCACAACAAGAGTCGTACCAGTTCCTAGGAGTTATTAAAGTTAAACAAGAATCCAAAAGCTGTTCATATTCTTTCTTACATTTTATTTTTTTAAAAGCAAACAGCATAAATGTTAACACAGGACGATAAAGGTAATGAACAGATCCATATACACAACACAAAAGAAAGAGAGAGAAAAGGGTAGAAGGAACATGAATATGAATATCAACGTGATCACTCGTACTGATTTTTATCCATATTACTATCACAACCACCATAAAGAAGAAGAAAAATATTCGTCTCAAACTTAACAAGTACGAATGCAACAAACAGATCTAATGTCAGGTGGATCTGAAAATGTAGATCGTAAATTTGCAAAGTTAAGCGACAATAATCACAGGGAAAGCGGGAAATGAGATTGTTAATCACAAAAGAGAAAAAGAAAAAAAAAACGAAGAGATTGAAGAAGTACCTCTTAGACTTCTCCACCTAGAAGAGATGCAGAGAGAAAGAGAAGAACAAAACACTCTCTTTCTCTTTGTATCTGTAGTATGGAAATAGCCAGCCGTCTGCTCCTCCTCCTTTATATAAGCTCTTGCTGGGAGACTCGGGCATCCTTCGCTTTGCGTTCCCTCCTCTTGCCCTTTGGGTCCCACACCCACACCCACACCCTCAACATGTCCTTTGGACGGTTGCACCTTTCCCACTTGGCCACTTCCTACGCCAAAACACTAACACCCAATCACAACCGTCCCTCCTTTTTCAGGTATTTCTCTTATTTAATACTATGAACTTTTCGCCTTCCAGTGGATCTGAATGAGTCAATTAATCGTACATAGCAGCTTGGAGCCTTGGAGGCCATATATATTCAAGTTTTTCCTAATCACATTAATGACGTTGGTTGTCCGTACAATAAAAAATATTGAAAATCTAGCAAATGAAATTATCCCGTTCAAATCATCCGATGTTATTACTCTACTTTCACTTAAACATTTATCTATTTATTTTTTAAAATTTTATTTATCAAATAAATAAATGCTTATAAAGTAAAGTAATCTATTGCATATCTTCTGCCCGAAGCCTCCTTAAAAGTTAGAACCCGTATGATTCATATCAGTTGATAAATTGGACAGGCAGTGAAAGTACGTAAACACGGACCTGTTTCTATTTGAATATAAACGGCGAAAAGAGTTGTCGTCGTCCTTTGCGCGTAGGAAATTCACATACACAAAAACCTAAAGTTGTAACTTTGTCACTCCATTTTCATGAAGTAATTTAACAATTCAGCAAGCTACTTTTGAAATTAAAAATATACTTTAGAAGTTAAATTGTATTTTGAAATCGAATTTGTACTATTTCTGCAATGTTAATTAAAATTATAATACATTATGTAAGATATTAATTTGTTTCAAATAAAATTGTTAATTTCTACACATAATATGATTAATATTAAACAAAATGTAACAATCATTCAAATTAAATTTATTATTTAATTTTAAATATTAAAATAAATAATTTAAATTTATCGAGTAAAGCAAAATCTCATCTATGTAACACCGCGTTCTGACAGCTGCACATCCTGAAAATCATGGACTCGTTGATCGAATTCAGGAACTGTACAGAGGGCGAAACGGTAGTCCAAGAAATTAAAGAAATATTTTTAACAGATCTTGCATTTTAAAAAAATAATAAAATAAGATCAGATCAGATCAGACAACCCTCAGCCCAGCAGATCCGATTCTTTAGTCTGATCAACCGTCTGCAACTGCAAGCAGAGCTTGATTTATTAGAATAGAATCCACGTGATCACGCCCTTTGCTCCACAATTTTGGAGGTCCGACCAAAAGGCCTCTTTTGGGAAAATATCTATCCTCCCTCACCACTAAGCACGTAGGGTTAGATTGGAATTGGATTCTTTTGCTAGAGAATATCATAACAACGTCAGCCAATCGATGACCAACATTATCTTTTTTGCGTTGGAACCTGTGACCTGCCTTGAAAGGAGATAGCTCTTAAAACGGCAAGAATTAAAGCAATGTCAGTATGTTTAATCACCATCATCATTATAAGTTATTGGGTCAATCATTCAGGTTTTAATGGCTATTTAATATTTTTTTTATGTACCAAAAGAAGTAGAAATCTTACAAAAGTTGTCCTCATAAGGTATTTACTCGATCTAGTTCTTATTTTGGAAGTGAGTTATAAAATTGTGGGTTATTATTACTTTTTTGGATTTCTACAATGCAATTAAAATACATATAATTTTCATTAAATTGATTATGTGTTAAATACCTAATTCAATTTTTATCTAAAATTGATAATGGTATATAATATTTTTCAGTTATTATTTATAATATTATCTGATTATTGTTGTTTCCTTATATCTCAGTTTCAAGAAAAATAGCATTTTATTAATAAATGTTAAAAACTTTGTTCTGAAATCTTTCTGGTAATACAAAATTTTGGATGTTGAACTACAGCTATCTGAACTTTGATTTAGGATCTGTTCAAATTTTGTTTTTTATCATTATTTTAGTTAGTTAAAACTTTTTTAATTTGGTACGAATATATTATGTCCGTTTTATATTTGAAAGACTCGGAGATTGATTTGTCGTAACAAAAATAATAAGAGTCGTCCGTCCATTTTGGCGATACATTCCTCCTCCGATTCGGTCTCTCAAACTGGTCGTAACATGTAACTTGTTTATAATTGCAAGTTTGACTTTAATGAATTAAAACTTGTCGACATCAGCAGCTTAACTTTAAACCCGCATCCTACGATCCTAATGGTTTAATGATATTTTATTATCAAAGGATCTAGTTAAGTATTTGACTGAAACACCAATTACTTTAAGCTGATTCCCTTGACATTCTCAACTTTGACAGCTTCGTATCGTGTGATTGCCAATATCTTAAAAGAGATTTTGCGTACCGGAAATTACAAGAGATGGACAGTCGGTAAAAATATTACATCTTTAAAATTGACTTATTTGCATCCCAAATTATCAGTAGGCTAACATTTGTATGAGTTTGGAAAGTTGTACATATGATAAATTTCAATTAATATTTCACGTTTTCAGCCATCCTTAAAAGTTGTACATATGATAAATTTCAATTAATATTTCACGTTTTCAACCATCCTTACCACCACATATACAACTAGAAATATTAATGATTTACACTAATGACTACTTACGTTTATCTATCAATTAGTCACATTGTAACATAAAGCGCTACAACAAAAACGGCTTTTGCCTAAAAAACATTCATCGCTAATTGTCGCTAAAAATATCATCAAATTTTCGTAACTGAAAATTACAGACGGCATTCTACATAATCGTCACTAATAGTTTTTGTCTACATTTTATTTTTGTAGAGAAAAACTATTAGCGACAGTTTGAGAAATGGTCACTGATATATTTTGGTTACGCTTAGTTTTTGTAGCTAAAACTTATTAGCTACATTTTTTGAAACATAGCAAGAAAATTTTCGTTACATTTCAAAAAGCATAGCTAATTGTTCTTAGTTATGTTTTGTAAAATGTAGTTAAATTTTTAATGTACATATTAATGAAATTTTATATCATGTTAATTATAATTTTTGTGACATTTTTAATCCATATTATTATATATAATATTTAGATTTTTTGTTAATTTATTATAAAAATATAATACAAAAATAATTGATAATTTGAAACATTGTTATAAAAAACAAAATATCATTAAATTATATCAACAAAAGGAATATTCGTCATATACAATAGTTTCATTATAACTTTAACAATTCTTATAGACAATATAATAAATAAGGAGACTAATTTACAAATCATAAATATTGAGATTACAAAAAAAAACTAGAATGACTCTAGGTTTCTTTATGTCGATGAGAGCAACTTTATACGTCAATCATCATATTCGAAATATAAGCTAGGAGAATCATGAAAGCAACTTCGAAATTGATAGAGTGCCTGAGATTATGCATAATTAAGCTAGTTTGTTTTGAATTACAAAAAAAGAGGGTGATGGAATAGAAAAGTAATCTAGCAAAATAATCATTGAAAACTATTAAATACCTTCCAAAGTACAATTTCTTTATCATGTAAGAAGTCAATAATCGAACCTGAGAGTAAAATAAAAAGCAAGTGTTGTAACATTTATGCACTTTCAATAAGGTTAAGATTACCTTAAACAATAGAATAAAACTTAATGAAGAAAGACAAACATGACAGTTTAAAAGCACTTCATCTCTAGAGCTCTAGGACCATCGATCACTAACTTGAATTTGAAGTTGCAAGTGAATCTAAATTTCTCAAAGATGCTAGCAACTAAATATCAATTTCAAAAGTTGGAATTGTTGGCTTTGAATGTTTAGTTTCAGCACTCTTATATAGCCATTATATGGACTTTCCAATTAAATATAAAACCTGAAGTTACATACTTAACAAGAACCAATAATATAACTTTCTCCGAGTATAAGTGAAACTAGGAAAGAATTGTGAACAACACAATATTCGTAGCATCATTGGCCACACCTTCTTCAAAGACTATACTGTATAATAAAGGTGTTTCTTCATGGTTAAGGATATGGCATATCAAGTATAAAACTCAACAACAAAATAAAATTAAGTTTATTTTGTTCTCAGCCTAACAAATAAAGCCTCGAGCAAATGCATACCTATAAGGCACAAACAGAGTCTATAGCTAAAAAGATTGCTCAAAGTGCTCAAACAATGAAAGACAAAGTAATAATATTAAAAACAGACCAGTGGAAATGTGATTCAAGTCGTAGATTATTCTATTAACTAATTTTCTTCTTTAAGATAGCCTACTGACAATGATAAGTGTCAAATCCAGAGAATAAATTAACATAAAGCTCCATAGGAAGGGATTAAATGTCTTTCATCTAAATGTTTTCCAAATAAAAAGGGCATTTTGACTGAAAATCACCAACTCTTGAAATGAGATGAAAGCTAAATTTTAAGGAGAGACATATACTAAGATAACCCACCGTTTCTAGTACACCAACATCAAATTTTTTGAAAGAATTGTGCTGCAATTGAGTCAATAATCAAAAGTTTACTAATAGTTTCCAAAAGCACTTGCAAATTCTAAAATGAAGGTCTATATTTTATGGCATGAATTCTATATATGTACTTCCCCTAATATGAAAGCATAAACAAGAAGGTAAAGAAACCATGTAAAACTCAGAGTTACCTTTTAAAGAGTATAATCTTGCATCTTTTCATAAAGCCCATCTAAGAGCTCAACAACTCTTAACTCGTTGACTCTATTTAAAACATACACATAAATGGGGTGGGAGGAAATTGAGTTTGTATATCAAATTTGTCTCTAATTTATCAGGGGGGCCCTTCCATTATATAAAAGAAAGATCACACTTAAGAGGAAAAAAACATGAAAAAAAGAGCGAGAGTCTCTTTACTATTAGGCAATTGGGAATGACTAAAGTGATGGAAATAAGGTTCAAAGAAACAAAACGAAGGATATAACTTACATTGAAGGAAACAATTTCTCTATTATAATTTGTCTGATTTGGTGAAACAAAAGCATGATGAAAGTGATAGGAAATACCCTTGAATAATCTTGCAATTAATGTGTAAAGCAATCTTTAAATGTAGAGCAGACCCAACAACACAAGTTAAAATATTTCACGTCAAATATTTTATGATAAAATGGTGTAAAAAAAAGTAACAGAAAAATAGTACATTAAACATATTTTCAATGAGAAAGTCTCAAACTAAAGCCTCGTCTCCATCATATATAATATAAGATCAGGGACAATTAGCTGAAAGACTAGCCATCGATGAACTGTTCAAAATTAATTCATAATGTGATATGTATACATAAGGGCGGTTAGATGTTGCTGAGCTAGGTGAAGTCCCTGAGAAGTGGAATATCTGGTATGAATGGGACTCATGGGAGATTCGACTTGGGCAATTTAGGATATTTGCTTTTGGTTTTGGAACTGGTAGTTCAGGTTTTGGAAGTTTCGATACTTCAGATTTTGGTAAAGATGAGAGTTCTTATTTTAGAAACTTCGACTTTGGAATTTCCTATATCTCAACTTTTGGTAGCTCAGGTATTTTAACCATATAAAATTAATGGAACTACAAAAACATTAACAGATAGGAGAAAGAAACGTAAAGGCTAATTCACTAAACAGAGTGAATCTATAATCTCAACAATGGGGATATCCTAAAATGTGTTTGTCTTCATAAAGTTATAGAGAGACGATAATCTCAAACATAGGCATATTCTAAATAGTTTTCACTAGCGTTAAAATATTTATAAACAATACATCTTAATGCATTACTATATCCCATTAAGCACAAAATCCTAAATTTTAAAGTAGTATCCAAGTTATCTTTCTTTTCAAATTTATTTAGTTTTTAACATCTTTATTTATTAAGAGCCATCAATGCTTCTTTTTCTTTTTTTTCATTGAATTTCAAACTTATCAAATAAATATATTTTTGTAATAAATTTGGTTCTTGATTCATTATAATTAATGCGTCAATTCTCTTATATATCTATTTATAGCTTTCTTAGATTTGATTGAAACTTATTCGTAGGCTTTCTAAGCTATGGAATCACATCATTTAGTATCATAGGTTGACTATGTATTAGGTATGATTTTGCATTCATTTTCATACTGTTAAAATATTATTATATTCTTTTAGAAAAAAGAGAAAATCAAATTCCTTGTAATTCCTTTTCATTTTATCACATCACATTCTTTTTTAGAAATTTACAATTAAAAATTAAATTCATCATCTTCTTATTTTAGGGTTTGCCTGTTTATACTTTTTATTAGGTATTTTCTTTATTCAATTCCTTTTGTTTCATCCCTCGTGCCAATTATTTATTTGGTTATGAAAGTAAAAGAAAAGAAAAGAAATATGGTGTAGGAATTATGACCTAAAGAAATCGTTCCCAAATACAATTTAGAATTCTTGTTAGCTTCCTTTTTTATTCAATTGCTTTATTTGTTGCTTAAATTATAAGCATTTTCTCTTCCTAACCAACATTTCTTTTGTTTTAGAAGTTTACAAGGTTGAATTATTGCTTGAGTTTGTTTAGTTCTTTAAAGAACTTGTAAAGGAAGCAAAGAGTGAGCAAAAGGTGAGGGAGTATGAGATTAATTAGCATCCAAAAAAGCTAAACAAAGAGTGATATTCAAGTGATTTACCATATCTTTAAGCGTAAACATATGAGGAAATGCATGGGGAAATTTTCTTTACTAACTTTTCTTGTATCTTCTAGATATGTCGTCTAAAGGTGATTCATCATTGAAGGAGGAGAAAGGGAATGCATACTTTATATAAGCCACGCAACAACATTTTGAGAGGCTGAATATGGTATATATTGAGATGAGAGTTATAATGGAAAAGCAATCCTAACAAATTGTTGAACTGTAAAGGAGATAACAACTCCAAGCAAGAGGAGGCATACTAGGCATAATGTACAACTTTAATAGAGGTTGATGATAAGAATGATGAACTTAGTACTAATGTTATTGATTCGGTCTTTAAGGTTAGAGAGTACATATTTAAAATTAGAAGATGATTTATATGTGAATAGGAGCAATATCAAGTTGACCTTACCTTCCTTTAAAGGTAGGAATAATATGAAAACTTATTTAAAGAGGGAGACGAAGATAGAATTGATCAACAACTGTCATAATTATTGTAAGGAGAAGAATTTAAAGATAACGGTAGTAGACTTTATCAACTATTTCATCATTTAGTGAGGTTAGTTAGTAATAGGAGGAAAAATCTTAAGTGAACTTTGAATGAATTTAAAGGTCTCATAAGAAGCAAATTTGTGCGAAACCACTGCTATAAAGATTTTTATCAAGAGTTGTAAAGTCTTACCTAAGGATCAAATGTGTGGAAGATTATGATAAGGAGATGTAACTAGTTATGAACCAATGTAGTAGAGTTATAACATTATCTAAAATTGAAAAAGAAGGTGTATATAACTATAAAGGTGCAGAGACAATGAAAGCACAAAAGAGTGTCAAAATACCCAACAATCTAAGTGATTTTTAGAGGCCTTGGTATAAAAGGATGATAAGAATTATTAAAGTAAAGACTAAATCATCCAAAACTAAAGAGGATATAACAGAATTAGGGAAAAGTTAAAATTGAATCTTAACCCTCTCTAAATAGAGATACTAAACATGTTTTATGTTTGGAAATATGGCATGTTACATGATAATGTTGAAATAAACGGATCATGATCATGAAGAATGTTGGAGAAAGGAGAGTGTGAGTGTTTAGATAAAAAAAGGAAGTTAAACTATCATTTAAAGATTAACTATCATTTAAAGATTCTAATGATGAAGGTGTTGAGTATGTTGTTAAAGGTAAGATGTTGTCACTAGGGGAGCATTGAGTCTTCAAATCAAGGAGCATGAGCTAGAGTAGCAAATATATGATACATTCATGATAAGGTATGCAATATATACTAGGTGAATTCAAATAATACATCTGTGGTCCAAGTTAGGTGAATTAAATGACGCATAAACAAAATTGATTAACACGTTTGTCTAATTCAAATTTGTCTCTAAGTTTTCAAAGGTACAGTTCTAGGTGAATGCATATCATACATCTGTTGTCCACGTGAGGTGAATTAAATGACGCATAAAAGAGATTGATTAACAAGTTTTCAAAGGTATAGTACTAGGTGAATTCACATAATACATCTGTGGTCCAAATTAGGTGAGTTAAATAACGCATAAAAAATTGATTAACACGTTTAACTTTTATGATTCTAAAAATAGGGATGGCTAGAAAGAGAAAATGTCATTGTTAGTCTTTTAAATAACATGAAGGAGACCTTCTCCTTTACGTTGAGACATCAGCCTACGTCAAAGTTAACGAATAGAAGATTCAAAAAAAAGAAGAAAAATCGCTTCCTTTTTTTAAAAAATAATTTCACATTCCTCTCTCATCGACTCCGAGCTGTCCACAATTCCAATAAAAGGTCCGATGCGTTACAAACATCTCTTTGTAATGCCTTGTCGCATATAGACAAGGATGCAAGAAGCCTAATGCATCATTCGGAGTCGGATAAACTGCATGAGTTTAAATCTTCTGTTTAATTTTATGGTATCTTATTGTGTCCAGTAAATTTCAGTTATTTATTTATATAAGTCTTACGTTATTCCTGTAGAAATAATTATGAGTCTCGCAAAAACAAATAGCTGAGATTCACTGAACACAATTAGACATCATAAAATTAGACAGAGATCATTCCTCAAACTGCATGCCGCCCGTGTAACAAACGCCAAAACCACCCACGTAAACATCCATGTATTGCTCCCTAACCTAAAATAACCTCCTTGAATGCTTATCCATTTGCCACCTTTCAAAATCCAGACCAATAGAAGCACAACGACCCATATAAGCATTACACGTTTCCCTTATAAGTTACACGTGTCAATTACCCACAAAACCTCGCCAGTCACCTTCATTTATATAAGACGAGGGATGAACTGAAAACTGATCAGGCAAACTGAAAACTTGAAGGTTCCAGATAAAGAGGGACAAAATGCAGTCTATTAAGGAAACCGCATCCAACATCGCGGCCTCTGCTAAGGCTGGCATGGAGAAGACCAAAGCCACTGTCCAAGAAAAGGTTTAATCATAATTTCAGGGGTTCTCTTTATCTGAATTACTTGAGCTGTTAAACATCTTTTCAATTGGCATACTTTTTGAGTTGGCTGACGTAGTTATGAGGGAGCATTAGTAACTCCTCATTAAAACTATGTTTCCTTCATAGTATGTAGAGGAGATGTTATTTTCGTGTTTAAATGTACATGGTACTAGCTGGCGATGCTAGGTGATATGACATTCAGTTGTGGCCCCTAAGCATATGATTCTGTCTAAAATATATTGAAGAATGTACGAAATGGGGCATAACCAAAAATTTCAGCACAGCTCCTAACCGTTTCTGGTGGCATTAACAAGGAAAGCGATGGCATAAAAGTTGTGGACTTTGTTGCCTTCATTTATGATTAATGTTGAGGTCCGAATCCTTCGGTCTATTTATGCATACGCTTCACTTTTCACAGGAAACATGAAAATGTTACGTCCACCAACTCCTAAGCATTGCATTTATGGTTTCATCTGCAACTGGGGTCAAGAAAAGTGTTACAATTTTAAGCTACCTTAAACCATGGCAAGACTATTAATATCCCTACTCCGTGTACACATGTTCGCATAACAACGAAATGTGATTTTACAGGTAGAGAAGATGTCGACGAGCGACCCAGTACAGAAAGAAATGGCAACCGAGAAGAAAGAGGACAGAAAGGCGGAAGCGGAATTCTACAAACGGGAGGCGCGTCTGCACAACGCGGCGGCAAGAGAGGCGGCTTCTGCCCCCGGCGGTCACGGACATTATACCAGGGGCAGTGAGCTGCATACCTACTCAACAAGTAGGACTCCTGGGTACCCAGATGGGACCCGATCAACGGGGCTAGCCAGTGAGATCACGACCCAGAACACCCGTGTGGATGAATCCGGATTTGGGCTCAATAATACCGCACCGGGTCATGGGGACCCGACGACCCGTGAGAATACTGGGGGCAACATGTTTTAGTTGGACAAAGCACCCATGCTTTTACTTAATGTTAAGTGTATTGGTTTTTGCCCTTCCATTCAGCAATTCCTAATTCCTACTGCTTTTGCAAATTGCAACTGTTCTAATCCATTAATCTACATCTAAAATTTCGGCCTCTTTGCTTCGGACAATAAAGTTTTACTGCTAACATTGGCCATCGGACATGTTTATGGGGGCAATGCTCATGCGGTGAAACTGTTTCTTTAGCAACAAAATTTTGAGCCAGCACACCCCGAAATGATGCTCATCTGTAAATGTCGATAGTCAACACTGACGGGGTGCGATTTGTTGGATGCTTTAGTAATCACCATAGGGCATGCGCAGGGATTCATGAAACAATCAAATAGTAAAACCTCTAAAGTAGATGTCCGCGAAATATGATCTGAAAGCTGAGACAGAATAAGTAAATACTCAATGTCAACCTCCGCTAAAACTAATGCTCCAAGCGCCAAAAGTTGCTGCACATTCAAGTCACTCAACAGAAACACTATTGTCGAAAGAAGTTAATGTTTCCAGCACTTGTCTTACATCAGTCAAACCACCGTCTGCAACTCAAAACACATTCACTAAAACGTATTTGCACAGCTCTAACTTAAAATATGGCTCCCATCAATACACGACTGCACAGTTAATATTCCCAAATCAGCTGAAAACAACCAAAGCATTTAATCTCAAAGTCCTGTCTTGCGTAGTTCAGCAGCACCATGAGCAAAGTGACATCGCTGACCAAAGCTGCAAGTACCCTTGGAAAAATTATCACATAATTTCGTTTTAAAGTTACTCCCAGGATGAGCATGGGCACCGGGCAAGCTAGTAGACTTTTTTGGTCCCAAACTGGCAATCAGCTCTTTTACCATACCACTTGCTTGCTTAATCTGATCAAATGTCCCCTCAAGTTCAATGTTCCTGAGGTTGGGATCTGTTTCATGCTCCCGAATAGATAGCTTAGACCCTGTTTGGCGGTAGATCTGCTTGGAATTGACACCACCTTTACCAATTATGGCTCCAGCAAGAGAGGCATCGACACTGATTTTTGCAGTGGCTGAGGCACCAAAGCTAGAAACTGGGCTGGGTAATGGTGGCTCCATGCGGCTGCCTAAACGGCTAGGAGTAGTTCCGATAGCATGAGGGTTGTCATGAGAAGAAGCAATGGGTTTACCTAGCTCCCATTCACCATGTGCGAAATGGCATTTGTCACCAAATTTGCAACCTTCAGCAGTATTGTATTTGCTGCACATGCGACTTTTAACAGCAGGCAGATTGGAGCCACTTGGGATGGCTGGTGTTGGCGCCATGTTTCTGGACGCAGAAGTGATAGGGGGGCCTAGATTCATCATCTGCGCCACAGCATTATACCCACCTGGAACGTAGTGCAGAAAATGGCATCCCTCACCAAATGGACAGCCAGCAGTACTGCAAGAAAAACATAACCACAAAATCAGCTTCATAGATGGATCCCTCAAGCTTAAGAAGATATGCTCAGCAGGACCAAGCTCAGTTCATCAAATAGAAAACTGTTATACATATGAGCAATACTTATTACTTCTAGACCAGTAAACTAGCATTTGTGAGCTTCAGATCACTAAACTTCAAATAATAACTAGAAAATTGATCATAAAAGAATCTATTCAGGGACCCGTAGGTGTCCTACTAACAAGGTGGAACCAATAGCAATGTTGTTCAGACAAGAAATTAAGAGAATGATGAAGTAATATTGAAGCACCCTGCTCCTATTAATGTGCCTTATGTAATAGAATTTGCAACTGGATATTGCATGTTTAAGTATCACCAGCTATAACAAACACCAGCAAGAATAAGATAGCACTGACTAAAATATTGGTTTATTGAAAATTGTAAACATAAATCCATGCTCCAAAATTTGCTGCTTGTCAGATTTCAGCACCATACCTGTGGAAAATTCATACTCTTTCACAAATGACCTCTTTAATCAAAACTTATGGATGGATGGTTCATTTCAGCGGCAGTAATCCAATGCAATTCATCTTACTTTGACAGGTTGGAACTTATGACTGACCCATAGTTTTGTTCAATTGCTGTAAAACTTAGTGCTACGAGGGAACTATTAAATAGGTCCTTTGTAACCAACAAATCTATGATAAATTCCATTAGTTAACTTGGCATGACCACATTGAATCTATGTTTATGTACCTGTATACTAGCTATAAATGTCCACTTCTGTTAAAGTATTGTATATTCTTACCATATGAAAGAGAGTAGATCGAATTATTACAATAACTAGTACATATTACAAATTAAACAATCAGATGCATCAAAAGACAGTTACTTAGGTGAGTAAAGATTTAAACCTGAAAAATTTGGTGCATGGCTTGGATTTGCTTCCTACACCCATTGATAAGGAGTCCATTTCTGTTGCAAACATTAATTACTTTATCTCAGTTAAAAAGTTCAATTTATTAATCCAGTTCGTCTACAATATTCCAACCATAGTGAAGATTTTCGTGTCAGGTTACAATTCACATGAATTCCACCATTGCAAATGAAATTAGAGTTGAACTAGTTGAACGAATAATTATATATCTTAAAAGTTCAAACTGCATCAATTCATGAATTCCACCACTGCAAATGAGATTAGAGTTGAACTAGTTGAACAAATTATTATATATCTTAAAAGTTCAAACTGCATCAATTTCCCTACATCATATCCCTGGAGTCTAGCTGCCAAATTTCAGATACCAAGTCTCTAACAGAAGCATAGATTTCGGGCCTCTAAAGAAGTGGCTAGTTTAGACCAAAATAAGGCTTTTCCATACTGTTTCGTAAACACAATAGGCATGCAGGAAACTAGTGACAATAAAGGACACAAACAAGTCACCCTCCATTCCCAGTTCAAATATTAAAAAGAAAAAAAAATCACATTTAATCAACCAAAACATGATAAGTTAATACAAATAAGCAACAAGTTATCCGTCTCTTTTTCTAGTAAATTAACAAAATAATTGACAAGTACAAGGACCTAATAAACAGTTAAGGACACAAGATATCCGTCCGATAACAGTACTTTGCTTTTTCAAGCGATAGCACTTGTTTCAAATATATATTCAAGCATCGGAGGCTCAGATATATCCCGAGAAAAAACCTCATTCGAAAACTAAAATTTCAGATTGGAAGTGAAAATTCGTAGTTCAAGTATCCCCGTCACATCTCACTACGCTCGAAAATTGTTTAGAAAACCAAAAATACGAGCCTATTATTTTCGCGTCAATTTCCCTTTCGAAATATCAACCCATTTCATCAAGTGAACCAGTCAGAGCATATTCATATGCCAAAAAGAAAGGCGAAGCAAGAAACTGACCTTGCTTAGATTTCTTAAACCCGCCATTAGAGTTGAAACCTGCTTCAGGCCTTCTCTTTCTCGCGTCCATAGAGATATAACTTGAGAAAGAGATCCCAGAAACGAAGCCTTTGCGAGAAAGCGAAATGGAACTAGCGAATCAAATAATACTCACTAATAAGAACCTCGAATATCCTATACCCAGGTTCTCTAAATTTTGGAGGGGTAAGAAAATGAACCAGTAGTCAAAACCCTAATCCTAGATAAGGGTTTATGGGAGAAGAGCAAGGAAGTTGATGGGGTTCCCGTTCTCCAAAGCAGAAGCTTTAAACCTTCTGTTGTGGCTTTATTAATTATTTTTCTCACCTAATAATTGGAATACTTATCTCCGAGTGTCACCTGTGACTTCTAGTGCGATCCAACAACATGAAAGCTGAGATACTGCAGCGGCCCATGGAATATGGATGAGACGACCTGCCGTTGCGATTTGGTCGCTTTCATTATTATTATTATTATCCTCGGGTGTGTGCACATCTTTTTACAACATATTACTAGAAAATGGAAGATAATAATAATTTTTCAGTGAAATGTGAAACAATTGCCTTTAATGTGTACAAAAAGATGGGTTCTCTCAGATTTCTGAGTTTGATGTTTTTCATTTGCCGATAAGACAATTATCCTCCTTATCACCTTTTAGATTAGGAAAACAATATCTCTTTAATGCCAATTATCAAATAAACCACTAAATGCGTTAAAACTTAGTTTTTTAAAACCATTTTATTATCAATAAACACGTATGGATATAAGTAACAAGATAAGTTCTCTTCATCATATTTTTATACTAATCTTTCTCACATTATTTTTATTCTTTCCAAACCAATAATATTTATCTTTATGACCAACAAGATGCATTATCCCTCCACCTCTGCTTCTTCTTATACCACCTCTTCCTCTGCCATCAAACTGTTATCTTTTGCATCATTTAGCTTTTTTCATCAAGTAAAGTTTCAATTGAAATGAATGTCAAACCAAAGCTTTTACGAATCAATTTAAGCATTGTTTATGTGCTAATAAATGTATTAAAAAAATAATTCTCCAAATCTTTTAATAATTGCGGTTTTATGGTTATACTGTACAATTAGACACTTAAATACTCTACTATAATCTTATTTTGACTGTTCTTTTTTAACGGATTGAATCTAATTTATGGTTTAAGATGCCCTTGAAAAGAATTCCAGCATTGTTTCAATCATTTTCATAATCAAAATTTGAACTCTCTTAATAAGTTATGTGGCTTAAATGTAGCTACCTTACTTAACCCTTTACATTCTTCCTTAAGTTTATATCATGTTTCCTTTAATTTTTCATATCTTATAATTATTAGAAAATACTTTCATCCACTGCTTGTGGAATTAGAAAAAGAGTTTAGCATTTCTTTTCTATTTTTCTCTTAATTCATTGCACTTAGTGATGTCACTGAGCCTGACCTATATATA
>JAOTIZ010000004.1:25330362-25343997 GCA_027123425.1 Erythroxylum panamense
ATTTCACAATTAAATGCTGGAACAATCATGAATGCATGTCACTATATATGCATGTGCAATTAACTCATGTCACTGATACAAAATCACTATACGTGCACTTCACTTATGAATGCACTCACTGCTCACTCATCCAAATTACCGATGTGCCCTCACATCGGTAACGAGATGTTACAATATTAGAGCCAGGTTGGTTTTATAGGACCTGCAGAAATTTTTTTTTGATGTAGTTTTTTTGAATCACAAAACCAATGTCCAAAATTTTTTAACTATTGCAGCAAAGAATGAAAAACAGGAAGCATGTTTATTCATAGAAGCTGCATAATTTATACAGGAAAGGATAACAAACATCCCTAACTTGTAGCCACTTCAAATTCAAAAAGTGGATAAAACTAAATGAGAAAAATCTGGAACTAACAGCTACATGATCCATAAAGTTTAGCAACTAAACTTGACCAAGTCTTTAGCTTAAACAAGATAAATAATAAACTGCAAACAAAGGTAAAACAGTAAAAATAAGTTGGAATGAAAAATGCCAATTATCTAACACTCCTCCTTGGCATTTTGGTGACAAATTCTTCAAAGCGTAAAAACAAGTTACTCCTCCTATGTGTAAACTTCATCTGCAATCTGTGCTTGTTGAGATTGACAATTTGTGTTCTTGAATTTGCAAACCTTAGTAATGTTCCCAAGTTGTTTGCATTTACCACATATTGCATCAGGCCTCCACCAACAATATTTTTCAAGATGAGTAGTCTTATTGCAGTGTGTACAAGGTGGGAATTCGCAGCTGTTGCTCTTGTTCTTGTTGTTGAAATTCTTCTTTCTTGTTCTAGCTTGTTGGCTTTGCATATAAAATGCACCTTCGGTAATCTTATCTTGCCTAAAGGTTCTTCTTTGCTCTTGTGCTTGAAGAGCATTTTTTTGCTCAGCTAATAATATCTCGTTGAGATCTTTGCACTCTTCAAGAGAGGATATTTTAGATTCAAATCTCTCCGGAAGAGTTACAAGGACTTTTTCTACAATCCTCCTATTAGGAAAATCTTCTCCAAGCAATCTGATATTGTTAACAATTAAAGAAATACTATCAAAATACCTGATAATTGTTTCATCCTCTTTTATGTTTAGAGACTCAAAATCCCTCTTCAAATTTAGCACTTGCATTTGTCGGGTTCTGTCACTTCCTTGATATTCTTCTTTCAATCTATCTCAAGCTTCCTTTGCTGTCTTGCAAGCCATGATCCTGTAGAAAAAATGAGTGTCCTATAGAATTTTGAATGAGTATCTTGGCTTTGAATTTTTTTGCTTTTTCTTCATTGTTGAACTTGATTTGAGCCATGGTGGGATCTCTAGGTGGAGGAGGCACTGGCCTATCTTCTGTTACAACTTCCTAAAGATCAAAGGCCTCTAAATAAGACTACATTTTTATTGACCACATTTGATAGTTTTCACCATTGAAGACTTCTGGAGGATTTAAAGCAATGTTACTAGAGGACATTTTGATTATGGTTTAAAAGAAAGGTTTAAAAATAGATGTAGATATGCTGCTGCAAAATGCTTAAAACAAGTTTGAAAGAGGTTTAAAAATTGTTCAAAAGACAGCAACAAACAAGTTGAAAATATGAGAAAGTTGCTACTGTAAAATTGTTTAAAAAACATATTCAAAATAGTAGCAGTAGCAAGTTTAAAACAGAAGTATGTAAGCTACTGAAACTAGATCAAAATAGCTGCAATAGTTAAAAAAATTTGTACGTTGGTTTTGTGATTAAAAACTAGATCAAAATTTTTTTTCTGCAGGTCCTATAAGACCAATTAAAGCTCTGATACAACTGTTGGAAATTAATCTACGCTAAATAGGAAATTAGTTGATGAAACTAAACCAATAATTCTCCCATTATTAATAATTACTTCTTAATGTCACTAATTTTATTTAAGGGTAAGATTTTCCTCAAAATCTTACTATATTCACAAATAAGTATGAATCCTAGTTACACGTTATTACATTCCAAATGTTGAGAGATGTGTCTGAATCCTATAGAAATTACATAAACAGTTAGTGACTGTTGTGACTTGTCGATGCAAGATGACTATTGTCTATGTATCAATGGAGGTGAACATTTAGGTTTACTCCTCTCTAGTTCTTCAGTATCCTTATAAAACATGCATAAAGAAACTAATATGGTAAATAGGAAGAATGTTTAACCTTTATGGTTGGTTTAGGTGATAAAAAACATTACTAGCTCCCATTTGTTACTTTTTAATTGCTAATACAGTGAGGGGTTGGTGGACTAGAACCAACTTAAATGGACACTTTTCTATAGACGATGACCGTTGTATATTGTATACAAATTGGGCAATATCCAACAATTCTAACCAAATTTGTTGGGTAGCACTCATTTAGTGCCCTAGGTAGTCCTCCAACTGATTATTGAATATTTTGGTTTGTCTATATGTTTGTGGGTAATTGGTACTAGAGAAATTTAGTTTGGCCCTAATTTTGTTGAATAATAAAGTCCAAATACCCAATAAATTAAGCATCCTGATCACTTATAGTATGTGTTAGAATGTTGAAGTATTTTACAATATTTTGATAGAATAATTCAACAGAAGTTGTATTAAACAAGTTATTAGAGTAGCCACCCATCACAATTAGTACTAAGACCTTACCATCAACCTTTTAAAATCTCACATTAAAATACAAACACACCAACTTCTAGGGTCTTTCTAGAATAGGTGAAGGATGCAATAATTCAAATTTATTTTGCCTTTTAACTTTATCATATTGCCGTATAAGGCAAGTAAGATAATAGGCTTCTATTTCCTACTCCATTTAAGGGTCACATATAGGACTATAATAGTATTTCCATCATTTTTCCCTTCTTAAATTTCATGTCATTCCCTTATAAGTTCCTTGCAAAGTTCAGCAAATTTAGGAACATATAATCTACTACCTTCTTTAACAAGTAACCCATCATCGAGATAATATTATTTGGTGAAACCTTCATTTACTAAATGATAATAATTACTATCAAGCTTAACATTTTCATCTTCAATTCTAGACGTATTATAGTAGGCAACACACACTTCTATCCTATTAAGACATCTTCTATTTAGTTACAAGTCATCGATTTGTGCTCCTAAGTGAAATTATATTCAGCTAAGAATTCTTATCATCTTAATTGCTTAGTTGATAATTTCTTCTATTCCTTGAAGAAGGTATTTTCACATTATCTATTGGAACCATAAATTTTATCCCTAATAAGTATACACACTATTTTTAAGCAATGTAACACTGCAGTCATTTCCTTTTTATAAATAGAATTTATTTTTTGTTTCTTTGAGTTTTGTACTTCTAAATGCTACCTTATGTCTCTCTCAGGCTAGCACACTACCTATAGCTATATATAATACATCTACATGAGCTTCAAAGAGAACTTCCAATAGTAAATTTAAAATCAATTATAATGCAATATACTATTTTAATTTTTCAAAAACATCTACATAATAATTTGAACATCACCATTTTTTCTTCATTGTTTAGAAAATCAATAAGAGGGGATGGAAACCTTTAAAGAATACCTATGGATGAAACGTCAATAATAGTTTGCAAGTCCTAAAAAAGACCACAATTCTAATACCTTGGTGAAGACTAACCACTTTATAATGGCCTATACCTTTTGAGGTTCCATCTAGACTTGAATTTTACTTACAAACTGCCCAAAAATTTAATATTCTTGCAAACTCACACTTCTTTATCTTGATATATAATTGGTTCTTTTACAAGCATTCCAACACTTGTTCTAAGTGGATAATATTCTTTTATGGAGTTATTGTATAACACAATATCATCAATATGAATTCGCAAAGTCATCCATAAACTCATATAAAACATCATTCATCATATTACAAAATGTAACAATGAAGGGTATGAATATAAATTTATAAGCACAATAACTAGTTATATATATGATTGTTGGCTCATCTCCTTTCACAAAGTCGACTTACCAATAACCTGATTAAAGATCTAATTTAAGAAAATTGAAGCCTTACCCATTATATCACTCAGTATGTCCATCAAATCTTACTCCAATGCAATATGATACTTGTTGTCAATGGTTATCTTATTTTGTACTTGATAGTCAACATACATCAATAGTTTACCATCTACCTTCTTTTGGAAGATAAAAGGAGCACCATAATAAGATTTTATGGGTTGAACATACCATACTTCTAATAATCACCAACAATTTCTTAGACTTCTTCAATTCCATTTGAAATATGATATGGCCCATGTGTAAGGTAAACAAAACTTAGTTCTAAGTTAAGTTGACGATCAATCACCCTCCTTGATGGAGTTTTATTAGGCAAGTATACTAGTATCACATCTTGGTAAGATTCTAGCAAAGTGGCACTCTCATCTCAAACTTTCATGACTGCATTTTCCTTCACTTCTATCATTGTATCAAGATACATGTTCTCCTATGTTTTGAACTATTTTTCACCACTGTTGCTAAAATAATAGGGTTTTAAGATTGCTACTACTTTCTTTGTCAGTATAAGGGATTTGTTCCTCCATAAACATGATTCTTTCCAAATGTGGATATACTATTGCCTTGCGTTGATTGAGGAAGTCTATGCCAGTAATGAACTTAATGCCTTCACATAATTACAAACAGTGCCGTCTTACCATAATTTTTGTATCAATTAATGAGCAACCCATGATGTACTGTAAAAAAAAATTGTTTCTTCAACTTGAAAACCAACACTTCCTATGTATCAATTAACTATTGACCATCATTTAGATCATTGTCCATCTAAGTTCTCGACCAAAGTTTTGCAACTCTCATGAAGGACTTGCTAGTTAACCTAAATTTATTAGCTTTAAGGACTCTTGCAAAATCAAAGTACTGTTGCTTATCCTAAAGAAAGTTCTCCAATACCGTAGGTTTAGATCTTGGTCAATATTCTTCAGATTTGAGACTTTCAAACAAAATTAGTTTGTGCTACCCTGTTGAGGCCACCCTTTTGATTAGTATTGTTCCATAAGAGAACCAATGCATTTTTAGCACACAACTGTTTTGTTTGATCCACCAAAAATGTCATCTAGATGCCTTTGAATACCATCAATAGCATCTTTAATTTGATCGAAATGTATGGTGACTTGCGCAACATCAATTTCCAAGATAGGACACAAGTCATGTTTTAAACGAGTAACTCTCCCCAAATTTTGTCCATTAGCTGTTTTTCAATATGAACACTCTAATAACAATTATTATAAAGATATATCTGAGGTTAAAGTTATGCACAATATTCCATTATATTTGTAACTAAATCTATAAACTGAATTCTCAAAGTTAATCTATTGAACACCTTAGAATATACTTGAACACCTTCAATATACCATATAACCTGGTGATTTCAAGGTAGATAAATATGGAATACAATAGAAGATAAAATGGATCATTTATTGATGTAAAACAGATGAATTATAGTTTGTACGAGGACAAACAAACTCTAGATGTTCCCTACATATATTGCACAAGACTAAATAAAACAACCAACAATTGTCACCTCATACTCTTCCGCATTTTCATGTTTTCAGTGTCAATTTTATAACACGAATCCCCATTTTCCCTTTTCATAGACTAGTCATTATCTTTTTGTTTGATTTTCTACATGTCATCAACGAATGCTATTGAATCATGCAAAAATTTAATGGCAGATGGTGTCTCCTAACATGCTTATCTTCTCTTTTGCAGATCAGATCCAGCAGGCTTCCGTGAGGCAGCATCGAGCAGGCCTAAGCCCCCCTCCTCGTCACCAGCAACTCATTGGGTGGCGTACACCACCTCCAGGTTGGGTCAAGCTTAACACAGACGGAGCGTGTAATCGCTCCCAACGATCAGCTACGGCCGGTGGCATTTTGCGTGATGAGGACGGCAACTGGTTTGGGTGTTTCTCCCAGAATCTCGGTTGGTGTGAACCGTTGATGGCTGAACTTTGGGGTATTTATACAGGGCTGTCGTTAGCTTGGGACAGGGGCTTTCGTCGGATCGAACTAGAGTTAGATTCCATAGCTGCGTACCGTCTCATTTCTACAGCAGTGACTCGCTCTCAGACTTCCCACCCCATTGTCACCAGTATACACGAACTACTCACACGGAATTGGTCTATTGTTCATCATCATATTTATCGAGAGAGTAATAGATGTGCGGACTAGCTCGCTATACATGCAGTACCTACGGATGTCGGTCTTACTTTTTTTGATTTTACACCCATCAGGTGCCACTGTATTCTCTTAGAGGATTTATCGGGGTTCTGTATCCCCAAACTAGTGTTGTAATTCTGTTATTACTTTCCCTTTAATAAAAAAAAACTTGATAGTTGTCAAGGTCTCACATATGAAATGACACTTAGGCTGTCTACCAAAGGCTTCATTTCTAAATGATAAGTGTTGGAAGATTGACCAGTCGGTCTTCACTCACTAGATTGTCTAAAATCCAAAATGTTGCTTTCGCCTTTGGGTCCTTCAGAACTTGCCTCCTCTTAAGATTTTGCTAGTGGATTCATCTGCAAATGTGTCTCTCTATGTTCATTCCTTTTGCACACTGCATTTCTTAAAGCGCAAATAGAAGTTTCAGTTAGTCTTTAACCCTATAAAGAAGTTTGTTTTTCACTATCTTTTATCACATGAGTTATAGTAGCTGATTTTACACCAGATAATATGAACATAATTTATTAGCAAAGATATAAATTGCTTCCTAATGTTTCTTAAAAAGTATAAGTTAATCTCTACCATTATTTATGATATTTCAAATGATACTAGTAATACCTTAAATCTGAAGTTAAAATTTTTTCACAACTTTTAGTATATAAATTATAAATTCAACTATGTCATATTTCAACTGAGCAATTTGAACTTACTAAAATCCGATGTAACCTTAAAAATAATCTTTAAACACTTTAATAAGGTATAATTTTCACCTTAACATTTCATAAAAAGCTTAAATAAACTCTTACTATTATCTTTACTCCCTGTTTCAAAATGTAAACAACTATTAGTTCCCATATTCTATCAAACCCTTTGCAGCACCATGCAGAAGACTCGGAGAATTTGCGGCACATCAGATTAGGAGTTGGCAAACGATGTCAGAAAAAAGCAGCTATTCATTCTTTACACGAATTGGTAGTTGTTTACATCATAGCTCAGGAACGAAGATGTTAAAAAATGTCCCACCAATACAGTTCTTGACATTGCGCAGAATACATTGATTATCCAGTAGGAATAGCAGGTTAGATGGGTATGTTACAAATGTAAGACTTTCCCCACCTAGGAGAACATAAGTGAACGTAGAACTCCAACCAGAAAGGCATGCAAAGGAGTAACCAACAGTTGGATTAAGCTATTGGGTGTAATAACGTTTATGCTTTTAGATCATCGCTCTCTTTGCTCCGGCCTCCCATCAATAAAACCTTAAGTTTCCACACCTTGATTCTGCCAATGTCATTCATGTTCCATTGCTTGCGTATGTAAGAATGGCTGTTCTCCATCTGATGAGAAAAGAAACAAAATTAGAAAAGAGATCTTTAAACCCATAGATTCACCAACCTCTGCCACTTGACCACATTTCATGCCAAAGGAATTATCAGTGTTTAATGAGGTCATACTGCTTTCAACTCTATGCATATCACATCTTGAATAGAATAATATGACCAGTGTGGTCAAACTCAACTGGTTTGACGTCAAAGCTTAACAAAATTGAGTTATCAATCTAGGCACGATAACCAGAAAATCATGAAGAACATAAAGATAAAGTCCCCCTTTTCTGTTTAATAAAAACTGAAACTGCACGCATACTTACTTAGCACGATACTATAATCAACAAAGGAAATGCTGCTATAAGCCAACATGAGAAAGAAATATCATGTACACAACCACTCATTCATATTACCGCTTTCACCATCAGATGCTTCTGCAAGCTTTGCAATTGCGGCCACAAGTGCCTGCTCATGATCCTGCATAATATAAAACAGTCAAGCAATGCCATTAGCTGAAAAGAGTGTGATCATAACACCAGCTAATTGGCATTATGGTCTTTACTTTTAGCATTTTCTTTGCCTTCTCAAGCTCAATAGGATCAGGATGGCTCAAGATGAACACTTTCTCCACCTGCAAAATGTCCAATATAAAAGGTGAATTAGCTGAACTGTTGTAACAGAGCACATTAAAATACCCAAATTGTTAGATGTACCTCCTTAACCAGTGTATCTGTGTTGAGCAATTCAATATCATCAAGAAACGTTTTTGCAAAACCATTCTGCATTGAAGTAATTTCTCTTCTAGATTGACCTTTGGTTGGTCCCCTACCTCTGCCGGTGCCCTGTATGAAAGCACCACGGTTCATGGGTATCCTAATACCACGGCCTGGTCCTCCAAGCCCACCACGATGATAAGTTCCAGGATCCTCACTTTCCCATCGAATATCCTCTGGAGATATCTAAGAAGACGCCAAAATTTTCTGTCAGTTTTTTTCATTTGAGAAACCATAAGCAATCACCATAATAGACAAATGAAGCCAGCCATAGCAGCATTATCATAAAATGCTATTCTCCAAGTAGACACATGTTCATTAAATAGAGTAAATACATCAGAAAAAGTTACTTCTGCTAAAACAGTTCCCCTCTCTCATCACATTTTTACCATTCCGTTATACAAGCTAAGCCTTATAATCACAATGAACACCATCTGCTTGCAGTATTCCATAACTGTCGATAAGAAATTTGAAGCACAAACACAAGACAGTTTGTTTCCCAAAACAGACTCTCAATGAAAATTTCAAGGACTTATATTCTTCTTGCCTAATTTCACAGATACCAACATATCTATTCTGAGCAAGTCCAAGCTTTCAACTCTGAAGAACAGTAGAGCGGCAATGAAACAACCTACTACTCATACAATCTCTGATGGTTATAGTGCCTTATATCTGATTTATAGAGAAGACTTAGTACACCTTTGAAAATGGACACGGAGAAAATTTAAACTTAAGACAAAGCACAACTAGATGCACTCCAAAACAATTTGACACCTATCCAAAACCCATGCAACCTTACAATGTCTGTACGATTTCAACAAAACTCAACACTTACATATTGATCTCTAATCCATCCAGTTCTTACTCACAATATGCTAGTTAGCCAACAAAAATTCAAATGCACGCGTGCAAGGAAAAGGGATGAAATCTAAATGTTGAAAACTAAACAGAAACCTGCACAAAGCATAAAATACTCAAAGAAAGGAAAATTTAAGACAATACAATTATCACATCCACAAATCCAATAAAATGTCTCACTTTGCTTCTTTAATCCAATGAATTAATTTAAGTAATGATTCATCCCTCGCCTCTTCTCTCATTGTGAATAAACATAAGCTACAAAGCCAATATTTTGTTTCAGAAGACGGCCAAAATGCTCAACACATTTCTAAATGGTTTCCACCAATTAGTTCTAAGAACAAAATGAAGTTATTGAATCAAAAAGACAAAAATTCAAACTTACTAAAACAACTATAAATGTAAAATAGTAATGACTCGAATGATAATTCACTCGCATGTCTAAATCTCCTTATAAGTGGTACAAACCAAAATCAATCAGCAGTGTAAAAAAAAAAGACTGTAATTATATATCTTGATAATCAATACATTCAGAAGATACCTCCTTGAAGTCAACCCATTCCCAGGTCTCATTTGCAGTGCCAATGTCATAGACTAGTGCATGCCGTCCCTGTAAATTATTAAACCGAGTCACAACAACTGGAAATAAGATATAAGATAATCAAACCAAACATTAAGAACTGAGAATTGAAAAGCGAAGCCTCAACTATCTAATTGCAAAATGACACAATATATAACCCTAAAGAGAAGATTGGAAATGGTTAAACCCTAAACATACAAAGAACAAAAACATTGACTTTGAAAAAATGACAGCACAACTCAGAATATTGAAAGTTAATTTGGCATTGCATTGCAGATGGAAATGTCCATAAATGCCAAAATCAAGGCATCATCCACACAATTTGCAAGCAGCCATGCTCTTCATCTTGAATGTATCATCAACAAATAACTAGATTTTAAAGCATACGCTTGGCACATGTTAACAAAAGCTATAGGGATTGTCAAAAAAAAAAAAAAACCTATAGGGATTGTCATCCACCATCCAAATCCTTCAAAACATACCTCAGCAGGGTTGTAATCAGTTACAACAGCCTGATAAAAATTGTTGTCCTCAGGCCACCTTGTCCAGACCTTTCTTCCAATCAATGGATCATAAGTTGTCCCTTCAGGAGGATGATTTGCCACATGAGCACCAAACGAACTACGGTTGATTAAGTGTCGAGTTCCAGTAGACCCAGTAGAATGGTACTGCATAGAAGATAAACCAGGCAAATGTTGACTCTGTTAAGAAAGTAGAAGACACGAGAAAGGAAGATTAGTAACAATCTAGAATTCACGTCTATAACAACACAATCAGTAAAAATATGCAGTCTTTTGCTGGTGTCTTAGTAGTAGCATTTAATTTGCAGCTGAAGATGATGAATATGGCTGAAAAGTTATAAAGAGATTATATAGCCAGTTACACCATAATGCCATAGAAAAATACCATTTGAGATGTCTTTTGCTTTTTACGAGAGGCTGATACGGTAGGGCTGGGTAAAACATCATGAACAGGCTGTGTTGCACCATACCTAGGAGTTTGGAGCTCCCCTGCCTGTCTCCATTCCCTGAATCCACTACGATGTATGAGCCTTTTTTTGAATTATAGTTTCTCATAATTGGCTTATTTCGTCAAGTATTCAAACCTTATTCTTCGGATGATATCATCTCCATTCACCTTTGTCAACAGTTCTCTATGTTCATCATCTGACACTCTAAGCTCTTTCCTGAGTTCTGTTATCAAACTTTCCTTCTCCTGAAAAAAGAAAATTATTAAGCATCCAATCTGATCAACAGGATAGAATAAAATTGAAGCATACAGAGACAATTAACCAGAGAAAACAAATACCCAAGTAATGGCATCAGATTGAGCCTTAAAAGCACGCAGTACAGCACTGTAAGCCTCTTGCTCAAGATGATGAATTTGGGCCTCCATATCAGTGTGCATTCTCGAATATAAGCTAGTACCTAAAGCAGATCTTCCGTTCCCTACAATTCTTGATCCCTTATGATAACCACTTTGATGTGTTTGAGGGATATCATCATCAGTACCTAAATAGCCAATGACATTATAATATGATATATTATAAAGGAAGGTGGACGATCAAGGCCTTATAATGATCTTGTAAGCATACATGTTGATCAGACAACTGGAGTTCAAATTTAATTTTTCAATCTGATTCTATTTTGGCACAAGAAAAATCGAATCCATTAGGATGCAGCTCCAAATAGAGTCAAATGGAAAGAACAATTCATGCAGGTGACTCACAAACTTCATTCACAGATATGGTATTTTTTTTCTTGCAAATGGTAGTTAAATTTAGACCCTTCTACAAGCTTAAAAATTTCCTCTCTCTTCCAAACATAAGAAAATCCAACCTCATAAGTATAAATAGTTGGCAGTTAGTGACTTTGTTGTCATGTGTTTCTTTGCACAGTCATCCAACTAAATGAAAAACGATCACAATTTGAGACCAATAATATTAGCCACCATTCAAGCTATATAATTCAATATCAGAATGAATTTTTAGTAAAATATATTCTTCAGAACCAGGATCAAGTGCACAAATGGTCAGATCAAATACAAACCACAGACAAAGGTGATAAGTATTAAGTAGGCACCTACAAGCTTCAAAATTAAGGGTTTCAACTTCCAAGTAAACAATCTAATATAGAGGAGAAAACTGTTCACATTTATTAATTTCCAACGCCACTCTCCGTTCATTTGGTTTTCTTCATTCATCATTTCCCGTTTCTTTCAAAAGGAAATTAAAATCCCACGCCAAATTCGTCTCTATTAACTTAAACTCTCCGAGTTCACCTATATTCTCATCTTTTTTTTTTTTTGATAAAACCTTTATTCTCATCTTTGCATATAAAATATAGTATAAACCTAGAAAATAGAAAATATAAAGAATTTTTGCAGTTATCCACTCCTACAAATACAATAAAGTCATGGAGAATTGAGGAGGTGAAAATGCAACTCTAGTTTTGCAAAAAAAATCACATTTACAAACTACGTGATGAAAAAACTTCATAAGAAAGAACTGAGAGAAGCGAGAAGCTTTATAAATCTATAAGAGATCAGGAAATAACTTAACTTCCTCTTCAATTCAAATTTCTCACCTTCTTTAGAAGTCACAATAACAGATTTTGCTAAAGCATAACCATAAATTTACATCTGTACGAGGAATTCAATCAAAGTAAAGTGATAAAGCCCGAAACAGACCGTAACACAACCTCTGGCTCTGTTCCACAAATTTACCTCACCCATAGACACGTCAATCTCCTATATGAAAATGGATCGACAGCCCGTTTTTAAATCCCAAAACCCTCTGTCCGCCCAAAACCCTAATACCGTAAAACGCCCTCACTGATGAACCCAACAAGCTTTAGAGAAATAAAAACCAGATAAATTCCTCCATACTAAAACCCTAAGCCTTGTACAAAAAACTCCAAGATTTAATCTTTGGATACGGCAAACCGCGTATAACAACGAAGAAATCAAATTTCTGCGTAAAACTAACAAGTGAATGAGAAATGGAAAGCACACCGCTACTATCTGAAACTTCATAGTCCATGCCAGGAAAATGTTGCGTCTACTGCATTGTAATCATTTCCAAGGATAAACCCTTCGATGGCGATTTGAACTAAAGACTAACGAAAGATTTGTATTAATTTGAGAGAGAGAGAGAGAGAGATGACTCTTACTAAAAAGAACGAAATGTGTGGAAGACACTTTCGACTTGATTTGAAAGCTTGTTTTTATTTGTGTAAGAGAAAAGAGGGTCTTCTTTACACTTTCTTGCTTATAAATAAATGGGTGATTGCGACATTAAAGCATACAGACATGAACATGGAGCAAAATGTAATTTAAAATATGCAAAAAAAAGTTAATTCGTGAAAACTGTTACATCTCTCTTTCTCTTTCCTACCGGTAAATGTGATTGAATTTCAAATCTCATTAAATCATATTTAAGTGGCCCAAAATGCAAGTAACATCTAAGGCATCAACCTCGTACATCTCACCATTGTGACCAAAAGACAACTCATTAACATCTTGGGGGTTTGTTTCTGGAACGTTTTTTGGGCCTTTATTATATAGAAAACTTGTTTTACTAACATTAAATGATCGTTTGATTTCACAACTCGAATATAATTACACTCATAAATTATATGGTCCCTTTTTCTTTGTCCACTTTCAACGAAAGAGTACCACTTGGTTGCACCCAATATATTGTAACCAGGGCCGTTCCTATAGTTTTATAGGCTCTGGGTGAAATTAAAAAAAGGGCCCCAATAAATTGACAATATGCTTAAGTTTACATATTTGTATGAAATATAAATGACTTAATTTATAAGTTTACATAACCAACTAAATATTAAATGATCATAACACTAACAAATACACAGATGATCATGATTTATG
>JAOTIZ010000004.1:25411086-25426618 GCA_027123425.1 Erythroxylum panamense
TTTTTTGTTTTCTTTACTTTTCTTCTATTTTCTTTTGAGCAACGAACATTCAAACTTGTAGTGCCCTGGTTTGTTGCACTCATAGCAAATGATAGAGGTTTTCTCATTCTTGACTTCATCTTTACAATTTTTCTTAAAAGAAAAATCTTTATTTCCCTTTGCTTTCTTTTTCCACATTCTTCTAATCTTTCTTGATATGAAAGATAGTTCATCATCATCTTCACTTGAATCTTGATCAGATTCACTGGTATCATCAATCTGATTTCTTCAATCTTCAAAGCTTTTGATGATGAACTTCTATTTTTCTGAATCTTGTGATTCTTCTTACCAGCCTTTAATGCTATAGATTTATCTCTTCTAGGTTTATCTTCTGCATCAAGCTCTACTTCATGTATCTTCAAAGAACCAAGCAATTCTTCTAACTTTAATTTGCTCAAGTCCTTGGCTTCTTGTACTGCAGTAACTTTGGGTCTTCATGTTTTAGGCAGACTTTTGAGAATCTTTCTGACATGGTCTTGATTATCATAGATTCTCCCAAGAGCTTTAAATCCATTAACGTTAGTTTGAAATCATCTAAACATCTGATCAATAAACTCATCTTCTTTCATCTTGAATGTCTCATATTGATGTACAAGAATACTGATCTTGGACTCTTTCACCTGATTTGAGCCTTCATGTGCGATGGATAAAGTGTCCCACATCTCTTTTGATTTTGCATCCATGAACTTTATCATATTCACTTCTATTTAGAGAATAACTCAGAAAGAACTTGGCCTTTGAATTTAATTGAAATTGAGCTTTCTAATTGGCTGACCATCTGATACAAGGAATGATATTTCCTTCATCATCTACTAGTATGTTTGGTCCATTCTCGACGATATCCCAAAGATCAATATGTGTGGATTTTATAAAGAGTCGAATCCTATCCTTCCAATAATTATAATCCTCACCATTGAATGCAGGAGGTCTTGTGACCGAGGTACCTTCAGCTATAAAAACATGTGATTCAGCCATGGATCTTTGTCCTCACTTTGTAAAGGAGGTTCTTGGAAACCGAGCTCTGATACCAATTGAAGTAAATCACTTGTTAATATAGAATTAACGTAAAGTATATGAAATACATAAGAAGGGGGGTTGAATTGTGTAATCTTTTTGAGAATACAAAAAGTTTTGATATTTCTTGAAAAAACTTTTTCAACTATCAAATGAATACCAAAGATATTATACTCAAGTAGCTACGTATTTGAATCACAAATAAATTTTATCTACTCATCTAACAACAAGAAAATTAAAGTGTAAGGTTAGAGAATAGACGCCGCGATTTTATACTGATTCACCCTAAACCTTGGGCTAAGTCTAGTCCTCAGAGTTCGTTTGAGATTTCACTATACTCTTCAACTTTACAAGTATTCTTTCTTCCCTTCCAGAGCCTCTTCAGGTCTCTTACACAAAATATTATTTCTGCCATCTTAGCCTCTTAAGGCTCTTAGCCTTTTCTTTCTCTTACTTAGAAAGATATTGTGACCTTTTTGTTACAGTAACGTTTGCTCTCTTGTAACGCATTTTGAATACAAAATTTTCTAAGTATGTAAAACTTGAAAACTTATTCATTCTTCAACTAGGACTAGTATTTATATCCTAATTCTCCAATTACTTCTTGAAAAACTGCTTCTTGTTTCTTTTAGAAATCACTACTTAGTTGAGTTCTGTAACTAACTCCAACTAACTAACTATCTGACGTACTAGAGTATCTTCTTCTCTGTATCGTCAGTTTTTTGCTTCTTCTATGATGACGTGTCATCTGCGTTTTGCTTCTTCTGTGATGGCATGTCATCTGTGTTTTGCTTCTTCTGTGATGAAGTGTCGTCTGTGTTTTGCTTCTTATGTGTTTCGCTTCTTCTATAATGACGTGTCGTCTGTGTTTTGCTTCTTCTGTGATGACGTGTCATCTGTGTTTTGTTTATTTTGTGTTTGCTTATTCTGTGATGATGTGTGATACTTATATTTTTCTGCATACTTAACACACTTATCAAAACAGTTCATTTATTTATAATATTATTATTATTTGATTGTCACCAAAATTAATAGAAGTGAAGTCTTCTTGACTTAACACTTTCATCACATACTTGACTTTAAATTCTTAGGAAAAGAAATCCTGAGTCAAAGGTTGGGGTAATTGAGGATACCTCAACTAATTTATCGGAACCTTGGGTGCAATCATACGGTGTAACAAAGTCATCATGTCTTATGACAACTTAACTAAGCCTCCCCCTGAATTGGAGGTGGAGCTAGTGGTATTTTAGCTTTATCTCGATTGACCCCAGAGGGTCCCAATATAGATGGACGAGATCACATAGGATTATTACTCTCAACAAACTTATCAACGACTTCTGAGATCTTTCCAAATTCAATTCTAAAACCAAAACATGGGACAAACCACATTAGGCCAGACACAACTCTTATACTCAAGTATAAGAAATAATTAAATGCTGGTTGAACCAGAATCACCTAAACCACGCTCTGTTAACAAAAAATGTAACACCTGCATACACCCTAAGGGGATATATAGATGCCACACAAAACAATTAAAAAATCCAAAGCATTTCATAATCTTCTTAAAAACAAAACTCAGGAAAACATATATGACATTTCATTAGATGTTGTTTTATCAACAAAACATATCATAACATTGAACTTATCATATACATGCTTTTAAATCTAAATCCATCCTATATTATAGTTATTATAAACTATTTACATCAAAATACAAATATGCCTCATACATTGGTTACAACTAAAAAACAACTCAAATATACATCTTCCAAAACAAAACACATCCTTTATTAGCCACCACGGTTGTCTTTGTCCCATTCTTAAATATTCTTATCAAAACCTACACAGAGGCAAAACCACTTCGCTAAACATATAGCTTAGTGGGGAATAACTAAATATGATATAAAATGGCGATTGTTTCTAATTGTTGTCTAACATTCGCATGCACTGAATCAGATCATATCAAAACCAATCTTTAGTTGATCCATATAAAGAGTAAACAAACCATTAAAAGCATCATAACAAAATATAATTCATCAGAACATAACATATAAGTATCAGCAGCATAACTTCTTTACTTCAAAATAGAATGTACAAGTCTCAAAATAAGATATATTTATGTTAGAACATAGTAAAACCTGTATCAAATCAGAATATGTCTTGTAACAGATTAGAACTTATCAAATCAGAAATGATCTTGTATCAAATCATAACCTATCTTATATCAGATCAAAACTTATCGCAAAACATAAAACAAATTAGCTTTTTAGTTATTTTGACAAAAGTTGGTAACGGGAACAAAACAGAAGATACCTATGATTGTTATTTTAGAAATAGAAGAGACTTGAGTCTCTGAAACAGAAGACACTGAAGTGTCTAAGATCAAAAGACATTGAAGTGTCTAGATATGGAAGACACCTTAGTGTCTAGTTATAGAGGCAGTTGCAGACCTATGAGATCCTACATCGGTTGGAGAGGATAACAAAGTATGCCTTATAAGGGTATGGATGCCTCTTCCCTATAGACATGTTTTCTTAAGGGTGGGAAAAGTAAAACTATGAGAGGTTTGGCCCTAAGGGCAATCCAAAACGGACAATATCTATGGACGGGTGGTCTGGGCTGTTACAAGACCCTCATGTGATAGTGAAATAATGCAAGAGTATGAATTTGCCTTATGAATGTAAACATTTGTGACAATGCATCGATGATAGCCTTAAGTGATTATACATTATACATATATCCACAAAAATTCCCAATTCACAAACAATCACGCCTAATTCACATTACTCATGTTCTTTGAACCACATTTGCATTCATAAATATACGCCATTCCTTTAATAACTCATATGTTTCAAATTTTGATACTTTCTTACCAAATAACACCTTCCTTAACTTATTACCTTAACCAATAATCCAAAACTATTCAACCTTTAATCAATTAATGTAGCATCAAACTAGGTTCTTTTTCAACCTTAATTAAGTTCAATTAAATCATTATAAAGTTCCTTAACCTTATATATTCTAAAAATTACACAAAACCCACCCTTTTTTCCTTCCAAAGTACTTCCATGATTGTGGGAAAGAACCATACAATTCCCATGATCATTGGATGAGTGAATTCAAGGTTCACTCACCATAGCCTTCAATTTGCTTACAAATTTTAACTCTTTTATACTGCTTTCAATATACCATCAACAAAATCCATCAGTTTCACTTCAAATCCACCTTATTCATGCTTCAATCCCTTATCAAATTCATATTCAAATCTAATTAAAAAATAATTCATTATGCAACTCATAAATCATTATCTTACATACATCAAAACCAAAACAGAATTTTCCATACAATGATCATTTTTCTAGCACTCAATTATGATCATCATAATAAATATTTCATGCCAATTTCATCATCATAGAACTTGTATTAATACATGCTATCAAGTTTAAAATTTCCTTACCTATTTAACTTCAAATTCTGACTGGTAAGAACAAGCTAATCTAACACTTCTAAGTAACCAACACACATCAAAGATCAAGGTACAAATCTTAGCACCAAGAATATGATCTAGCTTCCTAAATTCAACATCTTTCAAAGATTCCAAGTAATGATGATGCAAATAGAAGAAAAAATCTCAGAATTTATAGGAGAGTGAGAGTTTCGGTGGTGAAAGATGAAGATGGTGAAGAATGAGCCAAAACAGAAATTACTCCAACAAAAACTGGACTCATCCATTACTAGGTGGCACCAAATTGTAACAACATATGTCACTATGCATGTTCTTCATTTTTCCCATATATGAACTGCCAAATGTGTCATGATCCAGAACCACATCTGGCACATTACAACCGCTGCATACGGAAACTAAGGATTCTCATGGTATCTTTATCCTGACTATGCAAGACTAACTGAATATCCTTTGAAAAAATTTAGACAACATAATGACTATATTTTGAAAATCCCAAAAATCAATTGAAATACCTATAAATAAGTTTTAAACACATTAATTTATTCGAATTTAAAAATATACTTTAACTTCTAGACTTTTAAGTCCACTCAAAAGCAATCTCAACAACAATACAAAAGGTTTATATATAAGGACATTTACAAACCACAAGATATTCAAAAGTTAGTTTGCAAAATCATAAAGCATATCAACATAACCAACTTAATAAAAATAGATCATGAGCCACTATACAACAAAAGTACAAAACAAAGACTACCCATGTGCAGTAATGCCCCAAAAATGTCAAAAGACCGTACGATACACTTAAAGCTTCAAGCTCACCAAATTAACCTACATGGTTGGAAAGCAAAGGGGGTGAGTATAATTTATGCTTAGTGAGCAGGAAAAACATATATTGCAAACAAAACCCGATACACACCAAGACGGTCTAGATAACCTAAAGACAGGTTTTTCACCTATCTAGCATGCACATAACCACCTATGAAGTAGACATACAAGATATGAAAACATATAGGCCAAGCCTATGACTTAACATATACTAGTTAGGAACCACACAGGCCTAGTCTATTAATCACTCATCCAGTGAACATAGGTTCTAGTTCCAGTACACAAAATTAGAAAAACATCACATGTATAAATCAAGTCTCGTTAGGAAAAAAAATCTCATAATGCGCCAAAACAATCATATGTGTTGCCACTAATGGGCTAAACTAGTGTGCACACTCACCGATTCCTGATGTTGTCTCAACCTTCATCTAAGTTCAGACTATGGCCGACAAGAGCGTCAAACCCTAGGTGATGACCTCGTCGATGACCAAACCTCTAGGTGTGCAATCACCCGCAAGTCTTGTAGAAAGATGTTGATAAGGGGACTCGACTTTTATGTACTAGCGTCAAAGGAACATGGATTACTTAATCTGTTGTGCCTAGTGCACAATTGGCCAATCGTTGCCTTGCCAATCAAAAAAATCATATAGAATTATTAAGTACTAAAATCAAGAAAGACACCATGTCTTTATTTATCAATTTAACTGATAAAATGGAACCTTTCCATGGCTCTAAGCCAAAATAGAACACATATATGCAGCATACATGACTCGGTTATGCATATGTTTGTTCCAAAACATTAGTTCATGTAATAAAAGTCATCTTTTGTACTTCAAGTGCAAAGTTGTTGAAAAATATAGTTTCAGAAAATAAAATGTTGTCCTTTGCACTTGAAGTGCAGGTTTGTTGAAAACAATATCATTTCTTAAAATATGTAATAAAAACATCAGTTGCCCTCCAAGTGCAAAGTGTTATTCAAAACAATGTCATTTACTAAATACACAAGTATACTAGCATCTATTTGAGATTCAATTCTACTCTACATTACCTAGGTTCAAATTTCACATACAAGTCATCATGCATGTCTTGGGATGACCTAATCCCATTTGAGAGATATGGTTTCCCCAACTCACCTCAAAAGAAGGTGTACACTCCCAACAATCCTTGGTATGATTTCTTTGATCCACAGCTTCTGAGCCTTTATACAAATAAATATATAATATATTTACTACTCAAACATATATCTCATATTCATACACCACTATAACCAAAATCATCCTTAATCAATCATCATAAATGTTATTCTAACATATGTCAATAGGTCAATAATTTACTTACTAATTCAACTCAATGTCTCCTCAACCATCAAGCTAACCTAACCTTATGACCAATGTTTACATCATTTTCTTCCTAATATTTCTTTATGAGTTCATAAGTTGTCTTCTTTTAATCATAAATCTCTCTACAAAGATCTAAATGTCATGATTCTTATGTCCCCTAAAACTAGACTTTTGTTAGTCTTAATATATTAAAAAATTATAGAAATAGAATCTCCATCCAAATTATGTCCTATTTTTGGTAAGAAATAGATTGACAACCAATACTCAACCCTTAATAAATCATTACCAATACATCTCCTAACAAAACCGTTTCACATAAACATTAATAAGACATCAATAATCATTTTTTTTGTTTTATACTTTCACTAATTCGAACTTTAAGGCCCTAAAAAATCAGGAAATAATACAAGGTTGTTGCATGGGGGTCTATCATAGGAAGTATTAGGGAAACAAGCATAACTCAAGCTCTAGTCACTACTATGTCAAGCCATTTTCACAAAGGTCAAGTTAAACCTATATCTACAACTTTCATTCTTTGAGCTTCATAAAATTAGTGTTATAAGAATATGAAAGATAGATCAAAAGAGAAAGATGAAATTGAAACCAGAATTTCAAGTTACCTTGGTAACTTCTTTCCTTCTCCTCTTCTCTTCTCCTTTTTCTCTCCTTTTTCTCTCCTTCTTTTCTCATTTTCATTTTTCTCCCTCTTCTAACCCTATAGCCGACCTTCACTATCACTTCTATTTCCTTTTTCATCTATTTTCTCTAGAAAATTCAAGAAGGTCAAACTAATCCATGTGTCACCATTCTATTGGTCCATTTGTCACCATTCTATTAGTACATATGTTATCCTTCTATTGATCCATATGTTACTATTCTATTGGTCCATGTGTCACTTACTTTAGGCTCGACATTTCACTCATTTAAACCTCGATATGTCACTACTTGTAAGGCTACACATGTCACCAATTGTAAGGATACACATCTCACCGATTGTAAGGCTATATATGTCACCATTTGTAAAGCTACACATGTCACCATTATAATGCTTTAGATTTCACAAGTCTAAAGTGCCATTTGTCATAAACTTAAAGGGCCACTTATCGCAATTATACTCAAGCCACTTGCCATCGATTTAACTAAGCCATTTGTCACTTATTCCTAATGCCACATGTCACTATTTCATAGGCCTAATCAACCTAAATTCCCATGTATCAATTTGTTTTGCTCTTTAACATTTTCCTTAGACTAGATGCACATATAACCTCATCAATTACTCAATTGTAACAATAAATTCCCAATTCACTAATTATAATCCATCAATTCATGTTATTAGTAAATCAAAATGCAAAACATTTGAAATGAACATTCATTTCACATTCATTTTCGTTCCATAACCCGGAATATATCAATTGAGTGCATATACTATCTTGCAATGTTTTTTAAATCATGATTCATATAAGTATATGAATATTATGTATGTGAATGAAATACACCTCGTAAATTCTTAAATGAAATAACTCATGCGAATTAATCTAACAATTTAATCTCTTAACAATTTTAGGAGGCAGGTGTTACAAAATGTCACCAATACAGTGGGCCATTTTTCACTTACTTATTGCTGCCACTTGTCAATTTATTAACTATGCCATTTGTCACTTAATTTTCCTTGCTAAATGTCACTAATTCGTAGGCTTAGTCATCCCAATTTTCTATATACCAAATTATCTTGCCACTTGACATTTTCCTAGTCCAAATGTACATTTTAGTACTTTAATTTTCTAATGGTATCAATTAATTCTAAGTTACTAATCATGGTTTGATGGACCACAGACTCAAGACATATGCAATTCATAATCTTATAGCAATTTTAACTGCTATCACTTTTACTTTCGTAGACATGTAACATTTTAACTAGGATATAACTTGGGGCCTTATATGTAACATTTCAACTTTGTAGTAGAAATTGGAGATCAATTAAAGCTCAAAGATGCAAAAAAAAAGTGGAGAAGTTATTGGAGAAGATATAATCGATTGTCAGATGTTGTACCAAAATATGTTCTAAAAACCTACCCTATCCCACTCGTAAGTATGAGATAATTTTAGATGAATACCTATGGTCCTCTCTCAAAGAGGTGAAATTAGTCTAGTCAAATTAACTATGAACAAAAGTAAATGCAATCATAAACACTATAACCCAATTTGTTAAGAAAAAGAATTTAAGAAAATAAGACAAATAAACTAAAGAGTAAACTAATTTAATTACAAGCAAAGAATGGTTTGCTCAATCAGTGTAGCGAGCTCTCAAGAAATTAACTTCACTAATTCAATCTCCTATACATGATTAAGTAAATTGATTGAATAATTGTCTTTCTAAAATTAATGATTAGGTTTTAAAATTAACTCAAATAGTAAACTAGATCTAACTTTTGTATTCATCAAATCTATTATCCAAATCAATAATTCACTTAAGTTAATATATTTCTAATTCATAACTAAAGTATCTATAATTTCTTGTTCTAATATTAAACTTCTTCTCTCAATTCTTCATTCAACATCAAAATGATGCAAAAGTTTGCATCCAATAAGTTTAGAAATCATAGAAAATAACAAGACAATAAAACAGTAACTCAATCACGTGTAATCGATTAAATCAATTCCATAAATTCTCAAGAATAAGTAATAAGCTCCTCGTGGAATAAACGCAGTTCATCATGTTAATAAAATTCAATCCCATGTTTAATAGTAAATAGAGAAATATAAAAGCAATAAACATAGTAAATAAGTTTTAAAAATAGAAGATGAAATAAGTTTAACAAACAGCAACAAAAGATGAAATAAATCAACAAACAACATGAAGAACTCTCGGACGACGAAGAGTTGGAAACGAATCTCTTGCCAATCTCACGCTCCCTATCATCTCCTTTGGCTTTCTGCCCCTGCTTTATTATCACCTAGAAAATGGTTTCTCTAGCCAAAATGCTCTTTTATCTTCTGTTCTTACTCACACCAATTGGACTTTAACTCTTGCTTTCTGCCTCTTTCTATTTTCTCTTCTTTCTTGCGTCCACTACTTTATGCTATTTTCTATTCTTTCTTCCACCCTCTCTTTCCTATTCTTGCTCCATCGACTCCCCTTTCTTTTTATAAACTACCTAACAAAGAGAGTTTGGGTTTTTTAATTCTCCTTCATCCTGTATGGATGACTTGCATGATACATTAGTTTTAATGCCACAAAATGTGCATGGCGGTGACATATGTGTCATGGTGTTGACTCCCTTGTTATGCTCGTGACAATCCCTTTGATGACCATGACCCTCTGTCTCGTAGGTGACTCTCTTTCACCTATGTGACTCTCCTATCACGAAAATGACTCACTTTTCACCTGCATGACTTTTACCGAATTTCTTACTTGGTCCTGAGACATTCACACAATACTCTATAGGTCGTCATTTCATTTAAATTGCTTTGTAAAAAAAAAATTATAAAAGGTATCAAAATCAATACAAATTGGACTCAACATCAAATATGATTAAGGAGATAGATGTTAATTATGCACTAAATGAAAGAAGTTAAGAAGCATAACAAAATTAACAAAAAATTGATACATGAATTGGTGCTAAAATTAGGATTTTATACAATAAATTACTTAATAAAACTAGAATAAATTAAAACTTAGTGTCAGGCACCAATTACACATTACTTTGTAATGTATGAAATTCTAGAACAAAATCAAAGATCGGGTTGCTATTGGTTATCACTAGTTTTCATGCATAATTTTTTTAGGACATGTTAATTCTTTAAATCCAAGAACTATATTTTTACAACCTCTCTAAATTTTTCCTTCATTCTTTCTCTTATGTTAAGATTGATTTGTGTTTTGTTTTTGTAATATTTAGTGGATAAAAACACCTGTTGGGGTTAGGGATGTAGCTTGGAATGGATATTTTGATTATTAATGCATTTTAATTATTCATTCCGTTGAGTTTATTCTCTTATTCTTAATTGTTGGATTTATGTTTGATCACCATAGATTCAATCTTAGGGATTGTATAAAGGACTAAGAGAAGTAGGATCCATGCACTAGAAAATTAAACACCTTAGATCTAAAGAATGAATGTATCATATACTATTATCATAATGGAAAGATTAATTAACCTTAATAAGCATATATATTTTAGATTAATTGTTTTTTTAAGTAAATAAAAAACCTTGCATGATAATTAGAATTCCACACATATATGACCCTAAAATCCTAGCATTTATTTTATTAATTTGACCTTTTAGATTTAGTTGCATTTTATGCTAGTTTAATAGTTTAATTATCTTTTATCAAAATATATTTATCCTAAATATACACTAATTTTAATAACTTTCTATAGTTAACTCTATAATTTATAGATAGATTATATCATTGCTATTTTTATTAATATTATTTCCATTTCCATTTTATTTTATTCTTATTTTCTTTCATTTATTTTAGGTTGTTTATGTGAGATAGGAGATTTAAGAGTGACAACTTGGATGACTTATTTTCATTTGATCCTAAAATTAAGTAGACATATAAAAAAAAGTAAAACTGAAAGGAGAGAAGAGATGGTTATACATTATGATAACATCATTGTTTCTATGGAGCAATAATAGCCACACTTGATTTTTGTAGAGGACATATATATCCTAATGATTAGTGAAAGTTCTTATGCATTAGACTAAGACAAAGGGTGAGAAACTATGAGCTGAAGTAAGTATATCTCTACTTACTATTGATCTTTAGTAAACCACTTAGTGAAGACATGATTACATTCAAAAAGGAATTCTATTCATGTAACATCCCGTTATCCCATGTTAAGGGTTAGAACCCTAGAATAGCATACATGAGAGTTTATTGAGAAGTTAGAAAGTGCATTTCATCCTTATGCATAATATAGCATACACACACATGTGATTATTACTCATTGCACACGTTAAAATGATTATACATGCCTTCATGGACATTTTCCGAGTATAATTGATTTATAAATGTGATTATATTAAGAATTGCAGATTATATGCCTTAAAATTTGATTTGGTGATAATAATTGTTGATCTAAAAATTTTGGTGAAATTCATTAAATTTATTAAATTATGAGTTTTTTGGACTAGGAAAATGCCAAATGGCAATACAATTGATTTATGGTAGTAGAAATAAGTGTCAAATGGCAGTTTAAATAATTGGATAATGGTATTAGGATTTGTTGAGAATATGGCACTGAAAATTGGGTGACAATTGGAGTAGAAAATGGAGACAAATTGACTAGTTAAATAAGAGAAACAAATGAGTCCATAAGAAGTGAACATGCAAGTGACGAGTGTCACTTGCCAAGCCATGCATCAACCCCCTACGACACTCTCTCCCAAGTGAAAGACCATCTTCATTTTCATCTATCTTTTACTATATTCATTCGTTCTTACCACTTGCTAATTTCTCTTCTCATTTTCTTCAGTCTTCTTCATCTACGATACTCATTTCTTACCCTCTCAATGTAAGCCTTGCTATCACCTTTCACTTGCTACTTTCATTTTGTTATCTTCTTAATTGTCACTAATAGACCAATCCCTACAACCTACGATTGGTGATGATAATGTGATATTGGAAAGTTAGGGTTCACATGATTTTGAAGAGTTTGGAGTTTTACCAAGTAAGTAACATGTTAATTCTCATGGGTTGTATAAATATGAAACAAATATGGTGATTAATTGATATTAAATGAAACTGAGAATAGTGGTCATTATACATATGCAACGTGAATGAAGAATGAGATTACTGGTATCTTGTTTTGTGTTTTTGATGATCAATATTTCATAAGTTGTTGTTGAGATGATTTTTGAGATAGAAAGATCATAATAATGATGTAAAAAGAGTGCAGAAATTTCATGAAAAGATGATATGCTTATGTTTTGTTTTCACTATTTATTAATGTGGATCTTGTTAGGTGTTATTGAAGTGAACTAAAATGAGTCTAGAGTGAAAGAAAAGGAGTAGTGTGATTTCTTGAAATGGAAAGAATTAAAATGATAACTTAGAGATGAAATGAAGGTGTTAATAAAGATGAACATATGCAGAAAATATGATGACTGTGCACATATGATATGTTCAGTTTTTGGTGTTTATGGTTAATCATAGATTTTGATTTGTGTGTGACTGAGTTGAGTTGAAATGGAAGTAGGAATGAAGAGGAATAAATTAGAAATGATAGATAAAGCAAAAGAGATGAATTAGTGATGAAAATATATTGTGTAAAATCTGGGTAAGTTCATCTGTGACGATCATGCACAAGCACGATCATGACAGAAAGGAAACCTTAGGGTTGTTGCATGATCTTGACCGAGAGGAAACATCAAGCAGTGCATGATTGTGACAAAGAGGAGAAAACAAGCACGATCGTGATAGTGAGGGAGCACACGATTGTTATAGAGAATAATCAACAGGAAGTTGTGCCTGTTGATTCTTCTCTCGTGCACAAGCATGACTGTGATAGTGAGAGCGTAGTGATTTTTGATAGTTTTGCACACCCTTTACTCTTTTAACCATAACTTCTTCCGCGGACCTCCGATGGACTTGAAATTTGAACCACAAACTCCTCACACATTTTTCTTCCTTTCAACAAAATTTCATGACCACCTGAATCCATTAAAAAGGATCGATAATGGTTGATTGATAAGTTCAGGATGAAAATGATGAAGTGTGATGGAATTTGTTAAATGAAGTATTTTGAGTGAATAGACATATATATTTTAGCTATATCTTGAAATTTAGACATTAAAATAGAATGATTTGGAGTTTATATTAAACTAGAGACATATGGCTACAAATTTCATGAAGGAATAAAATTTTAATTTTGTCTCCAAAAGTTATAAAATTTGGCTTGAAGTTGAGTACTGAGTGTTGATGCATTTTGAGTATAGTCTCAAGTATTTTGAGTATAACTTGCAGAATACTGAACCAAATTGTGTGAAATTGGCATCCTTAGAAACTTAAGACATATGGAAACATTTGTTTAGAAAAATGTATTGTATAAATACTTCATTTTCCTTGTTATAATGGCTATTCAAAATTGACCCAAAAATTTGTAATGAGAAAAGCTAGAATGAACGATTGAGTGATGAACTTAGAATAAATTTGTTTTATTGAGGTGTAAACCTAAGTTCAAATTAAACATATATGCATTTTGAAGTATGAATAAGCCATAATAAATTTCCTTATCTACTCGAACTCAAATATCAACTCAACATAGAATAGTGGATATCTTTAATACTTCAGAAGTATCTGATATCTTAAATATTAAACATGTCTATTACATTATCTATATATATGGACATAGAATAGGTAAATAACTTCCGATCTACCTCTATAGATTTGATTCCCATAATTAAATTGTCACCTTTTTATATCCAACAAGATTTTTTCTTGTAAAATTATGTTTTATCTATAAGCAACAAGTTTGCACATAATCTCACTAAACAGGACGATTATATTCCCACTAACTTTCTTACAAACATGATAAATTCAAAACTATCTATAAAACAAACTCTTTGAATTTATCACGAAAGTGAATCTTTCAATTTCTTGTAGCCTTTCAACTATACTCAAATGTATCAACAAAGAAACTTGTTCCAATTGGATTTTTTTCATGAGATTTGAACTTTTCAATTTTAATCTTACTCCCACTACTTATCTGAAGAACTATTTTCATATAAGTATACATTGAAACAAACAATTTTTTCAATAGCTCTGTAAGATTATATCTAAACTTTTGGATATCTCATAACCTTTTATTATCTAATTTAGTTCTAAACTTAATGGATAATGTATGCTTCAAGCAAGCATCACATCATTAAATCATTAACTTTGACTCTTTCAATGTCTTAGAGTTCCATATCTAGTATGAAATCTTACTAATTGATTTAATTCGAATATTAAAGGTAAGTTATTGTACTAACATAGGTATAAGAAAAATAATATTGCATCATACAATATCTCTTATTGTATCTTCCTCCTTACATAGATTGACTACTTTAGAGATGATGGGGAGATAGTCAGAGATAATGGAGAGAGAAGAGAGAAGAGAGAAGAGAAAAGAGAAAAGGAAGAGGAGATCATAAGTCCCTCATAAGGGGAATCATTGTAAGTTATGATGCCTAGTTGTAAATTTTTATTAGATGAATTTTTAGACAAAACCAAGATGAAAGTTTAGGGTTCTTTCAATTTGGAATTTACTCAAGATTATTTCTATAAGTTAAAGTCTTTTAATACTACTAAATATTAAGATAAATTTTTTTATGAAAACCATTAAATTGAAAATGACCATTATAAAAATTTCAAGTTCCATTGATGCCTTAAAAGATTGTTCAGTCCTTGTTCCCTATTAAATTGCACTTATTTGTTTAACAAAGAAAAATATTTAATAATTCAATTAAAGTATTTTCTTTAATCAACAATAGGATAATCATTTATTTCTTCATAATGAAATTTTCCAAAAGCAGTTACTTAAGATATAGTGACTAATTCCTAGGTCACTTATATTTCCTAACTTTCAAAGAGCAACTGTATAATTGGCTAATGTTGATAATCAGTGGTCACCTATTTGTCACCTAAGCAATTTAAATTGAAATATATTATAAAGGGTAAATGAGTAATTTACTTTTAAAAGGGTAAAGTAGTAATATCACAATATTGATCAATCTACTTAAAATTTTTCTTCTTCTTCTTGCACATCGTGCTTTATATATTTTTTGTAGGAAAATCCCGGTGGGTACATCACATGTACCCGGTGCGGAAAACAAAAATTTTTGTCCCGGGACTTTCCCG
>JAOTIZ010000004.1:25446901-25474537 GCA_027123425.1 Erythroxylum panamense
ACACAATACATATGCAAAAACGCTCATTTCATACATTTGATATTTCTAAATTTCACTAAAAGATCGGGGTCCAACAACATATATGTAGTTTATGTAAGCAAAAATAGATAAATTTCTCTAATTTCTTAGTGAAGAACTATAAAATTTTCATTTAAATTCAGACAATCATGGAACTGCTCTAATACAACATATATAACTTAATAGAAACCTTAACTTTAAGCTTAAGATCTACTATGAACTTATATAAACAATGATAATGCAAAAAAGTACCTATTTTGCTATCCAAAACTCAATAAACAGGCTTCTCATCTGCTTGAATAAGCTTTTAGATCCTTTGAACAAGCCTTTTAATGTATAAACAAGCTTCTGTGGCATCCTTTATGTTGTTAATAATTCGTTAACCTCTTAACAGATCAGATTAACCTTACGATCACAAACTTCTATCGGTAGGCTACAAGAGACCTTAACAACTATTTATAGAAATCTTATTGGGCTCTCCCATCACAAGTCCAAAAGCAGATCTGCTTATACTAATAAGAGTCTATTTTTACTAAACTTTTAGCTCATTAATCTGATCCTTTATTGGACTTATTTATTATCTTTAATTTCGAACAAATTTAATTTTATAAAATTTTGTAATTAATAATTGTCTAATAAAAATTTTTAATTTCAATAAATAGATAATACGCGATTTACTAAGAACCCTTGAATTTTGAACATTTCTAAGATTCTTAAAATCTTATCTCTAAAAGTTGATATAAAATATCACGGGATTGCATTGAGTTTTAAATGGTACCTATTCCCTCTTCAATAATCGAAAGGCATTACACTAGAAAAAGTAGACAGTGGCCATTGGGGAATCTAAAACGCCTTCTTTTTAGGTGGGTTGGGCGTGAGTTGAATGATTCTTCCATGAAGCATGGAAATATTCAACCGCACAAACTACCATCAAGAATAATCACCAGACAATATCTTTATGGTTATTAGTACAATTATTCTTCTTGTAGTGGGAACAATTTAAGGTCCTTCTCCCCCAGACATAAGGCAGTAAGTACGGGATACTAATGGCATCTGGATTTCCCTTTAAGACCGAAGTTACTGGACTCAGAAGACAAGTCACGAGAGGCGGCATTTGGCACAAGGTTCCTGTTCCGATAAACAACGGAAAAAAAAAGTAAATGATCAATTTTTGTGCAAATCCTTTTCTTTTTCACTATTTTTTTCCAATATTCGAAAGAAAAATAAAGCTTAAATTTATCAAGTTGATAATTGTATCTCTTTATTGGCATATGTTGTCAATAATTAAACTATAAACTTCATGTGTCCCATAAAAATAATCTTGACAAGTTATCCGAGGTGACCTTTTCTATTTCTTTTCTTGCTTTATGTCCTTCGTATGTTAGGCTTGGCTGACGAAAGGATTAAAAGTCTAGGCTTAAGCCTTGGTTTGTGGTTGGAATTCAGATTAAGAAGACCCATCGTGATAATTAAGATGAGACGTAGGTCACAGAGCAGAAACTATGTGAAAATACGAAGAGCTGATCAAATGAGCAAGAAGTCTTTTATTATATTTAAAATTACAGAAAGTAACACCAATTTAAAATTTAAAAAGGGATTGCTTAAATGAAAAACTATAAAATGGATCTATTTTTCTTAATAAAATTTCCTAAACGTCTATTTTCATTTTTCACAACTAATCAATCGCTCGCTGACCCTCTGCACATCATGATTAGTATGGTTGGATTAAGAGCCCTGGAAAGTTGAAACTCAAGCGAAAGTAAAAACTCGGAGCCCTACTAATCTCCAATCCAGTCATCCACAGGAATTTTTTCAGGATTTAAGGGCTGCCTTTTTATACCGAAAAGTACTAAAAATTCCATCTCGCATTGGTATGCTCTCCAACTAATTGCTTAACGATGTGACGTTCTGGCGTCAGTTTATTCTAATTCCACGTAAAACTCCATATAGTATGTGTTGGAGCAGCTAATACACGGACACGTTTCGCCAGAGCCAAAAAAAAAAAGAAACAAGAGAAGCCGTGTTTTTGTTTTTTATTTGGGTTTCCGAAGAAACAGCCTTTCAAGTACAACAGGAGTGGTGTTTCATTGAGGTCAAACGCCCTGTGAATACCCTGAAGGGTCAGTTTTTTGGATGATGTCCGGCCAAGATACGTCCCTCCCTATTGTATTATACGATTCTTATTGTCGGGTCGAAGTCTTAATTACAATTAATTAGTTTACGCTTCGATCAACGTCAAACACTACTTCGAAAACGTCAAATTAATGTTTTGTGCCGAATATATCGATTTTAAGCTCCAACTTCCAGGAGCAAGTTTAACAGTTAAGATACAGCTATCAGTCCAAGACTAAAACAAGAAGGAAAACAATGTCTACGTAGGCTAAGGGAGCTGTTGAAAATTTCGTGTTATTATATGAATTGTCCAAGAAAGAACTAAATCTTTTGTCTTATAACGTGAAGCTTTTGAGGCTTATATATATATATATAATTCTTTTCCAGCATTTGCTTACAGTGTTTCTCGCTTGAATTCACTTTACGGAAAATAACAGTCAGTGCTGAAAGTAATATCTTAAACTGAAGGGAGCTCTTCGAACATTTGAACTCCATTTTTAGGATAAAGAAATAAATGACCAGAATTTATTACAAATAAAAGCAATGCTCATATTACAAATAAAACTACTGTTCGTGTCAAAATCTATTGAGAATATTTAGGGAATATTGCAAAGCATGCATTATATATAGATTATGTATTTTGGACGAGTTCTATTCAGGAAGGTGGGGATTGGATGGATGGGAGAGAAGAATTGTCCAAGCATATGGTGCCTAAATTTATGAAGATTCAGAATGAAAAAAGTGCTTCTGCTTTTCATATATGCCTTTGAATTTCAATCTGAAGAGGACTTGGAACAGGGTTCTCAAACCTCAACTTGCCTGTAACATCTACACCTGCATGAAGTCTTATTTTTTCTTTTGCAACTTGTCTCTTTTTATATAAGGTGCTTGTGAAATAAATCCTTCTCAAATTCTGCTTTATAATGAAGAAGGTTAGACATGGTTAAGGAAACAGACAAAATTTTGATCGTTTTCAATTGATTGGGAACCTGATTATTATCTTCTCATGATCAAGAAGCAGTACCTAGGAATCAAACTTTGCCCTCTCATTTTGTTCTCCTTTCACCTTCAATTTTCACCTTTAAGCAGACAAGTATATTTCTCTTGATTTTGACACGTATGGCTTGAAATAACAGCTAATAATAATTAATCACTCTTGTCTACTGCGTACAACTGAAAACCCTATTCACTTGAATGTTATATTTACTAGGTTGTCCCAAAGAAAGTAAAGAATAAACAATGACCCCAAAAATTATATTACAAAAATAAAAAAATATGACAAGAAACACTAAACAAAACATTTACAGTATGTGCAATACATTTTAAACTGAATTGTATTAAGACCCCATGTGCTATGTTTATTAAAATTAAATGTAGTGTGAAATTAGCTTCAAAACTAAACTGAATCATTTTTTCTGTACTTATTGTGAAATCTGAGAAAATGCATCAGTATAACAAAATTCTACGTATCAGATGTCAACTTTATTTAGTTGCGCAGGTAAAAATGAAAATTATGTTTGAATAAGAAAAAGATGTGATGTTTTATAATTTATTAAACCTTATATTTAAACTTAAATGACACAAAAATTTTATAAACATCACAACAAAAGAAATTTTAATGAAATTTACCATTTTCATGTTAATTTGCTTAACAATTATAATTTGAATGAATCTAATTTGAAATAATACATTATTCATAATCATAATCATAATATTCCTAGAACTGAATGGTAAGAGAGACGAGACATTGATGCTTAGGTAAATAAAAAGATATGACTTGAAACTAATCAAGACAAATTTCAAATGAAAATGACTTTACACACGAAAACATTTCCAAATACATAACCGTGCAGTTGTTTAAGTGTTCCAAAACCGCTAATTATACTGTTTTTTAACTTCAATTGATCGACTTCAAGTGCTAAAAGTGGTTAGACAAAATTTTGATATTAGAAAATGATTTATAAGCATCTTGTATCATGTGCTTTAATCACCGTTACCATGTCTGTTCCAGGATTGCTCTTCTGTTGAAACAAGGCTTAAGGAGTATCAAATCATTCCGAACCAAAGATACTTTTGTGAACTTAATTATGCAGACAACTTGAGACTTAACAACTATTTATAGTAGCCTTATTAGAACTCCCTGATAGACCCATTAAGTACCTTACCTACACTAATAAGATGTTATTTTTTATCACTGGACTTAAAACAATTTAATTGATCCTTTATTAGACTACTTTCTTATTTTTATTCTAAATCAAAATTTAATTCCTCTCAGTGTTAATTTTCAAAATTAGTAACTAATAAATGTCCAAATGGGATTTTAAAATTCCAACATTCGACTGCTTAGATAAATATTAAATACTATATTTATTATAAAGAAAAATAATAAAGGCAAAAGAATAGAACCTGAATTGATCAAACCTTTAAAACCAATTTGATTTAGAGATAACGAAAGATCATCCTTTGATCATGTAAGGCCTTTGATATTCGAAGGTATTAGAAACATATATCATATATGACATAGATCCAACACAATCACACATATCTAATAATCTCACTAACATAAATGGGATAATAAGGTGTGACAAACAATGACGATACCTATATTTTGACATTGCATAACAATTTCTATGACTAAGAATAAAATCATGATCATCAACGTATGTAAATAATCAACATTGTTATAATACATGAAAAACATAATTATATTAAGAACAAAAAAATACAATAATTCCTAACCAACAAGGTTAAGGGACTTCGATAGACACATATTGTAGACATGTCTCTAAAAAATGATAAGGCAAAGTTCCTCAATTAGCAGATCAACTAAGATGTAATTAGTCAAAATGTGCTCCTCCATAACGCCACCATTTTTATATAAGCTCTTTAATGGTCAAATACTTGACTCCTAAATGCTTAAACCCTGTGGAATTCTTATTGTTATTATTAAACTCACAATGGAAAAATTATCATAATAATATTCATAAGGGTTTAGCTACTAAATTAATCATAGAGAATTCATAAATCAAGTTTATTAACCAAACTGCCTACGAAACAACCTCATAACATTTAATAAAATATACATGCATAGTCAAAGTGTTCACAAGTGTCTACTTGATATATTTTTCGTGAAATGGTATCATCTACTAATAAGAAAAAGTAATTTGATGTGGACTTCCTAACATCTAAGCATACAAAAAAATCTAAATCTATATAACTAGTTAGATCTAAACTCTCAAATTCTCTGTATGTCAGTATATAATACTTTGCTCTTGTAGATATCTTATACCTGTTTGATTGCATTTTAGTGATATATATCTGGGTTATATAAATATCTACCTAATATTCTAACAAAGAATGCAATGTCCTATTTAGTGAATACCTAAGCATACATTAGGCTTCCAACAAAACTAGAATAAGGATCATTCTTCTTGGCCTCCTTTTTCACTTTATTCTTTGGATACTATGCCAGATAATCTCTTTTTGTAAAGATTGGTGCTACACATAGATCTCTATATTAAAATTAAGCATGTATTGCCTTTTGTGATAATCTAATAAGTTTTGAGATCTATCTTAGTGATTCTAAATACCAAGGAAAAAATGCTTTAGCAAGGTCCTTTTTATCAAAATGATTGGTTAATACTTGTTTAACTTTAGGCAAAATGGTCAAAGTCATTTGACACAAGTAAGATATCATCAATCTGCAAAAGTTGAATAATAATCTTACTCCCCCTTACCTTATAGTACAAGTATCTTTCAACTTTAGTCTTCATAAAACCAAGTGAGCTAATGGCCTCATCAAACTCCAAGTACCATTTTCCATAATCCTATTTCAATTTGCATAATGATTTCCTCTATAAACCATATAACGTTTTTTTATGATCCTAAAACCCTTTAGACTGCTCCATATTGACCTTCGTATAAAAGTCTCCATTTAAGAATGTGCTTTTGAAATCCATTTGATGTAAATCTATCTCTTAATAAGTTACCATTGTTATAAATCTTTAAGTGCATCCTCAAATAATACAAGAGAGAAGGTGACATTAAAGTATATTCCTTCTCCTTGAATGAAACCCCTTGGTTATTAGTCTAGCTTTAAACTACTCAACTTTACCCTAGGAGTCCTTTTTTGTCTTATAAACCCATTTTCAGTCAGTAGGCTTATAGTTATGAGGTAAATTTACAATATCTCGTACCTAATTATACCTCCTGAAATTCATTTCATTTCTCATTACATTCCATTATAACTCTGCATAAGGACTAGAAAGTATTTGATAAAGTAACTAGATATATAACATGCCCTATATTATAGTCATTTTCACTCAAATTGACTATGTAATTAGATGATATAATAGGTCTCCTCACCGTAGTGAATCTCCTTAATTGAACTTATTAATCCTGTGCCATGGAAACCTTACTATGTCCTATATTTGTTCATATTTCTATATTATAATGCCACTAGACCTAATATCCACTAACCAAACCGAATGGGTAAAGAATATGAAATCATAGTTATACTAAATCTAATATCATCTAAAATGTGAGAAGGATCAATTTCATCATAGAATTCATATTCTAAAAACTTAGTTATTTATGACTCAATAATTATGGATCCTTCCTCTCTATAGTAAAAGTTATAGCCTTTAGAATGGTCAGGGTAACCTATAAAATAGTAACAAGTGGAACAAGATTCTCATTTATCATTATTAGGATTATATATGTGGACCTTAATACAGAAGCCCTATATACAAATATAAGTGAGGCTTAATTTCCAACTTTTTCAGAGTTCTAAAGGTGTCTCCAGTATTATTTTATTTGGGAATCTAATAAGAATATACAAAACAGTCTTAATAGCTTCACTTTAAAGATAATTTGGCAAGTTAGACCTACTATGCATGTAGCTCATCATATTTTTTAGGGTGCATTTTTGCCCTTCAACCACACCATTATATTTAAGATCACTTGACATAGTAAACTGAGCCATTATTCCCCATGATTCTAAATATTTGGCAAATGAATTTTTTTTCTTATCTTGAAACTCAATACTTCCCATAATGCTCATCTCCATGATCATATCTAACAATCGTGATCAATTTTACCAATTGGTTCTCAACCTCAGTCTTAAAGATCTTAAATCTATCAATAACTTCAAACTTTTCTTAATTAAGAGCACATAACCATAATGTGAATAATCATCAATGAAAGATAGAAAATATCTAAAATTATAGATATTAAATGAATAGGGCTAAAGATATTAGTATGAATAATTTTCACTAAACCACTTTAGCTATGGAAGCGCTATCCAAGAGACTCAATAAACTGATCTCCTATAATGGCATGTTTCAATACCATAATAGATGTAGAGAATTTAGTATCACTCATTTGACCTTTACTGATGACCTTATATTGCTATTTGATGTTAATTTACAATCCATTAAGATAATATTGGGTATTTTAGAGTTATTCTCAACTTGTTATAGTTTAAAGGTCAATATTAGCAAAAGCAATATGTTTATTTCTTCTTATGTGAGGAATCAATCTGAATTGAGCAAAAGAGCTAGATATAGAATTCAATATCCACCATTAAAATATCTTGGCATCACCATTTCTACCATTAAACCAAAAATTAGAGATTGCATTCCTTTGATTGAAGCATACAAGGCAAGGATCAATGTTTGACAAAATAAGTTTTTATCCTTTGCAGTTAGACTCACTCTCATCAATTATATCTTAAATAGTATAAAAGTGAATTGGATTGCTCATACAATTCTTCCTAAGATAGTCATCAAAGAGCTTGAAAGGTGTATCAAAGTGTTCTTATCGTCCAGTAAAGTAGAACATTCTAAAGAGACAAAAGTTAAATAGGTTGAGATATATATTCCAAAGAAGATGGGAGGACTAGGAATCATACCCATTTCTCTTATGCAAAGATTCCTCTTAAGTAAAAGGATTTAGAAGTTATATAATGATAAAAGAGCACCTTGGATCAAATGGATCAATGAAATTTACCTAAAAAACTAGAATTTGTGGTACCTGGAAACCAACAGGGATCACTCTTGGTGCTTCTCACATATGTTAAAGCTGAGAAATCATTTATACCTTTAAATCAAACATGTGTTATGGAATGGGGAAAAGTTTGGTTTTGGTATGATCACTGGTATGAACACAAACTTTTATTCATCAAAAATGATCTCCTACATTTAAGGAATCGAATTCCTTTATATGTTAAAGTCTCCTTACTCATACTGGATGGGGTTTGGCATTGCAACTTTCAAGGCTCCTCTACACTATCCAATTAGCCTCGTCAGATTCTTTAAGTGCACAAAGAAGACATATTCATTTGGATAGCTAACTCCAATGGTCATTTAAAAAATGAGTCTTGTTCCAAGATTTACATAACAAACCATCATATTATACTATGGTATAAGCTAATACGGAAACATACATTAAATCCCAAAGCTTCATTAATTAACTAGCTGGTTATAGAAAATAGGATTACAGCTAAATATAGGTGGTTTGGCTCCTTTGATCCTATTTGTATCCTATGCAAAGAAGAGGAGGAAAATAGGAATCATCTCTTTTTTAAATGTAGATTCTCTAAAAATATTTGGAATAGAGTGTTGTATCTCTTATTGGTGAAATGTCAAGCATATGATTGGAATGGAGTTGTAGAAAGAGTTACCAAAAAGCTCAAGGAACTTAAGAAAAATGGTAAGTTGCTCAAAACTACTTTCACTTCAACTACTTATATAATATGGGGAGAAAGAAATAACATAATATACAAAGAGGAAGCTACTAGGAAATATCAACTAGCTGACAACAATACAAACTAGATAGAGCAATTAAGCTAGAAAGAAAAACACAGAAAAATCACACTAGGTATGAAGATCATATGGAATATGTGAATTTTGTAATTAAGTTCTTAGGTGTTTTGTGATGAACTAGTATTTGTATGTAAAAATTCTACATGGCAATGATGTAATAGCTTTTGTTAAAGTTTCAATAAAATTTTTTCATCTTCCAAAAAAAATTCAATATATCATAATTGTAAGTTGACCTCTTTTTAAAACTACTTAACTTACCTGTATAACAATTAATACATGTCTTTAAATCATTATAGTCAAGAGTTGAATGAATGTTATCATAATCTTTCAACTATGTCTCTAGAGATATGGGCTAATATTTTATGCCATAATGGAATTTCATATTACAAACTTATAGAATTGTTTTGTCAAAAATAGACACAAAATTAAGTTTCATATAAAAGAAGGTATATAGAAAGCGTCATATAGAATAAGTTTGCATTAAGTGCCTAAATTCAAACAAATAACTCTAACAAAGATAACATCAACTTCCTCATTATTACCAACCAATAATTTAGACTCATGTTTAATTGTCTATCTACTTGATATGAAATCCCTACATGATGGAGGTAACATGATTAAAAACCCCATTATCTAGCCACTAGGAACCTAATATGGGTATGATAATGTTATATTCATCAATAACACAAGCAAAAGAATTAACTGATAAGTCTTGTTTCTCTTTCTAGGTTTTGTATTTTAAGAAATATTTTTTCCTCTATTTTCATAAAAGAAAAATTGCACACCCTTCATGAAATCTATAGGGCTCCTCATATTCTAGTCTGACACACTTCTCTAGGTGGAGGGATTTTAAAAGCCTTACCTTTAAACTTTTTAGGTACGGCCTTTACTTTTCCTTTGGTAAAAATTAGTTCCTTAGCTTTTCCTCTTCCATAATATAATAGGTGATCAAGAAATTTATGTCCCAAGCTTCATCTTGAGAATTCTAAACAATGACAAGAATATCAAACTTGAAAGGAAGACTATTCAAACCTTAATGCACATTATAGGCATTAAGAATAACAATATTCAAGGCTTTTAGCTTACTATAGAGGTGGGCCATCCAGATAATATATTCCCTCACTTCTACCCCAAGTGTATCTCAAAAAATATTATTTTTTCAAAATAGTACCAATCTTATCATCAAATGGTAACTTGTAACCCTAAGACACAATTTTAAGAAAATCTTTAGCTATATTATTCTCAGGAAGTCTACTTAGTAGATGGTTAAGTATGGACCTCTTTATGGTCAAATAATAGATCCTATTTGACCACTTCTAGGTTGCATAATCCACCTTATCAACCTTTGTATTAGATAAGGGAATAGATAACTTATCCATGATTATAGCTATATTAAAATTAGTTATCTATAAAGCAAACTCCATATCCTACTTCCATTTCTTTAAATTGAAACTAATAACCATTTCAATTATGACACTGTTGTTATTTAAATAAAAGGTGACTATAAAATAAATAATATTTATTATCAGCACAAATGTAAGATAACAACGGTACCAAAAGCCATAAATATTATATTTCTTGAGCATTTTATATAATATATCATGAAACACTTGTGAGCATAATATATAATATATAAGGATAAAATCTCCACATAAAAGCAATCAAAGGATAAACTATCAACTCTTTTAATTCTACCACTTGTATGTGTATGGATTACTCAAGCAATAGCTATCCCCCACCATATGCCTTTATCTATTTCTCAAAATTTAATATATGGTTAACTTATGTGGACATAATAACCAAATATAAAATTAGAGACATCCTCCAATAAGTTCATAAAGTAGTTCAAATACCAACCTGAAAGACCATTATGGTGACTACATTTTTATTAGCATTCAAAAAATTTCACAAGCATAATGAATGAACTCATATATCATCCTCACATTTTCCTATATAGGCATAAATCTATGATTAACTTAGCACTAGATAATGCAATATCTTAATGCATTTGCTCATTATCATATAACAGTGTCCAAAAACATTATTAACAACCTTCATTTTAGATTTCAAAGTTGATATATCAATCAATATACATTAATAGATTAATCACATGAGATAACAAATAATATTTATCTCCTTTTATTTCAAGTAAATTGTTTGAAAATTCATTCAATTATAGCTTTTAAAACTTTATTTAAACTCTTATAAAGTTAAACCTTAAATATAACATATTTAATGATCTAAAAAAATTTAAAATTCAACTTTATGCAGCTATAAGATCCTATTTTAAAAAAACTTGAATGATGATTTTGTAAATTTTAAAAATTTAAGGGTTTTCTCTTATATTGCATTGACATCAATATGTTGATGTTAGCACTGTGCACTACAAGCTTGACCACCATACCATATGCAAAATCAATTATGTGTGGCATATATGGCACACACGCGTAATGTGCAATGATATGCATAGACCCTCATGGTGCATTACACAATAGACGTGCTTACCACCTTCTAATTTGTATATTGTATGCACGTGATGCACAAGCATGCGCCCTTACCCTTATGACACGTATTTGACATATATGTGTGAGTCATGCACTTCAAACCTTTGTGTTAGTTTTCTACATATGCGGCTAAATGTCAATATGGCTCTTTACCATCTAATGCTTATTCTTCATGTAGGAGACTCCCATATCCTATTTTCTATATAGTCATAGAAATAGGTGACTTTTGACTACTATTTCTAGTAATGTATCACCAAAATCACAGTTTTTGTTGAAATTTCATAAAAGTGGATTTTTCTACCTATTTTTCCATATAATACTCAAGTAAAAACCAATCCAAGCCACATATATGCAATTTATTTAAGAAAAAATCTGTTTCTTTGGTTTCCTTTTGGATAAATTAGAAAATCTCCACTCAAATCTATACAATCATAAAACTGTTGTATCACCATATGTTAAACACACAACAAACTTTATTGATCAGCCTATGATTAATATAAACTCGTATAGAAGGAGATAATCTAAAAATTATCTATTTTGGTCTCCATGTCTATATGAGCAAACTACTAAAGACTTTGAGCAAGCTCTTCAATCTTTTTAACAAGTAGTTGAAAATTTTGATTGTCCTTGTGAAAGTTGCTTCAAATGATCTTGACAAGGTCTTTTTGCACCTTTTTAAAGCATAAAACTCCTAATGGATCAGAGGTTTCCTTATTTTCATGAACTTAATTTGAAAGGCATCAAAAGACCTACAGACTATTTGTAGTAACCTTATTGGCCCCCATTATAGGGTTACTAAGTACCTAACCTATATTAATAAGAGTCATTTGTTGGACTAGTTTATTACCTTTATTTATGATTTAAATTTATTTTTTTCTTACCTTTAAATTTTAAAATTAGAAATTAATAAATGTCCAATTTGGAATTAAAAATTCCAACACAAATTATTGGGGCAAAAATAAAAGTTTGAACATAAATTAATGTAGAAAACTATTTTACTAATCTTTCTAAAGTAAATTAGTCCTTCATTTTTTATATCAATTAAGGTGTCAATAAATACTAAATATCACAAAAAATCAATTTAAAGGACCTTATCCTTTATAATCATGTTTGCATTGTTTAAATGATGAATCTTGGTTAATTGAAACAATGAGTAACGACACACTTTTGAAGACAAAATAAGCTAGAAATATAAGAGTGAAGCAATAAACTAACCAAAAAACTAATATATTAGTTCTTAGTCAAGGTGCCACCATTACTTATATAATCCTAGGATTCATTGTGCAATAAACTGGTTAAGATGAGCTACTAGTCAAATTTTTGGTAAGGATAACATTAAAGGCTTTAAATGGAATTACATCCCATATAAGCAACCTTATAAGTTTTAAATTCTTTCTTTGCCCCATCTATCTCTCTGTTTTCTTTTTTTAATTATATAATTGGTTATTATGATTGATGAAATCCTAAGACTTATATGAGATTGTTTTCATATATTCGATATGACCCAATTTATTTTATCAGAATTGGTGATTTCATTTTCCTTTGTATAAGTTTGTCTTTTAGCTTTACTATTACCTCACCCATTAAAATGTTTCAAGGATGATTAGCAAATAGTATTTTAATTTTATTTATTAGGAAAATATTAATCAAGATAAGACTTAACCAAATATGGAAATAGAGTCTCAATCAAAAAACTAATCAAACTTCCTTGTAGAAATGAATTACACTTAAATTTTTAGAATCTAACTCTATTTCTTGAGTGGTCAATTATAAAAGGGTGGCAATTAAGGTAAGTGCACATTAAAATCATCATTAACTCACTTTAAGAATTCTCTTTTGGATACTTAATGTCTTTTATTTTCTTTGAATTAAGCATTAGAGTGTCTTCGTAGGGTATGACATTTTGGTTATTTATTTATGCAAGCCTACAAACCTAACCACAATCTATTAAGTCTACCTTAATTTTGGTTTACATTATTTAAAGCCATACGTAGAAACTAGCTCAATAATACTTATAAGATGAAGGAATACAAATTAACAAATCATAAGAAAATTTTCGGCATATGACTAAAAACATACATATAAATATTGAATTAATACATCAACAACTGAACCATCAGGCTGCAAATCACTAAAAAAACATACATATAAATATTAAATTGAAATATTAATAATAAAATCACAAGGTTGATATCTATCTAAAATTAGATAGAGCAAAGTTGTCGTGCCTCAAATATTTTTTTTATTTTGGTAAAGAATAAATACAACCAATACCTACCTAAGTAAATCATATATAAATCATATCAACGTTAATAAAAAGAACGAAGCATATTGAACATAACTAATAAAAAACCATATTAGAATGAAAATTTCTATAATATCATAAATAGAATTTAAAAAAGCATTTGTTGTAGGTGTGAAGGTAAATAATTATAAATGCCTAATTGGGAGATCTTTTACTCTTTCATACCTATGGTGAATCCCAAAAGTGGAATTACAATATGTTTTTATCAAGATATGGGGAGTATGTGGAGTGCGTTAGGGAGATCATCTTTAGCATATAACAATGTAAGGTATACATTTTTTACCCATAATTTGAAGGGATGCTAAAGAATTTACAAAATGATGTGACAAATGTTAAAGGTATTTTAATTTGTATTATTCGCCTATGATCGATTATATAGAAGTATCTAGTTTGATCGCTTTTACCCAAAGGGAAATGGAGGTCTATTTACCATTTTTGTCCAACATAAGGCAACTTAAATTCTTTTTAATGTGGGTTGAATATTTTTTAAAGCTAGGTAGAAGAAGATCCATTAAGCAATGTGACATAAAAGACATCGGGAAGCTTTTTAAAGAAAAATATCATATGAAAATATTACACTCCTTTAGTAATTTTAATGTATAATGGTACCTAATTTGAAAAATAGAATTTGGAGAATTTTCCAACAACAAACTTTACTTTGCAACCGTAGCATATCCATAGTCCAATAGATTGGTTGAAGTCACAAATATAATTATATTGCATGTTTTGAAGGCTAAAGTTGAGGATGTTAAAGGTATATGGGCCGACGAGATGTATGATATGTTATAGGCATATGAATAATCCCAATAATGCCTACTAATAGAACATCATGTAACATCACATTTAGTTTCTCTATAAAGTTGAAGTTACCAAGCCTAAGGATGTATGTATATCAACAAGAGGGAGACAATAAGCATCTATGCTTAGAATTTGTTATAATTAAAGAAACATAAGAACATTTCATGCATATAAAAAATAAAGCATACTAATAAAAGTCAATCAACTAAATTCTTAGAAGACAGACACCAAAATCTTCAAAAGGGTGAATTTTTTTTAAAGAAATTAAAATTTCAAAAGGATGTAATTCATAAAGAAAGCTCAAATTATTTTGGTCAAGGACCTATTATGCCAAATTTGTAAACCAACTTAAGAGTTTTAAAATCGAGAAGTTGAATGACTTTGAAGTACTATATGACTCATCTAAGGAAATATTTCCATTATACAAAATTTTAAGTTTATTTACTTTGTTTAAATACACATTTTTTAATAATATGTTAAATATTTGATCTCCAAGTAAATTGAACCTCAAACTTCAAAACCTACATGTTGAAAAGTCTTAAGAAACATATCCTTAGTTCCTTTGTTCAAAATTGAAAACCTATAGGTAAATAAGTCTTAAGCATATGATAAACCTCCTCTAACTAACCAGATCAAAAATAAAAACCTATATGCCAAAAGTTTCAAGTCTGGAAGAAGTCTTTTCAACTCCCAAACTTAAAAAGAGTAGTAGGAGATAAAGTATCCCATGAAGAGATATGAATAACTTCATCAAAATTGGAAAAGACAAGATAGAGTGAGACTTTATAGGCCTTTCAAGTTCATTTCTATAATTTATTAAAATTTGATAAGATAGCAAGATTCTATAGATATTCAAATTCATTTACTTGAATTCATTACAATTTCATAAGGTGAGATCAAGAAAATTTTTATAACCATGTTAAATTTATTTATTCAAAATTTATTAACATTTGATAAGGTGAGATAGATCAAGACCTTGCAAACACACTAAATTTATCTATTTAAACTAATTAAAATTTGATAAGGTGAGTCAACAAGACTTTTTAAACCTAAAAATTTAATTTATTTAAAATTATTACATTTTTATAAGAAAAGATAGAGTGCAACTTTACAAACATGTCGAATTTATTGCCATAACTGTATTAAAATATAAAGAGGTGAGATAGAGTGAGCCTATGTGAAATTAATTTATTTAAATTCATTTAAATTTGATGATGTAAGATAGAGCAATACGTCACATGTCTATCAAATTCATTTACTTAATTTCATTAAAATTTAAAGAGGATAGATAGAACAAACCTCTAAATTCCTTTCAAATTTGTTTACTTAAATTAACTAAAATCTAATAAGTTGAGACAGAGTGAGATCTTAGGAGCTTATCAAATTTATTGATAAAAATTAATTAAATTTTAATAAAGAAATTTACTTATATTTATTAAATTTTGATGCAAGCCAAACCTAGACATTGACCCCAATGTGAAAGGGGAGTCACCACAAAACTCGCAGGGAGACTCCTCCTTTGAAGAGAGAAAGAGGTCATATCATCATGCTTTATAAGTCTATCAAATTTATTTACCTAAATTCATTAAAATTTGACAATGTATAGCTCAAGATTTTATCGGACTATTAAGTTTATCTATTTAATTTTTTAAAAATTGGTCAAGGTAAGAGAATTAGACTTTATAGGCCTATTAAATTTTCTTTGTTAAACTTCTTCCAAAATTTTCAAGACAAGAGAGTTAAATGCAATAAATATCAAATTTTATAAACCATCATATCTAAGAAACATTCACCAAATTAATGAAAAATAAATTTCATAAAAATAAAGGGATAAATGTGCCTAAATTATTTATATGACTACATCCATATAAACAAAAAGAGGGATAGTGTAAGCAAGATAAGGATAAGTCTTATATGGTGATTAGGATGCTATTAAAAGTAGCAAGATTGGTAGGAGTAGGGTTAGGGGATTCATTGCCTAAGGGATTGATGATCTCCTTGTTATTAATCTTACAAAGCTCCTCAGGTTCCTTAGCCTCAGTTTACACAAGCTCATTAAAATCATCTTCAATGTCTAGATTAGTAAAAGATAAGTCTGATACTTCTTCTATATACACTTTTTATAAGCCTCGAGTACTACCATCGTAATATTGATCAAATTAGATCTAATTTTGGACAAACTTAAAATTACGATAGCAATGAATGATTTCAGACTTGAAGTCATATCCTTTGATTTTTCTCCATTAGTCCTTAAGCATTCCCCTCAAGCATAAAACCTTGTCCATCAACATTGAATTCTTATTTTTAAGCTTGTTGAGATGCTTGAAATACTCCCCAATAGTCACATGTTTCTTGTTAAAAAGGCCTCATAATATTTGAATACCTTTAGGGTTAGTGCTTTTAACCTTTCCCTTTTCCTTTGCACGACTATCTAACTCTTTATAGACCTTATTATAGACTATTATTACAAAGTAAAATCAAAAATCAAAAAACAAAAAACAAAAAACAAAATTTTAATCATAAAAGGAAAAGAAATTAAATCAACCAAATAGACTTACCTTGCATAAGTGCATCTCAGTGACGATGTAGATGGAGTCCATATTTATGTTCTTTAAGCTCTTTACATCCCTTAAGATCACCATCCCTAGAAGCATTTCTAATCCCATCTTATCCTTCTTGAAGACATTATCACTTTTCTTCACAATGAATTGCAGAAAAAAAAAAGTTGGTCATCATTTTCATTAGCTTATGAGACACAAGGAGGGTAACAAAGTTTTCCTTGGTAGGAGGGAAGTAAATGAAGAAGATAAAGGCATATGGGTAGAAGCCACTAAGGATGTAGGTGATGTGATGTATCCAAAACAAAATAATACTAATGATCATTAGGAAAGTGTGTTTATTATTATTATTATTATAGTATAGTCTATTAAATAAGAGTGTTGATCCCATGAGAAATACAAATAATGATACTAATAATCCCTTTTATTATTTAATCTAATAAAATGAATGATTGAATTAAAAGAAAAGATAGACAAAATTAAATTTACTAATGTAAGAAAACTTAGATCTGTCATCAAATCAAAGAATCAATCCAAGATAATAGTTTTAGGTTCATCCCATTTTGATCTATCCTAATTTATTTCATTCCAAGATGAATAAATCTAAGAAGAATCAAGAAAGAAAAATAAAATATATGAGGTCATTCTCGTGCATTCTTAAAGTCTTTAAATTCCTTAGTTGAATCTTAATAAGATCCCTTCTTTCTTCCAAAGTTGCTTCTTTTCTATTAAGACATTTAAATTTAGCTCTTTATGACTATTCTTTGATCTCTTGTGCCTCTTTATCCTTTTATACATAAAATCTTAAAATTTTTATTTACAAAATAGGTCCATATTGTACTTATATTAGCTTAGTAATTTCCTAAATCATGTATTTAATGGTTTATTTTAATAACACAGGTCTAAAGAACATAAACATAGGTCTATATTTAGATTATATTTATAGATGTGAAATAAAGTAAACTAAAGTTTAATTAGGTTGAAGACTAGTCTATATTGTCCTATATCATTAGAACATAGGTGTATATTTAACTTTTGTTTCCATAAAATTGTGCCAAAACTTTTCTAACTTAGCTCTAACTTATATAAATCTATTTCTTATTCATTAAAAAGCTAACAAAAGGCCTATAAATAAAATATAAGTTATATTAAGTACCAAATATAATAAAACCCATATAAGAACAAGTAAAATGCTTTCAAAATTATACTAAGAACATAACCTAATTGGTAGTTATTAGCAAACTTAATGAAAGTGACCTCATCACTATAGGTCACTTTCTATTTCTTCTTCTCTTTAAGAATGAACCTGGTAGGCCTTTCTCCTTGATTTTCTTTATCCTAGTGAGCATCTGATTCTTGCCTATGGAAGTAAAAATAATAGGGCTAGTAAAAATTCAATGCAAAATGAGGAAAATAAAATAAGATGAACGAAACTTAAAAAGATGCTTCTTTCTACCAGATACCCCTGATTGGATTAAGCTTGCTTAACAAAATAGTATCTTTCAAGGAAAAAAGGGATAAGTTAGGTTTACTAGCTTTTGACTAAGGAACTGTATAGTTATGTTATTTTATTTGCACTAAGAGAACTTTTCATCTTGTTCTCTCCATTCAATACTAAAGTTTCACAAACTTGTCTCATTTGTTAGTAAAATGAACTTGTCCTTTCAATCATGTAACCCATTAGGAATCATCAACAACCAAGATCTACTTCTAATACTTAAGTTGTATCATTCACTTTTGGTCCCAATATGTATACAATGATCAATAAACCTAAACAAATTAAGGTTAGAACCACCTTTATAATATTATATGAAATACAAATCCATTAAAAAGACTCCACGCATGAGAGTGAAGTTAGCTTGGTTTTAAACCTATCAAGTTAAGGATTTGAAGGACGGTTTAATGTCTTCGAAATTAAAGGCTATATTTGAAAGCAACATAGTAAAAAACCCACCTTTCTAGGCATGAGGTAACATATATGTCTGTCATCTTTGGGATACCTAAGTTTTGTATCCATACAGATGCTAAAATTTTCTTCAACTTCTCAAATTTTTCTTCATGAATTTTTTTACTTTCAGTGACACCTCAAAGTTTTCATTAAATTCCCTAGGTAAGGATTCTAAGGAGACTTTTCTTAAGGAAACTTTTCTTAAACAAAGTCTCTTCCTATAGTTGTCATTGTTAGGTTCATATAATATCCTAAATAGATGGCCAGCTATTATAAGAGATGGTGAATGTGTATCAATAGGCTTGTAAGACTTAGGATTGTTATTTTACATTTAGATGCAATTAAGCACTCATCATTAAATGCATTCGAAGTTAACTCATTATCTGAACTAATCTTACTCTCCATATTGTAAAAAAAAAGGAGAAAGAGATTTTGATCTTACTTTTAAGAATGAAACAATTTTGTTAAAAAACACCATAACATTTTTACTTCTCTCATAAGCAGGCAGAAAAAAGAAACATGGATAGGTTAATCTCAAATAAACATACTAAAACTTTGAAAAATGATGAATGTAAGCTAAAGTTTTTCGTAATGGGCTTTATATAAGGGGAATTGATGGTAAAGGTTAATCAAAATTAAAAAATTAAGATTAGGAGACATTTCACATCTTTAAGGGTAATAAAAACATCATTACATAATGAGTGAAAATTATATTTAACATGAAATCTCTAAGGAAATTTGATATATATTTCTTATCCTGTTCGAAATAGAATTGAAATGCATAAAAAGCTTGATGATATTTAAAGGTTTGCTTTGTTGATATGAAAGATTTTTTTTGTGAAATTAAAATTTTCATTAGAAATTGAAAAATGTACAAAGGAGTTTAATTTATAGCAAAACACCAACATCACCACATGTAGAAACCTTAAACACGTTAAGAATTTTACCATGATTCTACTTCCTAAAAAGATAAGTCATTATTGTTATGACTTAACTGTACAACATTTTTTTATGTATGCATGTTATCTTGGACATGTATCAGCCTTCGCTTGGTTTGTACTTACTACTATTCATCAACTTCTTTAAGGGACAAAGCTCTAAGAAAGCTACTTCCTAGTCCTCTGAGGAAGTTCTAAGGATGCAATCTCTTACTACTCCCTCATAAAACTGGTATCAAATTTCCTTGCTAGCTAAAATTTCTTTTTATCATGGTTTCACTTTTTACATTTTGCATATTGACTATCTACATGGTATTTACTTAAGGTCTCTTTAAGCTATTCATCTATGTTTGTTTTCTCTTTAGCAACTTTAAAAAAGCTAAAATAGAGGATTTTTTGTTTATAAAGGCTCTATATATGTTTCCTTACCTTACCTTTTATATAGTTTCAGTCTTAGTATACATGAGAACCATATATTACAGTCTAGAATTTCAATATCTTTTTATCTAATGCTTATAGATGATGCTAGATATCGTAGGCTTTTACTATCATGATGTTATAAATCTTGGCTTCCTTTTTTAGAATAAGTTGTTCCCTTATCCTAAACGTAGCCATCCCTTTTACCACTTCCATTGAGTTGTCATTTCTATTAAAGCACCTATTATTCCTTTCCATCTACAACTCTTGCAAACATATTCCAAGACTAATCATATACACTACCTTATTACTTCTAGAGTTGCACCTATCATCTTGTAAGAGTTTAATTATACCCAAAAGTTTGTTAGTTATGTATTATTATAGGCAGAGTCCTTTAGCATGATTCCATATTCCAAATGAATACTTACATTTTAAAAAAATGTGAGTAATTGATTCCAAGTAGATTCATAAAGCTTAGTTTATCTAAAGTACGAAGTCTATTCTTCATTGCCATCTATAGAAAGAAGAAGGTTCTTAGCATGAGGTATCCATTCTATATTAGCTTAGTCCATCTGATCTTAGGTTCTTTAGTCCATATCCATTCCCTATATGCCTTGTTACTAAACTTCCCACAAACATATTATTCCATTTATAATGACTCATTTAGTTAGGCTTTTGGGGGTATTAAGGGAGTCATTGTTCCACTCCTCTCAAGTAACTATCCCATTTACTATCATTTATCCATCTGCACACACTAGCCTTATTAGGGATATTTATCAAAGCCTAAATTACCATTTGATTCTTTATTAGGGGTACTCCCATTTCTTAATTGTCAATCTATAGTGTGGCTATTTCCCTATCCGCCACTATCAAACTAATATTTTGTTCAATAGATTCCTTTAATAAAAGCAATTGATTTAAGTAGGAAGCTTCACCCCTTCAAGAAGTAGTTAAACATCCACTATATCCAAAGGGAGTCTTTATATACTAAGACCCTCCAATATATCAAACAGGCGACACAGGCGGCGATTGCGAGGCGATAAGATTGGACTCCCATGGCCGGCATCTCACCGGCACCTCCACCGGCAGGCGTGCATTCTTTCGCCCAAGCTCTCACGGGAGCAAAGCCATCTCCCCGGATGATTTTGCAGCCGCAGCCATCTGAGGTTCACATCGTGTCTCGGCCCAAGATGTATAAGGGGGAACCGACTTTCTTCCTTACCAAGGAGGAAGAAGCACAGCTCGCTGCTCCTTTTCAATTGGAATTGGTAGGAAAATTTACCAAAGGTAGGCCGAAGATGGATTTCCTGAGGACATCGTTCGACAAAATCGGATTTAAGGGTAATTTTACCCTAAGCATGATTGACTTCCGACATGTCTTCATCTGTTTTGATCTTGAGGAAGATTACCAACGTTGTTGGTTGTGAGCCATCTGGACGTTTGACAGTCACCTTATGCGTGTCTTTAAATGGTCGTCGGATTTTCAGCCCGATCATGAATCCTCCGTTGTTCCAATCTGGGTATCTTTTGAGGGTTTGCCGATTCATTACTTCAATGAGAATTACCTTCATTGGATGGCAACAATGATAGGGGTTCCACTGAAAATTGATGTTCCAACGTTAAATCTTTCTCGGCCCTCGATTGCTAGAGTGTGTATTGAAGTTGATTTGCTGAAGGAGCTGCCGACTCGCTTGAGACTGGGTACGGAAGAGCATGCGTGTTTCCAATATGTGCTATATGAGAATATTCCTTCGTACTGTCGTCACTGTCGGAAGGTAAGCCATAAGGTGAATGATTGTCGCCATAAGTAGCACAAGCCTTCTACTACTGATGTAGCTACGGATGTTTCAAAAGCTTCTCCCGCTCAGGTTTGGAAGGCTAAAGACGTGCCAACTGATTCTGGCCTGTCCGTGCAAGATAAGGATGATTCTCCTATCGATCCCTTTGCTGCTACAACTGCTTTTGTTCTTAAGTCAGCGGTGTCCGCTGAACCTTTGCGTAAGATGCAACCCCCCTGAGCAGACGACTGCTGTTACTACCGACTCACTTTCGTCTTGCCTTCAATTGTTCTCTTGATTTGTGATATTGTCTGAGCTTGACGAGGCCACTGGCCATTCTGTTCAACCTCTACCATCTGTTCCCCAATCTAATGAAGTCCTTGAAATGGTTGACGATGGCAACTACCGAATATGTAACACCTTCTGCTCTCACTGCCCCTGATATTGAGCTTTCTGAAATACGCCTTACTGCTACCGATGTCATTATCGACCAGACTAATGCTCCTGCTAATACAGATGTCGTTCCGATGGGTATATATGGGGATTCTGCCAATGTGGCTTCAATTGATAACGATTTAATTGCACCAGTTCAGACCTTTTCTAATGCCGTTGAGATTCCTAAGGTCAATTATGAGGATACTGTGCCAACTAAGGTTTAGGATGATTTCTGGCTTGGTACAAATTCCGGTCAACAGAATGTGGAGATTTCCAGAATGGTACAGTCTGAAGGTGAAACAACTCTACCGAAACGGGGTCATCCCGCGGGATCGAAAAATAAGAAAGTTACTTTTGATGATGAATCTCTTCGCCGATCGGCGAGAGCTCCTAAGGCTACTTCTTCTGCTAATCACTCATGATTAGTAGCCTAATTTGGAATATACGTGGGGTGGGTAACACGGCCTCCCAACGTTGTTTAAAATCTCTGACTTATATGCACAAATTATCTGCAGTTTTTGTGATTGAGCCAATGGTGCAACCTGTTCTTTTGGATGGACTGCTGAGGAAGTTACACTTTACATCTAGCTATGTTTCAGACACTAATAAAATCTGGGCCCTTTTTTCCAATGCTTATTCCGCTACGTTACTTAGTGGTACAGAACAAGTTATGCACTTGCAATTAACCCACGCTACTGTGCCAACAGTTTTTTATATCTCTGTAGTCTATGCGAGGTCGATAAGGCGGGACCGTCTTGAATTGCGGTCTGAGTTATGTGCTTTTCGAGCTGCTCATGCTAATGTCCCGTGGTTATTGGGGGGCGATTTTAATGTCATCCAAAGTCTTGATGAATATAGCGGTCTTGGATCTCCTGAGCTTGCATCTATGGATGACTTCAACTCCTTCATAGCTTCTTGCAGCCTTTTGGAACTCCCAACGCAGGGTGCTGAATTTACTTGGGTAGGAAATAGATCCAATGGTCGTGTTATGAAGAAGTTGGATCGGACATTGGTAACTTCAGAATGGGCCGATCTGTTTCAGATTTCTTCAATTCAGAACTTAAATCGAACGGGGTCTGATCATAGCTTGATGTTGTGCCAATTTGAAACGGAGCAAGTTTCACGCCCATGCCTATTTCGTTTCCAGCGAATGTGGCTCCGTCGAGATGACTTTCTAACTTTGGTCAAATTGAATTGGGATCAGCCAATAGCATGTCATGGTATGTTACGGTTTTCCCTAAAACTTCGTCGCCTCAAATCCTGTTTGCGGCTCTGGAACAAGGAGAAGTTTTGGGATGTCTTCCTTAATCTGAAAACGGCGGAGTCAGCTGTGATGCAGCTGGAACGAGAGTTTGAAGAATCTGGGACCAATGATGTTCTAATGAGGTTGAACAAATCTAAAGCTGAACTGTTACTACGGCTTAAAGAACATGAGGATTTTATGCTTCAAAAGATGAGATTGAAATGGCTTAAGGAGGGTGATGCTAACACCGCATATTTTCACGCTTCTTTGGCAGAGAAGTGAACGCGATTGGGGATACACAAGATTAGAGATGGTAATGGGCAATGGTTGACAGACCCGGCACACATTGAACTTAAAGCGGTCAGATATTTTCAATCCCTCTTGTCAAAGGAGGTAGTTGAGGATGAGGAGGAAGCAACATCTAGGCTACTAAGCTACGTACCGAGGCTTGTTGAGGATGTGGACAATGTTTTGTTGTTACAATCGGTAACAATGGAGGAGGTTAAGCAAGCAGTCATGAGTTTATCGTCCACTAGTGCACCCAGAGTTGATGGATACTGTGGAGCTTTTTATCATAATTGTTGGGACTTCATCTGTCATGATCTCTTTGATGCCTGTACTGAATTCATGTCAGGGATCCCAGTTCCTCGTGCAGTAAATAGTACGTTGATTACTCTTTTGTCGAAAAAGCTAAGTGTAAATTCTTTTTCCGACTTTCGACCAATCAGTCTCTGTACCTTCCTGAATAAAGTCTTCACGAAGATACTCACGGAACGGTTGAAAACTGTTTTACCGAAGTTGATATTCCCGCAGTCGGCATTTTTACCTGGGCGGGTCATTGTGGACAACATACTGATGGATCAGGACTTATGTCAATTTCTTAACCACCCTGCTCGAGGTGGTAATATACTTCTTAAACTGGATATGATGAAGGCTTTTGACCATGTTTCTTGGCCATTTCTCTCCCATATACTGGCGGCATTTGGTTTCAATGGTGGGATTATCAGGCTGATAATTGGGACCCTTCAATCCAGCTGGTTCTCAATTTTGGTGAATGGTAGCCCAGTAGGCTTCTTCCAGTCATCCCGAGGCATTAAACAAGGAGACCCTTTGTCACCTTACTTGTTTATCTTAGTTTCGGAGGCTTTGACTCGCTCTATGCAATCATTTGTGATGCAAGGCAGGATATTACCCTATGGTGTGCCTACTAGCTCGGAAGTCGTCTCTCATCTCTGCTTTGCCAATGATTTAATTATTTTTATCCGGAGTGATAAACGGTCACTAGCTCAGTTTAACCTCTTGCTTGCCGATTATGAAGCAGCCACGGGTCAAAAGGTTAACAAGCAAAAAAGTTGTTTTCTATTGCCAGAAGGCGTGTCTCACAATCATCGAAGAGATGTTCTGCAGCTCCTGCAAATGGGCCAAGGCTATTTCCCCTTGCAATATCTAGGTTGCAGACTATTCCGGGCCAGAAAGACAGAGCGTATGTTCACTCATTTAGTTGAGGCAATTGAGACACGAGTTTGTAGTTGGAAGAATAAGTGGTTATCCCCTGCAGCTCGGATGATTTTGATCAAACATGTCTTATCCTCCATCCCACAAACACGTCTTCACTGCTATTGAACCTCCTAAATCCATCCTACATAAAATGGAGAAAGTTTTCCAACAGTTTTTATGGGGAAGCTATTTTGCAGATAACAAACGACATTGGCATTCATGGGATCATCTTTCATTTCAGATGGATGAGAATGGGTTGGGATTCCAGAAATTGGAGGATATTGTTGCTGCCTATTCGATTAAATTATGGTGGAAGGTCAAAAACCAAGTGCGTCTTTGGGCTAAATTTGTTACCACATTATCACCGACTGCAAGATGTAGAACGCATTAGCGGAGAATTGCCAAAGTAGATCGGATTGCTCAGGAACATGAGTATGTTTATATCCATACTGGATTGGTGTCTTTCTGGACAGATAATTGGTCAGGTCTTGGAACTTTTTCTTCGTTGGATCAAGTACAACAATTTCCTCTCCCAATGCTCACTGTCCGGGATTTCTATTCCCAGAGAGAAGAGTTGTTGGCCTGCATTGTACCTCTTTTGCAACCTGATCGTGCAGCATTTATAAATACTCATTCGCAACAGTTTTCTTCTGGGCCCGATCGACGAATTTGAAAACCAACTGGTACCAGAAAATTCAGCCTTTCCTCGGCATATGACTTAATACGGTCCCGTAATCCTGTCAATGTCTCTCTTCTTCAAGCTTGGAATAAGTTTCTGCCAAATAAGATCTCTATTTTTGTGTGGCGTCTTTATAATTCCATTCTTCCTTTCACAGAAACATTGAACAAGTTGGGTTTCTTTCTAAATCCATCGAGATGTAGTATTTGTTCCTTGGCAGCCGAAAGTGTGCAGCATACTTTTTATGAGTGTCCCTCGGCCAGAATGGTCTGGAGACATTTTGCAGCCCTGTTAGATATTCATTTATCTTTCCCCCCTGCACTATGGCTTTTTATACGGGAGTGGTCTACTCTTGGAAGGGGGGCCACTGCAAGAACTGTGATCATTTCGGTCATACCTTATTTCATCCTTTGGGAGCTATGGAAAATGCGTAACCTGCGCGTATAAAGTCCACAACAATCTCAGCCTTGATTTTTTCGATTATGCAGCATGTTTCCTCTATGGTGCGAGTTCATAAATTACTTCCAAAGGATAGACAGGAAATGGTTAATTTATCCCATTCTTTTAACTGTCTATTTCACTTACCTCGCAAGCCGATGATTATGACTTTATGTTGGAGGCCCCCGGATGATTGTAACGTTGTTCTTAACACTGATGGCTCATCGCTTGGATGTCCCGGACATTCAGGTTGGGGATTTGTGGTACGTTATGCCAATGGTTCTTTCTTGTTTGCTGAGTGTCGATACTGTAACTCAAATGTTAGCTTTGCCATGGAAATAGAGGGCATAGTTTGTGGCCTTCGGTTTTGTGTTGCATGTGGGTTCCGAAAAATACAGGTTCAAACAGACAATATGGGCATTGTGCAACTACTGAACCATAATTCAAAATTTTGGCCTTGGAGGTATGAAGCAGCTCTTGAAGATATTCGATGTATGCTCTCTGTCTCGACGTCGTCCATTATTCATGTTTATCGAGAGGCTAATAGCTTTGTGGATTTTTTAGCAAAGTTAGCTTCGGGTGGTAATTCGACACAATTCGCTACAGAAATTGCTCTACCCCTTCATCTCCAGACAATTTTGTGAATGGAACAGAATTTTGTTCCTTACATACGATATAAGCCATGAGTCTTATATCTCTTATTTACATGCCTTTTGTACTGCACATTATCTACTCTTGTAGAACCATGTATTAATAACATCCCTTTTTCTTTAAAAAAAAGGGTGATAAACTAACAGTAAATCCTAATTAGCTTGGATATTTAGCCAAAGCACCCAAATCACTAATTTTGCAAGCTAATGAAGAGTCACAAACTAATAGATTATGTTTAAAATTAAATCGATTTCATTCCATCTAAGCCATTGACACATTTACACAATTCACAATATGCAAATTAAAAAAACTATCATACAATATGTAAAATTCACACTCAAAACAAAATACACAACCCTCCCCACACTTGAACAACACATTGTCCTCAATGTTAGAAGGAGATAAATAAACACACATGGAAGGAAGAAATATAAAATAAAACAAAAATAAAATAAAGACTAAATTTACAAGAAAAGGGTTAAAAACCAAGTCT
>JAOTIZ010000004.1:25474637-25490333 GCA_027123425.1 Erythroxylum panamense
TATAATTAGAGGCCAGTAACATGCTCAGTCAGTGAATGCAGTGAAATCCTATCAGTCTGTCCCAATTACGAAAATACCCTTGCTAACAGTAACGGGATGCTACATATCAATAAGGTGTTCTTTATGTGCATGAATACTTCACTAAGCTGAAAATCTTGTGGGATGAATTGCAAATCTTGTGTCCTCTCCCATCTTGTTCTTGTACTCTTCAGTACTCATGTGATCTGTCCAAGAACATTAGGAACTTTCATGAGAATGATCAGGTCATGGTTTTCATTAAGGAATTGAATGAAAACTATTCGACTGTGAAATCACAAATATTGTTGATTGATCCTTTACAATAAGGCATTCTCTTTGGTTATTCAACAAGAACAACCTTTGGTTTCTGACATCAGTGATTTAGCTATTAAAGGTGATATTGCTTCTGCACCAAGAAAGTACTTTAATAGTTCCACAACACCAATTTGCATCCATTGTCGAAAGGAAGCTCATACTATTGACAGATGCTAAAAGAAGCATGGATATCCTACCATCATGAAGAATTCCAGGAAACTTTCTAATCGTGTAAATGCTAATGCTGTTGATATCGATGATCCTACTACTCAATCTGTTGATTATCATTCTTCTAAAAATATAGAGGATCAAGTTTCTAATTTTCAGTTTACTAAGGATCAGTATGATCAACTGTTACAGTTGCTTCAAGGTCTTTCCTCTACCTCTCATAATGTTAATTCAGTGACTTTGCCGAATCCTATTCATACAAAGTCTACTTCAAGTTTGATTCCTTCAAATGGTGAGATAGTTTCCAACATTTCTTTAAATATTTCTACTATCAATAATTCCCATTGCAGTGTATGGATTGTTGATATTGGTGCTACAAATCATATCACATGTTCTTTAGCTTTTTTCCACTCTTATAAATTAGTTCACAATGTTTATGTAACTTTTCCTAACAAGTGCAGGGTTCGAGTCACTCACATTGGCATTGTTTATTTGAATAACTCTCTGAAACTTTTCAATGTTTTATGCATGCCTGAGTTTACTTTCAATCTTATATCCTTTAGTGAATTAGCTCATGATCTCTCTTGTTGCTAAATTGTCTCATCTTCTCATTGTATAATTCAGAGAATCCAACCATGGAAGATGATTGGGGTTGCTGAGCATTCTCATAGATTATATAGGTTGAAATCAAGTGCTGTTTGACCTAATTCATATGTTGTAGTTGCTAATTCTATTTTCTGTAATAAAGAAACTTCATTACTTTGGCATATTAGGCTAGGCCATCTTTCTTTTCCTCTATTAAAATTGATAGTTCCTTATGTTTCTCATGTTGAACCCTGTGATATCTGTCATATGCCAAGGCAAAAACAATTGCCATTTCCTATCAGTACCTCTGTTAGTAATGTTGTTTTTTATATGATTCACAATGACATTTAGGGAGACAATTATGCTCCAACTTTTAAAGGACATAGGTATTTTCTTACTATTGTAGATGATTTTAGTAGATTCACTTACATTTTTTAATGAAACACAAATCTGAAGCAAGAACAATCATGCAAAACTTCATTTCTTATGTTTCTACTCAATTTAATAGTATTGTTAAGTGCATCTAAAGTTATAATGGACAGGAATTTAATGTTCAAGCTTTTTATGACTCCAAAGGCATTATTCATCAAACATCTTGCATTAAAACTCCTCAACAAAACAATATTGTTGAGAGAAAACATCAGCACATTTTAAATGTAGCAAGAGCTTTATGATTTCAAGTAAAAATACCTATTCATTTCTAGGGTGAATGTGTGTTGCATGTTGTTTACTTGATCAATAGAATACCTACTTCTGTTCTTCACAACATATCACCTTTTGAAGCATTATACTCTAAACCGCCAACTTTCAATCATTTGTGAGTCTTTGGCTACCTTGCTTTTGCTTCAAATCATTCCAATAGTTAAAAAAAATTTGATTCCCAAAGTATCAAATATGTTTTCTTTGGTTTCTCTCCAGGTATTAAAGGTTTTTAACTTTTTGATCTTAAAGCTCAAAAGATCTTTACTTATCGGGATGTTTCTTTTTATGAACATATATTTCCTTTTTCCACACTAACATTTGATATGCAGACCTCTGATAAGCGAAGCACTGATAAGTTGATTCTACGTTCTTCATCGGTTCAATCAGCATATGATAGCATTCACCATGTTCATGATATTTCAGCAGTACTAGTAATGGATGTCACTTTCTCATCTTCTATTTCACCCATACCAGAAAGATTCATGATCAACTCCCATCCAACAACATCCGAATCAACCTTTGAGAAGAAGCACTAGAACAAAGTCCATGCTGTAGTATCTAGCTGACTACAAATGCATGGCTACTCAAAGAACCAGCCCCCATCACCTTTCTAATGTCTTCTCCTATTTTAAACTAACTCCTAAGCATTATGTATTTGCAACTGCAGTGGATCAAGATCATGAGCCTTATACTTACAAATAAGTAGTGAAGAATGAATATTGGAGAAAAGCCAAGCAAGTAGAAATAAAGGCTTTACAATGAAAATAACACTTGGGAGCTGGTTGATTTGCCAACAGGAAAGAAAGCAATCAGATGTAAGTGGATCTTCAAAATAAAAAGAAAAGTAGATAGATCAATGGAACGATACAAGGCTTGGCTAGTTGCTAAAGGTTACACACAACAACAGGGCATCGATTTTTTGGATACTTTCAGTCCAGTGGCCAAAATGACAATAATCTGACTTCTCCTTAGATTAGTAGCAATCAAAGGGTAGCATTTACATCAACTTGACATCAATAAAGCCTTTCTTCATAGCGACCTTGATGAAGAAGTGTCTATGCAGCTTCCTAACGGTTATGAAGGTAATAGAAACAAAGTGTGTAGATTGGTTAAATCTATTTATAGCTTAAGATAAGCTAGTCATCAATGGAATGCAAAATTGACTTCAGCCTTAATTCAGTATGGTTTCAAACAAGTTATATTGGAACAGGCTTTGTTTCTCAAAATGGAAGTGATGGTTTCATGGCACTTTTGGTGTATGTGGATGATGTCATTGTGGCTAGTGATAACATGGAAGCAATCCATAACATCAAATATCACCTATATGATACATTTACCATTAAAGATCTTGATGAACTCAAGTTTTTTTTTCGGACTAGAAATGGCAAGAACAAAGCATGGAATTAATATTTGTCAAAAGAAGTACACATTGGATTTACTCAAAGCTACTCGATTTTTAGAATCCAAACCAGTCTCCCCGCCAATTTTACCATAAACTAGATGTCACGTTTGTTGTCCAACAGTTAGCACAATTCCTTGATTCTCCGAAAATGGATCACTTGGCTGGTGCTCACAGAGTACGATGGCATTTAAAGGGCTCTATTGGACATGGTCTTTTCTTTTCTTCTGATAGTGAAGTTAAGCTCAAAGCTTTCTCCGATTCGGATTGGGGAACTTGTCCAGACACTAAGAGGTCTATTACAAGTTACTGTGTGTTTCTTGGCTCTCCCTTAATTTCTTGGAAAACCAAAAACAGAACACTGTCAATCGCAGCTCTTCATAAGCTAAATATAGAGCACTAGCAACTACGACATGTGAAGTGCAACGGTTGCTTTATCTCCTAGATGAACTACAAATGTCTCCTATTATTCCAGCACCACTATCTTGTGACAACCAGTCCGCTGTGTACTTGGCACAAAATCCAGTTTTCATGAATATACAAAGCACATTAACATTGATTGTCAAGTGGTTTGAGAAAACTACAATCTAGTGTTATTATCTTTTTTCTTGTTTCCTCCAAAAATTAGCTAGCTGATTGCTTCACCAAAGGGCTTCCCTCGACTATTTTTAAGGATTCTTTTCACAAACTGGGTGTACATAATATATACTCGGGGAGGGGGGTTTAGAATTATATAAATTGACAGTTAAGTTAGTTAGCTTTAGTCAGTTATGTTATTCATTCTTAAGACATCCTGTATAAATACCCTTAACTCTGATGAAATGAAATAGTTTTTCTCCTTTCTCAATTCAGTTCTTCTATCAATTACACCTACATCAAACAGAAATTACAAAGTTTTATCTGTAAAGAAAAGAAAAGCATTTGTAATAACTCTACTCCTCGAAATGAGTACTTAGAAAAGATACAAATGGATATGATATGAGCTCTTGGTACATAAAAGGCTTAAAAACTTGATTCTCTTGGTGTCCAGTTTCGAAGTTGTGTATCAGATAGAAAACATAGCATGCATGTTATTGCTTATTGAAACAATTTTTGTTATAAATAATAAGGATTGCAGTTTTGATACTCACCTATTAGCTTGGCCTCGCATCAATAAGAGGAAATTTTGTATGGTTAATTCTCTATCCGTTTATATGTAAGCATGTTTGTAGAGGAAATTCTAGCTCTGTGGCATTATTAGGCTGAACTTAAGTAGATAAATGAATTTATTAAGCCACTAGTTCAAAAGAGGCTATACCATACCAGATTGTTGCTTCAACTAGCAGCTTTATGCCCCATTCCTTTTAAATCATAATAGCTCTTAAGTTCATACTAAAATGTACTCCTTCTAATATTTTGTAACATTAAATTAAGTTCATAATATTAAAAAAATAAACAATTTAATCTTTGTTAAGAAGAAAATTGTATCATATAATCTAAATTTAATTATTAAAAGTTGCATTATGGAAGTAAAAAAATCAAAAAGGAGATGAAGGAGCAGTAATTAAGAAATCATGAGAATTAATGTCAAAAATTCTCACTAGTTACGTGTGAGAGGAAAGTGACGAATAATAACATCTAACATGGAGAGATTATATCACTAATTCAAATCTCATTTTCAAACTCAAACCTTGGTTAGACAAGTTGTCAAAAATTGATCCTCCATAACACAAGCATCAAAACTAATCTTCAGTCTCAATGTACTACGTTGTACATAAATTCAAATTAGTAATTAAAGCATCCATCTAAAGTCCTTGGTTCCTACTTTCATGATACTTTTATTTATTTGATGTTTTGTAACCACATTTCTTATTTATTTTTCAAATTAAGAAATTTATTTCTGACATATGAGTTTCTTTGTTATGTGGTTCATTCTTATCCTTTCTTTTGGACCTTTTAGGTATACTATGCATCACTCTTATAGTTGGAAGTTATTTGGCTTCCTGATCATTAGGAGGTAAAAAAATGAATCCTTTATAAAGTTACAACATATGGTCAACATGTATATAATATTGTATTTTGTAACATAAAGCAATAAAATCCTAAATCATTTTCTTAGAGTGGTGAATTGCACTAGTTTTATATACATATTGATAAGCATATAAGTCTCTTGTCCTATATATATGCTCTCTAATAAGCTGTAAAATAGTGTGCATGGCATCATCCCTTCTACGCCCATTTACTTTATCACCATTTTTTAATATGCTCCACTTTATTGCATCTTTTTTACTTTTTTAAAGTTTTTTGACGATTGATAGAACAATGTTAGTTTTCTAGTTATTTACGTATTATGTATTTATTGTATGCCTTTTTTATAAGCATGTTTTGGTACTCTTTAACATGTTGATTACTACCGTATCTCTAGCTAGCAATATCTAACAGTTAAACATTCCACACATATGTTATTCATAACTAGGAAATTGGACATAAAGCTTTAGCATGTACTTAGACTTAATGCTTTAGTATGATCTTGTCCATGCTAAAACCAAATATTCTAATAATGATGAAGAAGATTCATGTTTTAATTGATATAGTTTTCTTAACTTCTTATTGAATTCCTAAACATAAGAGGCTCATACATAAGCCTAAACTGTTTTTATTTTCTTTTCCTCTCTAATTATTGTGCTAATTATGATATATATGCTTTACACATATGGATGGATTTAGGGAGCATTGTATCTATGTTGAAGTTAATTAATGCAATATAATAATATTAGTAAGAAAATTATAAAATTCATAAAAGACAACTAAACTTCAAATAAATTAAAATTTAAAAATGCCTTACTCAGGTTTAAAATCAAAATGATCCCATCTTCTTCACCTAAATTCAATTTAATGGATATTTTTTTTGCGTAAACCATCACTGAGTGTCAATATTCTCTATATCAACTATTTACCAAGATAATGGATTCATGCTTTCTTCACCATATCTTTATATATAAGTAATTGTCCTTGATGTTCTATCTTTAAGAAAAGGTCATGCATACTTATAATAAGCCTAAGATGTTACCACTATTGCTTCATTAAATAATAACCTATATAGAACCTATTAAATTACATATTATTTAAATCTTCATTTTTTTATTACCTAAATTTTTACAAGTCCAACTGTATTTCCTAGTTTCAATTTATCAACGTAGCCATACAACTTTGCATACACATTTATGTAGTCACTTGCTATTTCTTTGTACACCTTCTCATCAACCCCACACATTTAGTAGTTCATTAAAATACTGGGCTTCTTATTATATTCTTTAACCATTTTAGCTATCTTAATACTAGGCTTATCCAATTTTTAATGTTTGAAATATGAAATTAGATGAAACTAATCTTAGGTTATTGGTGGTGAATTAATAATGATTTAGGTTTTAATCCCTCACCTTGAAACACTTATCATTGTTATCATAAATATGAAACAAATGCCATTAGCAGACCTCAAGACAACTATATAAACTCTTAGATTAATAATTCTTGAATATGATATTGAATCCATATAACGTTGAATAGTCAATTATAGATTCTTTAAATTGCTTTGCAATATTAAACATCATTCCTAATCTTCATTATATTATCTTTTCACTTAGTTCATGCCTTACTATTTCATATAGCCTCCTTAAAATTACTTCAAACTCCTCCTTATTTGGGTTTTAGCCACTGTTTAGAAAGCTCTAACAATTATATGAATCAATTTGAACCTCTTAATAACCTTGAGGTAAGTCAACATATAATTCATTTACCCAAAAATTCACTTTCTTCATATGTCACCTTCTCATGATACCAAAAGTCTACTTAATTTTAAAGGATAGATTTGTTTCCCTCTAGAATACAATGACAATGTGAGATGTTAAGGTTATTTAGGAAGGTTTAAGCAACATGTTCAATTAGGATAAGGATAACATCAATTTACAGCTTTTATCTAAAAGATTTTCCAACCCCCAAGATCATATTCCTTCTCATCCTTATTAGTGAGCCCAGTTTGATCTAAGTAAGGTTTTTATATAGAGTGCAAGCCTATAGGTTTCTTCTTTTGATCTATTTTTAAGTTTCCTATATTGACTATTCCTCTGAAATCCCTATTATTTGTACTTATATATATGAATTGGATGATCACTTTTGCAAGGTATGCTAAGTCTAAAGGCCTAATAAGGTTGTTCATTAAGGGAGAAAAAGAAAAAAGTTACTCAAAATATTGAAGTCACTTTGATTAAGATAACCATTTATGCTCTTGCTTTTACCATCCCTATCACCATACCATCCACTACTTAAGTCATACTTATCATTCTTTGGGTAGAGCATGTGGCCACTCTCTGTGATGTTCCTAATTTTACAAAGGAAGATTAATTATTCTTCCTATAATGGAATATGAAGAAAAGCAATGATATGCTTAAGAAGTTAGGTGTTAGTTCAGAGATGGTTCACAAATTCATCCATCTGACTAACTATTAAGCGCCTAAAAGAGAACAAACTAAACTTCCTTTAGAGATATTATGATATAAGTCTACCTAGGATTATTTTTTATTAATATAAAAAGATTTATATATACTTTTTTTCATTTAACTAACATTTGACAAACTATATGATGGACAACTATGATAAGGTATATGAGGAGTTACACAAGGTTGTCTAAGAGAGGGAAGAAGTTAAAGTTGCCTTTTTTAGCTTCTATAATAACTATATTTTTCAAGAAAGAGCAAGAGATGGTGGAGAAAATGCTCATAAAATTATTTACATTACTTAAGATCAAGGTGAAAGACCTAAAAAAGGAGAATTTAAGCTTAAGGAAGACATTGGAGGATCAAAAGCTCAAATTCAAGGTTGATCAGTTTAAGTCTAATATCATGAGATGATATAATCAATCTAAGTTCTGTAGGAGTAAGAATTATAATAATCTAATTAATGCGACCTTTGCAAGCTTTGATTCCTACAAGAAATCAATTGCAACGTTCCTAAACTTATGTTTTCAATATTTTAACATTATTTAAACATTTATGGAACCTAAACCTACAATGGTTGAGAAGCTGAAGATTTATCAATAATAATGAGTTTGAATTGACTAGTCCTCTACATGAAAACATGTCAAGCATGTAGTTTCTTAATGTTTCTTCCCTAACCCCCACCCCTCTTATTATATAGGGGTGTAGGTATTTTTGATAATTTTCTAGGATTTTTATTCTTGGATTTTTGGATATCTTTTCTTTGTAGATCTTATATATATATATATATATTGCTTTTCTCTTTATTATCCTATTATTTTTTTATCATGGATGATTAGTTATCTGTAAGATTATGAGCCTATCTTTTATTGACTTTGATGATATTTTTTATAGGATGTTTCCCTTAGCTTTTTAAAATCTATACTTTTTTCCAAGTATTTTAATGCATATTATCAATAAAAGTATTGATTTTAATTTCCTAAATTATTTTATCAAAACTTATAGGTCTGTCATCGAGGAAATATTAATTTTTTAATCTTAAAGTCTATATCTTATGGCCTTTTTCCTATTGGTTTATATTTTGGAAGTAGGGAGTTGCAGGTGACTTCATCTAGACTCGTGGCATTTAGCATATGATATTTTTGGTTTGAAATGAGAGAATTGAAGGTGGCTTCACCAAAATTTGTGGCCTTTAGCTGGCAAGATTTATATTTTGAAAGCAAAAAGTTAAAGATGACTTCATTTGAAACTATAGCCTTTGGTTTAGAAGGTTTTTAACATTAATTTTGACACTAGAATATATCAAAATTTATTTACAATTATAGTGAAGATAAGAATACAAATAATATCAAAATTATTTTAAAAATTATTTATTAACATGTGCATTGCTTTATACTAAAGGGACATCTAAGCCAACTAATTTTTCCATAATTAGGCATAGTGTAGTTCAGAATGCATTTGGAACATATTCATTTATAGTGAATTTATAGGTGTTTTACATGATTGTTATCCATAACTACCCCTACTTGAGGGTCCTTTAAGTAAGTGTAGACCTTATTCGGTATGCTCAATAAGCTCCTTTATGAATCTCAGTAAGAACGTACTGTATTTGTGATTTTGGAATGCACCTTAAGTATGAAAAAGTATAAAAACTTATAAAAGATTGCCCATTTACCATCGAATACCCTAGGACTTGTTAAAAAAAATTATTGAACAAAAAAATTCTTACTTATCTCTAATCTTTGAGTAATTTTCCTTTTGATAGATATCATCTAATTAGATACGTGAAATCTACTTCATATTTCTATTTGATTTCTACCTAATTCATTTTAAACATACTTCAGCTCTATTGCATCTTTATCAAACACACCTCGAGGTGCTATATTGTCATTACTTTTTATTTTGGAAAGGTAGTTTACCTTCTAATTTTGTTATCAAAGTAGCAGTTTAATATTTTTATGCATTTTATAATATGCCTGACCTTTTCTTTATATTTGCTATCTTTTCTTCCTCTACTTCACACACACACATATATATCATTGAGTAGGTTCCTTACAAACAGTGAATATGATTTGAAGCTCGCTAGGCAATTTCAAGTTAAAAATCAATGTTATATATTCTACTTTAACATTTTTTGTTTTGAACTTATTTTAGACCACATATTGTATTACTAAAGCCATAAGCCCCACCAAGTATATTATTATGTCACTAAATATATCATATTGAATGTTCATGTCAATAAAACATATTCATTGCTTTAATGTTTATATATATATATATTCTCCATGAGCAGTGCAGTGAATATGATTTTATAGTTATACACTTGATTTAAAGTTAATTTAACCTAAAAAGTAATGTTTTGTATTCTACTTCAATGTTTAATGTTTTAAACTTGTGTTAGACTATATATTGTATTATTAGACCTGTAAGCCTTCTAAGTATACTCTTATGTCACTATGTATCTTATCTTGAATGTTCATCTCAATTCAACATAGTCACTACTTTAATGTATATATATTAACCATATTGGATGTTTGATGTTACTAATCACACTAAATGTTCATCTTAATTAGATTATTCATCTCATTCAATGGGTCTTAACATTTCAAGCATAACTTTAGATTTCAAGGATTTCTTCAGAATGTGTGTGACATGATATGTGCTTAATTGATTGTACATTTATTCCATAACACTTAGTGATTAATGCCATGAAAGGTTTAAGAAAATCATTTTGGTTCATATTTGGTTCTAGGTACAATTTGGAAGCATAAAAGCTAAAGTGAGTCAAAAGAACATTTTTTGAGTCATCCTCTTAATGTTCACACTCAATTGTCCTTGTGGAACAAGAAGGAAACAGATTTAGGTGAAGATGGGATAAGAAAATCCAAGGAAATAAAGCTTTTAAGATAATCTAAAAGTTACACAGTCATGTATTAATTCACACGACTGTAGATACATTCAAAAGATATATTTTTCACTTACATGGTTGGATACAAAGCCATGTACCTAACCATTTATAGTCATGATTTGGGAGATTTCTTGTCATACACAGCCCCAAAACCCTAACTTTTAGTATAAAGTGATATTTGAGCAGCTAAACAAGCATGAATCATTTTGGGGCTTCGTGGAGGGGTAAAGCAATTACTCTTTCAAGACCCATGGAGGGCTAAACTTCCCTATCCCAGTTTAAAGGTGAACTATATGCCAAGGATTGCATTTAAACATATCATCATTGTGTATCATTTTTCTTTCTCTCTTTAAAAATTGTTTACATTATTCTATATCTATTGATTTGGGTGTTCATGTATCGATACATTGTTTGTATATGAACCCATTGTTAGAATCTTAAATACAATACATAATCATTGTGTTATAGATTCATTTGTGGAAACTAATGGTGTTAAATCATTAGGGATAATGTAACATAGGTTAAATGATCTAAGCTTGTGTGGTTATTTCCTAGATTGATATGTTTTCCCTTTTCATTATACGGCTATCTAATTAAATCTAGAGAGCTTGTTCTTGGTTGTTCAATGGTTAGGTTTAGTTAAAGAACTCATTCTAATTAAACACGATCTAAGGGGAAACTTGGGTTAATAAATCTTGTTGTTAATCTACAATCAATATTTCTAAGAAATATGTGAAAATAATATGATTATGGCATATGTTTGTTTATAAGTAAGATGAGATTAAACTGAGAACCACATTATAAACACATTCTTCACTTTCATCATTTTTTACTCTTTGTTTTAATTTGCTTTCCTTAGTTTAATTTCATTTTGCTTTCTTAATTGCATCCAAACCCCAAATGTCCTAAACATTAATTTCTTTCATTGCAAAAGCTTTACATACACTCTTTGTGGGATTAACCTAGGCTCATCACTAGCCATAGTTTTGAATTTATATATTTTGTGTAGTGTTAGGATGTGCTACCAATTTTGGCGTCATTGTCGAGAAGTGTGATGCTTTAGTTTTTTTATCTTGATTTTAATTGTTGTTATATATATATATATATATATTAATTAGTCTTTACATTTATTTCTTATTTATTTCACGTTTGTTTTTATGTGTATAAAAACAATATAGTGAAGGGAGTGTGTCACTACTGGATAGTATCAATGCTATTGGTAGAAAATTTTCCTATAATCTATATTCCCAATCCTAAGAATTTTAGTTATAGAGGGAATAACCAACAAAATTACTTCCTTAATGGGCTGCAAGATGCACAACAATTCCTAAATATACTAGAAGCCTTTTATTCCAATTCAGGTACATCTCTAGAAGACATAGTTATGTCTCCTTCTACTAATACTTTGTAGTTTTAGCAAGATGTGTAACACTTCCAATAAGATACAAGGTTTATAATAAAAAACTTGGTAAGCTAGATGGGTTAAATAACGGAAGTTATCAACCACCTCGAATCACAAAGCGAAGAAATGCAACCATCTCAACCCTAGTTAAATCCAAGGGACATAGTACAAAAACCTTATGAAGTGGAAAGAAGCTTGAGAACCAAGGGATTGCTAGTGTAGAAGAAGTAAAGAAGGAGCTTAAAGGAGACAAGAATATACCATTTAGCTCAAAGGTAAATACTGATATCCTAACAATTGCTAAAACTAACCCTTCTCCTTTACCAAGCAGGTTCGAGACATTGGACAAAGAGGAGAAGGGTGAAGAGATATTCTAAGAGTGTCGGGACTCAGTAAAGGTTAAAAGTATAAGGATAGGGAAGACACTGAATATGAATGATCATTAACTTAAGCCCTATCCTATCGAACCACAAGTGGAGAAAGTGTAAGTTATAACACCCAAAGATTATTGATCATAGGGAAGACACTTGTTTTCAAGTGATGAGGAAAACAAGGAGTCGAGCTAGGGATAATAAACAAAAGTGCTTCTTGGAAAACAACCCAACGGAAGTTTATTTCTTTTTCTTTACATTTTCACATTTTTTAAGATACGCACGTGTGTTTTAAGTTTTCAAACAAAAAGAGAGAGAATAAGTACAAACAAACAAACAATTTCTCTTTTTCTGTTACTTCTACGACTATATAATCATAATTAGAGAGTGAATTGACTAGAGAAATTCATGGTAACTTAAGCATGCACTTTTACTCTTGTGATTGGTCCGTTTAAGTTATCTTTTAAAGAGTAGTGACTAGTTTAAGATACAAGCCAGTAAGATTTTGAGCCTTTATAAACTTACACATCTATATCAATTTCATTGTTTTTTTTTTATGTGTGACCTTTATGACATGTACATCTTAACTTTGCTTTGATTTTCTATTCAAGGTCACATTTTTGTCACATGCTTTAACATCAAAATGATATAGGCATTTTTTGTTTCGTAAGGTATACTAACCAAAATGCCTATCCATTGATATGAATTTTTCCTCATTAAGCCCCCTTGAGCTTTATCTGACTTTTCCTTTTATGATAAAGCTGGCGGAGCATTTGTTGATTGTTGATGTTTGTGGGTGTACAAAAGTGTTAATGTGGGGGTATTCACATGTGTCGGTTGGATTTAATTGTTGGAATGTCATTTTGTCTCTTATCAATGAATTCCAATGTTGATTTAGCTTCTTTTAATTTTATCAAAAAAGAAAAAAAATAAAAGTATCAAGGAGGAAATGAATTTTTTTGCAAAGTTATTCGTGATTAGTCTTTCCTCCTAAAGTTGCATGGAAAGGGTTATTTGTTTATGATGTAAATGAGGGAGATGTGGTTTTGAAGGGTCACTCGTTATGATTTCAACGTATTGTTTATCATTAATTTTTGTGAGTGATTCCTTCTAATTTGTTATGTTTTATATGGTTTATGGTGTGATGGCTTGAATCTAAACTCAACATATATTTTGCATTCATCATAGTTGATGTACACAGTTTTGAGTGAATGTTCATTTTATCACTTGATATTCTATTAAGTGTTTTTTTGTTTCACTAGCTTTAATGGCTTTTACACTACATTATCCAAATGCATCTCATCTTAACCTTTTCCCACATTACAACCTTAATAAGTCCTATGATTCATGATTATGCATGTGAATCCTAATGGTGGAGAAATGAAATGATATGCAAAGTTGTGGTATGTCATGATCATTAATGGTGTTTGAGTATATCTATGGATCAATATTATTTACACACACTTTGTCCAAGTCTACCATTAGATTGCTTAGTTTTTAAAGGGAATGATTGTCGACTAGTCATGAGTAGAAGCATTGAATGTTGACTTCTTGCAATGATTTTAAAAGTTATTTCTCTCTTCTTATGATTATCCATTCTTAGGAGAAATGGAAAAAGATGAAGTGTTTTGATGATTTGTGAATATTATTTTGAAGGAAGATAAAGTACTAGCTCAAGATGCAAATAATTTAAGATATGAATTTTCTTTACACATATCATCTAATGCACATATACCCGCTTTCCCTTGCAAGTTGATAGGGGTGAATTATACTATGTTTTCATTTATGTTTAAGTTTGTTTTTTTAGTGTTTATTAGATAATTATCATGTGTATAGGCTTAGAATTATCCCCAAGAACTATAAAAGAACATAAAGACTCCAAAAAAGATGACCCTCCATCTTACCAAATTGGGTTTAATCAAGGAAGATCAAGAAGGGAGCATTAGAGACTTCCAGCTGTTCCGACATTTCCAGATCAGTCCACATCGAGTTCTTTCTTCTTTCCTTCGTATATATTTTTAAAGCTTGACGTATGAACTAAGATTGAAGATTCTATACAAGTTTATGATGTTTTAATTTCACATTATGATTTTTTTTCTTGAATTATTTTGTGACTTGACTGTTATTGATTTCAATACAATGTTATAGCGTTGTGATATTTATGTTTACTAATACTTCAAAAAATCAAGAGAGTGGGTCAAAAGTAATCTGATTAGGTTGAGTAATGAGATTTAACAAACTAATGAGTCATTTTAAGATCAAATTGATAACCAAAAAAAGAGAGATCTCACGTGAAAACTTAATTATTCAATAGATCACTTAAGAACTAGTTGAAAATGTTAGGCTACTTTATAAATCAAAAGATTGCAAAATTTGGAATTTTGCAATCAATTAGGATTAATCAATTTGGTTAAATGATTGGGTCTTGAAAGAGAGTAATCAAACCCTTCAAAAATCTAGGATCGACATCCAATTGAATCAATAGTAGTTAAGGGATCAAATAACGAAGAATGAATCCTAAGTTATCATCCTTTATTATCTTTGTTTTAATGTGGCAGCTCAATTGTTAAGTGGTTAAGTGCTCAATTTTATTTGATTGTTTTAATTTCCTATTATTTAATTTCATCCAAATCATATTTTTAAACCTTAGATAAAGTTAGGTTTACTTAGTTTTGCTATTTCCTTGTAGGATTGATACCTTTAATACTACAAACTTACAATCTATACACTTGTGGATACTGAGGGTTTTATTATAAGTAAAACTTGCTCAACACGGCTTAGCTAAATAAAAAAAAGAACATGAAAGAGAGATTCTAGAGGCCTTCAGAAGGTGGAAATCAATATACCACTTTTAGAATCAATCAAGCAAATTCAAAATATGTAAAGTTCTTGAAAGAACTACACATAAATAATAGGAAACTAAGGGATTAAGAGAAAATAATCATGGGTAAGAATGTATCATCTGTGATAAATAGAAAAATACCTTAAAAATATAAAGATCTAGGTATCTTTACACTTCTTTGTGTCATTAGTGATAAGAAAATCTAGTGTGCCATGCTACACTTAGATGCATCTATTAATGTCATATTGTATTAAATTTATTTAGCTTCAGATATAAATTCTTTGTAAGAAGCTAATGTGATTGCTCAACTAGTTAATCATTTTTATGTGCATCCTATTAGTGCTATAAAGGATGTTTTAATTCATATTAATGTTGTAGTATTTCTGTTGGACTTTTATGTCTTGAAAATGGATAGAGATTGTAACATCCCATCCCCGATGGGAAGGGTAAATTGGTCAATTGGGACAGGCTAGTGGTTTGCACTGCATATTTTGATTGATCATACATTTGGCCT
>JAOTIZ010000004.1:25517162-25528979 GCA_027123425.1 Erythroxylum panamense
AGCCACCTCTGCTCCAACACATGGATATTCACTAACCTTCTCGATTAGTTCCAGTGTCACAATAACCGACAGTCTATCCACCATTAAAACTAAGGTTTCGTCTACTACTTTCGCATTCTTCCAGAACTCATTTACTTCATTAAGGTACATAGTTTCACGAACTTGAAAGAAAATTTTCCATCCAGCAGCATCAATTTTTGGTTCGATATCCATTTGGTACTTCTTTAGGGACTCAAAATCAACGTGCCCTCCATAAATCATTGATGGCCCCATTTGAAATCTGCAGACAATAGAAACTAAACACACAAATGTATTTTTCTCAAAGTAAAGAGGTTAGTATGTGATGAGAACGTAAACAGAAAGTGCTTGATATCAAGAACCGAGTAATGAAACGTTTTGTTGAGAGAACTTGTAAAAAGTTGATTTTGGTGTATTTCAAGAATATTCTAGAGTAGGTGATATATTAAAGGCTTTTAGAGGATTTCCCTCCTTTTCTTAAAAAGTTACCGCTTGTGACCTACTGTTACAGTTTCCTTGAAACCTCACGATTTTTTACCTTCCTTACTATGAAAATCATCTGGGTCATAACGTGTCAGACGATTGGTCACTCAATACAATTATATTCAAGTTTCCTCTGATTTCTCTGAATCTTTCTTCATTCAAAGGCTTAGTGAAGATATCTACCCACTGATGATTCATCTCAACAAACTGTAGACTTACGATTCCCTTCTGTACATAGTCTTGTAGGAAATGATGTCTAACTTCGATATGCTTTACCCTCGAGTGTTGTATTGGATTCTTTGATAGGTTGATAGCACTGGTGTTATCACAGTAAATTAGGATATGTTCTTCTTGTATTGAATAATCTTCTAACTGATACTTGATCCATAACGTTTGTGAGCAACAGCTTACAGTTGACATATATTCAGCTTCAGCAGTAGATAGAGCAATTGAGCTTTGCCTCTTACTTGACCAAGAAGCTAAGTTGTGGCCAAGAAAGTGACAACCTCCACTTATACTCTTCCTATCAATTCTGTCTCCAGCGTAATTAGCATCACAATATCTAATTAACCTGAAATCTTTACCTTTCTCATACATTAAGCAAAGATCAGTAGAACTTGAAAGATATCTCAAAATTCTTTTAACAGCAATATAATGAGACTCTCTAGGATATGCTTGAAATCTTGTACACAAACAAACATTAAACAAAATATCAGGTCTGCTTGTTATAAGGTAAAGTAAAGAACTAATAATTCCTCTATAAAGGGTTTGATCAACTTTCTTACCAGCTTCATCCTTAAATAAAGGGTTTGAAGGATGCATAGGAGTTGACATTGGTTTTACTTTTTCCATCCCATACTTAATCAACAGTTCTTTAATATATTTCTGTTGATGAATAAAAATCTTTTTTTCGGTTTGCTTAACTTGCAACCCAAGAAAGAATTTTAATTCACCCATCATGCTTATCTCAAATTCATTCTTCATCAAATTCTCAAAACTAGTACATAACTTTTTAGACGTTGCACCAAAGATAATGTCATCAACATAAATTTGAACTACGATGAAATCATTCTTAATGCATTTTCTAAATAACGTCTTATCTACATGACCTCTACTCAAATCATTCTTAATTAGAAAAGAACTCAGACGATCATACCAAGCTCGAGGAGCTTGTTTCAGTCCATACAAAGTTTTATGAAGTCTATAGACATGATCTGGTTTCTTAGCATCTTCGAAACTAGGAGGTTGCTTTACATAAACTTCTTCATCTATAAAACTATTCAAAAATGCACTTTTCACATCTATTTGAAATAGCTTTATATCATGACAGACAGCATATGCAAGAAAAATCCTAATAGCTTCTAATCTTACTACAGCAACATAAGTCTCATTATTGTCTATTCCTTCCTGTTGATTATAGCCTTGTCTACTAATCTCGCTTTGTTACGACTCACTCTTCCCGATTCATCTAGTTTATTCTTCAAAACCCATCTAGTTCCTATGATAGACTTTTTAAAGGGTCTGGGAACTAAAGACCAAACTTTATTCCTCATAAATTGGTTCAGCTCCTCTTACATAGCTAAAATCCAAGCTTCATCTTGAAGAGCTTCATCAATTTTCTTAGGTTCTATTTCATAAATAAAAGCTATATTTGCTTCTCTTCTGAATTTGGACCTAGTTCTCACACCTTGTGAGGTCTCTCCTATAATCAAATCTTTTGGATGAGAACTCTTATATCTCCAATCCTTTTTCAGATCAAGCGTTTCAAGAATATGTTCTACTTTGTCTAAAGAAGTATCTGACGGTGACACATCTTCACTATCAACCAAAGGTACTGATAGGGTTTCATTATCAGTATCATCTCTCTTATTTGGTTGAGAACTGTAATCAAACTTGACATGAATAGTTTCTTCAACAGTCTTAGAAGTAAGATTGTAAACCCTATAAGCTTTCGAGGATAATGAATAACCTAGAAAAATTCCTAAAAAAGTCTTAGAATCGAATTTATCGAAAATTTCTTTTGTATTCAATTTAGTACACTGGCAACCAAATGGATGGAAGTAAGATATATTAGGCTTCCTTCCTTTCCATAACTCATATGGAGTTATCTTCAACAAAGGTCGTATAAGTATTCTATTTTGAATATAACAAGTTGTATTCACAGCTTCTGCCCAGCAATATTTAGGAAGATTCATTTCACATAGCATAGTCCTTGCCATTTCTTGAATCGTCCTGTTCTTCCTTTCTACAATTCCATTTTGGTATGGAGTTCTAGGAGTAGAGAAATTATGAAAAATTCCATTCTCCTCATAAAATATTCTAAATTTCTCAGTCTCAAACTCACCACCATGATCACTTCTAATTATAACAATAGAAATTCCTTTTTCATTCTGTAACTTTTTGGAAAGTACTTTAAAACACTTAAAAGACTCATCCTTATGTGATAAAAATAATATCCAACAAAATCTAGTGAAGTCATCAACAACTACAAGACCATACTTCTTTCCTCCAAGACTCAATGTCCTAGTTGGACCAAATAAATCTATATGTAACAACTCTAGAGGTCTAGGTAAAGTTACAATATTTTTAGAAGAAAAAGTTGTTTTAACCTGTTTTCCTTTATGACAACTTTCATAAAAGAAATCCTTGTTAAAACTCAATTTTGGTAATCCTCTTACCAAATCATGTTTAACCAATATGGAAATGTGTTTAAAACTAACATGACCTAGTTTTTTTATGCCAAATTAGTTTTTCTTCATCTGTTGATATAAAACTAGAAATATTTTGACTTTAAAAATCTTCTAAATTGATTTTGTAAAGATTCTTTCGTCTTTTGGCAGAAAAGAATATGGAACCATCCTTGTTTTTGACTACACAAGAATTTTAATTAAAGGATACTTCAAAACTATAATCACATAATTGACTGACACTAATCAAATTGTGTTTTAAACTACCAACTAGCAACACATTATCAATAGATGCAAAAGAATCTTTACCAATTTTACCGATTCTAATTATTTTGCCCTGCTGGTTGTCTCCAAAAATTACAGATCCTCCCTTCTTATCTTGAAGATCTAGGAACATAGACCTTCTTCCTAGACCTTCTTCCCATCATATGTCGCAAGCATCCACTGTCCAAATACCATTAGTGCTGGTTGCTTTTTTCAAGGAATGAGATCTGCAGTAGATATTATATTTTTCTTAGGTACCTAGATTTTCTTAGGTCCTTTGGGGTTAGTCTTAAAATGATTCATGAAATGATGATAATGCGACTGGTGAAATTTCTTCCTATTAGAAACAAGGTTCTTTTTATACTAAGTATTGTTTTTAGCAAACTCTAATCCACTCTTATCATTTGGGTGTCTGTATCTTCCTAGCATGTCATTCATCTTTCTTGTACTCTCAGTGAATGTTGATAAATCAGCTGAAAGATTATTGATCCTTTGTTTTAGCTGACTGATCTCCTCAGATATATCTTTAGTTACCTTTTTCTTCATATTGTCTACTTGTTTTTTAGGGCAGACATTTTCTCTCTCTAACTCTTGCGTGTTCATCAAGTTTTCTACAAACTTTTTCTTTAATAATCTATACTACTTAAGTATAGCATGAGAATCTTCTAATAATTCTTAATATGCATCTTGTAATTCTTTAAAATTAGAGGTTACCTCCTCATCACTTTCGCTTTCGGCTACCAGGCAAATGTTTGCTTAAACTGATGCCTCTGAATCAGTATCAGATTTGGACGAATCTAAATCTTCCCATGTTGCCATCATGCTTTTCTTCTTTTCTCTATTTTTCTTGGGTTTTCTTTTCAAAAATGGACATTCAGACTTGTAGTGTCCAGGTTTATTGCATTAGTAGCAGATGATAGATGTTTTCTCGTTCTTGCCTTCATCTTTGCTATTCTTCTTGAAAGAAAACTCTTTGTTTCCTTTTGCTTTCTTCTTCCATATGCGTCTGATCTTCCTTGAGATAAAAGATAATTCATGATCTTCTTCGTTTGAATCTTGTTCAGATTCACTGGAGTCGTCATCCTTAACTTCTTCGATCTTCAATGCTTTTGACAATGAACTTTTCTTTCTTTGAATCTTGTGATTTTTTTCCAGCCTTCAATGCTATAGATTTATCCCGTCTGGGTTTATCTCCTGCATCAAGCTCCACTTCATGTATCTTCAAGGATCTAGTAATTCATCAAGCTTTAACACGCTCAAGTCCTTAGCTTCTTGTACCGTGGTAACTTTAGGTCTCCATCTTTTCGGTAGGCTTCTTAGAATCTTTCGAACATGATCTTGATTATCATAGATTCTTCTAAGAGCTTTGAGTCCATTGACGATAGTTTGAAATCGTCCAAACATCTGATCGATAGACTCATATTCCTTCATTTTGAACAGCTCATACTGGTGTACAAGAATGCTTATCTTGGATTCCTTCACTTAGTTGGTGTCTTCATGTGCGATGGATAGAGTATCCCACATCTCCTTTGCAGTGTCGCATCCATGAACTTTATCGTATTCACTTCTACTTAGGGCACAATTTAGAAAGAACTTGGCCTTTAAATTTAGATGGAATCTTGCTTTTTGATCAACTGACCATCTGGTACGTGGAATGGCATTCCTTTCATCATCCATCAGTGTATACGGTCCATTCTCTATAATCTCTCAAAGATCAACATGTGTAGATTCAATGAAGAGCTGCATCCTGCCTTTCCAATAGTGGTAGTCTTCACCATTGAACGTAAGAGGTCTAGTGATGGAGGTGCCTTCAGCTTTATAAACGTGTGATTCTGCCATGAATCTTTATCCACACTTTGTAATGGTGGTTCTTGGACACCGAGCTCTGATACTAATTGAAGTAAATCACGTGTTAGTATAGACTTTATATTCAATAGACAAAATGCACAAGAAAGCGGGTGGTTGAATTATGTATCATTTTTCCTGAAGACAATCCCCTTTCAAATTTCTTTGAAAACTTGGTTTCTCAAAAATTTATTGAGTAAGAATCACTATGTATTGCAATTAACTTCTATATACTTGTATAAAACAATAGAAATTAAAAGTAACGAGTTTAGAAGTTGACACAATGATTTTATCCTGGTTCACCCCAAACTGTGGGCTACATTCAGTCCTCAGAATCATTTCTAAGATTTCACTATTCTTTTCAAATTGTACAAGTATTCTTTTCACAGAGCCTCTTCAGGTCTTTTACACTAAGTATTGTTTTTCTCAATTAGCCTCTTCAAGCTCTCAGCTTTTCTTCTCTCTTACAGAAAGATATTGCGAGCTTTGTTACAGAAATGATAGCTCTCGTGTTTTGCACAATGAATATAATGTTTGCTAAAGATCAAAAACTTTTTAAAATCTCTAACTTTTTAATCTTCGACTCTGACTTGTATTTATAGCCTTTATCTTCAACTGCTTCTTGATAACTGCTTCTTTCTTCTTGTTTCTTGATCTTTGAAGAAACAGTTATTCAGTTGAGTTCTGAACTTACTCAAACTGATTGATCATCTGACGTGGTATTGGGTCTTCGTCTTCGATTCTTTCGTCTCATTTTCTTCCATCTCATTTTCAGCTTTGCTTCGTCTCATTTTTATCGTCTCAGTTTGCTTTCTGCTTCTGTTTCATTTATATCGTCTCATTTTGCTTTCTGCTTCCCTCTTATTTCTATTGTCTCATTTTGCTTTCTGCTTCCGTCTCATTTTGCTTTCTGCGTCATTATTTGGTCTTTATCAAAATTTTTAATCGTAAAGTCATTTTGACTTAACACTACAAACATGTGTTTACAATTAACTGATAGGTTAATTCGTTATTCAAAAGGAATAATGGAGGATGTGTTAGTAAAGGTTGGAGGATTGATTGTTCATGTATACTTTGTTGTCCTAAACTTAGGGGAGGTTAAAGAGCAAAGGAAGGAGAACACCATACTCTTAGAGGAACCTTTCATGACCACTACCAATACTTTGATTGATGTGAATAACGGGAAATTGAGCATGATTATTTTGGGAGAAACAATAGAATTTTCAATCTTTATTGTTGAATCTATTTCTACTACTATTGTTTCTAACGACTATTCTTTTGTTAATCAAATTAATGCTGCATATTTTGATTTTGCCTTGTAGGAAGACTAAGAAAAGGAGCTGGAATTGGTTAAAGAGAGTGATGAATGCTACCAATTGCTGGTCGATGCAACTGAGGGAGAGGTTGGGAAATTCCTGGAGAAAAATCCCATTGAAGAGAAGAAAACTGTGGAATCAATCACATTGAGTGATCCACCATCAGCATAAAGGTTGAGGTGTCTAGTTAAAAGATATTAAAGAAGTGCTAAATAAGAGGCAACCCATACAATTCTCTCTTTTTTTCAATTAGTTGTTTGTTATTTCTTTTTACTGAAACTCGACTTAATCTATTTGCTTTGTGTGCATAGGCCTACTTTTCAATCTCTTCTATTTGTCTTCCTCGCAACTATTCACCATGCCTCAATGTAATACGCCATGCTTTACACCGCATCAACATAGCCACACACTTTTGTATCGTATTTCTATCCTTTTTCTTTTTATTATTTTTATTTCTTATAAGTTTAAAGTCTTTTAGTTTTAATTGTTGTCCTTGTTCGTGTTATTTTGTGTCTTAAATCCCTCTTTTACTTTTTTGTATCACATTAAGGATAATGTGATGTTTAAGTGTGAGGGGGAGTATTAGTAAAAAAAGTTTATTAATTGAGTGTTATGTGTTTGTTTTTCCATTTAATAGTTAGAGATGCATAGTCATAACATAAACTCGATTGGAATTAGAAATGGATAATATGAGTGAATGAGTATACTAGCATGTTTAGACTAATTAATTTGGATTTTGGTTAAAAGGTCGTTAGCCTGTTGTGATAAATGAATGACACTTTTCATTTGGTAAGAATTTGAGCCTTTTTGAACTATCAAACACCAAATTCAAGTATTTTTTGTTAAGACTGTTCTTTCATGATTAAGAAACTCTAAAACTTGCTTGCAAATACTAGTTGAGATCATATAATCTTATCCAAACATTGAACTGATAAAGGCAATTAGGATTCACAGCTTTTGCTTAAAAAACCACCATGATATTATCTTTAGTGAAGCCCCTTTGAGTTTAACGTGAAACCTTTTCTTTCTTTAAACCTGAAATATAAGCCTTGACTTTAATTATTTATCCTCTTCATTATACCTACCATAAGGCAAGTTAAGCATTTGAATGTGTATGATTGGGTTTAGGGAATAATTGTTTGAATAAGTATGGGGGAATCATATGATATAGTTAGCTATTGCATTAGGAATGGGTATGGTTATAGTAATTATCTCTCCCTTATATTTTTCTTCATTTAATTTCATTGTTTTAAACAAATAAATTAAAAACAGAGAAAGAAATAAAAAATAGGAAAAAGAGAAAAAGAAAAGAAATAGAAATAGAAAAGAAACAAAGGAAAAAGAAAATAACCAAAAAAATTAAAAGAAAGAGGAGAGACATAAAAAAGAGAGTGTTAATCTTGTTAACTTGAAAGGAAAGAATTGAGTATTTTATGCTTCATTGTTTATATTACTTTAAATGCTTAATTTGTTTTAAGGTTTTGAACTTTGATTTTCTTTTTTCCTACCCTTAGCCCGAACCCCCTATAACCAAAATAAAGACCTTTAGATTGATATTTGTGTTTGATATGAGTGGTGGAGATTGGATTAGTAAGCAAGCCTTTGATAGATGCCTTATATGAAATGAATTATGAGTGAATATATCTTACCATTGAATGCTTAAGAGGATGGAGAGTGGAGTGAGTGTCTATCACACTTACTGAGATGATTCTTTGAATTTAAGTTCTTGTTAATTTTTGCTAAATATGCGAAGAATTGCTTGATCTTAGAGTATTATGAGTTTCAAGATCTTAGATTGTTTTTATTGAAATGTTCATTGATATCTTTGACTATTATTTGGGAAAATTGTTTCCATTGTTTATTCTTGTATAGTCTAGTGTTATTTATTTCATTTGAGGACAAGCATATTTTAAGTATAGGGGAATTGTTGTGTCTAGTTTCTATTGCTTTTAATTGCCTTCATATCTTGATTTTGGTTACAAATCCTTGTGCTTTGATCCAAATGTGAGAAAAATTGAGTAGAAATGGTATGAATATTGCGTGAATGTTAATTGAATTATTTTATGAATTTTGCATGAAGGTTGAAGGGAAAGGTCACATAGATTTTTCATGAAAAGAAAAAAAAAAAGAAAGGTTTGGTGTTAGTCACGGTGGTGACTTAACTTGTCACCAACGTGACAAGTGCCCTAATGGAAGTGACTTAACTTGTCACCCTTGTGACCTAATTTTTTCCTTTAATTCATCAACTTATTACTTATCATGTGCAAGAGGGACGACTCGAAAACTTAGACCTAAAATAGACTACAAATAGAAAGAGTAAGGAAGGTGGTGGCTGATTCGATGATACACATCCTTCACACCACATAGACTCATTCGGAAATAAAGAACAAATAGAGAGAAGAAAGGGAGAAAAGAAGAGAGAATAGAGAGAGTCGGGTGAAGAAGAAGAATAGTAGAGAGGTGGAGGTGAACATCTGATAATCTAGGTGAGAACAAAGCAGAAACAGAAGGCGAGAGCCAATGCAAGAAGCTTGAGAGTAATGGGAGATCACCGCAACTCCCTTATTTGAACACTTGTTTGCTCATTTTGTTTATTATTTCTCTATTGCTTTACTGAACTTGCTCCTTTGTTAATTGATAAACTCATACTCTATTAGTTATTGATAGTTTATTTCGGTTATTCACTTAGTTTATTGTTTTAATAATTCTCTTATACTAATCAGGATGAGAACGAAGTATTTGACATAGTGCAATTTTGTTTCGTGAACACAAATTACAGACATTATTGTAATTGTGCAAGAGGTACTTCACATTATGTGCAAGGCTAAGTCAAAGTTTTGATGGCAATGAAAATTGATCCGGCCAAAGCATATGACAGACTAAACTGAGATTCCTTCTGAAGATGCTAAGGGAAACAAACTTGCCCTCAGTGGATGTGGATGAAATCATACGATGTGCAACGACATTCTCTATACGCACCCTCTGAAACAAGAAGCCCATAAAGGAGTTTAAACCACGTGAGGGATTTACAATGTGTATGGAAAGATTGACCCATCTCATTTAGGATGTTGTGGCAAATGGGTAATAGCATCCTATTTTTGCTAACAAAGATGGACTCCCCTTCATAGCCTCTTTTTCATCTGTGACATTATATTTTTTACAGAAGCTACAATGGAGCAAGCAATGGTGATCAAGCAAAGCCTTGAAAGGTTTTTCATAGCTTCTAGAGAGAAAGTTAGTTATACCAATTCACGAATACTTTTTTCACCAAATACTCCAAAAAATATACAAACGATAATTTTTTTTTTGTATTAATGGAAAAGCCGGAGCTAATTACAAAACAGTCCGTGGGACACAGGCCCCTGCCTGATCCTCAATGAGGAAGTGATGGCACCTAGAGGGTGTAGTGTCAAAATAAGTAACCCCTACAGTGGAGTGGGCCGCCTGGGAGGCCAGCCAATCGGCGCATCTGTTGCTCTCTCGGTAGACGTGTCGATGTGCAACAGACAAATTGTGGGAGAGTAACTCGTGGATACCCAGGACAATAGAATTGGCCACCTGAATGCGGCGCGCAGAAGAGGCGAGCAGGTTGTGCACTGCGACCGAATCTACCTCCAGTTCAATGCGGCAGAAACCCAGTTACCAGGTGAGGGAGAGTCCGGTGTAGACGCCCCAGAGTTCCGCAGACAGGGGAGTGCACCAACCTAGGTTCTGAGTGAATCCGCCCAGCCAATTGCCGGCACTGTCGCGCAAAAGTCCACCAACGGCCGCTGTGAAAGAAGTACGGTTACTGGCTCCATCAGTATTCAACTTGATCCATCCCGGTGGTGGCTTGGTCCAACTGTGGAGAAGCGCAGAACGGGGCTGGAGTCGGCTGCCAGGGATGCTGCGCCTCGCGGATGCCTGGTGTAGATGACCTGCATAAGAAAAATGAGCGCGTCAAGGGAAGCGGGTCAAGTAAAATGAGGTTCAAAAACCGACTTGTTCCTCCAGGACCAGAGAAACCAACAGGTGAGCCCGAAAATGGTCGCCCAATCATGGCCCCGAATCTGGCTGCGGGAACGTAGATTATGATGCTGCCAATCCCGAAGAGGCTGAGTGAAAAAAGCGGTCGCAGTGAGGTGGGGGCACAGCATGGTCCATATCCTACTAGCATTAGAACAATCCCTAACTGCGTGAAGGGAAGACTCATCGAAAGAACAGTGAGGGCAACGACTGTCCGCTGTGAGGTGCAATTGAACCCTATGCTGATTCGTGAGGAGCCGATCACGCCCAAGCAGCCAGAGAAAGGAGCGGGTACATGGCGGTCCCGGCCACTGCCAGATGATCTACCAAAGCCCGTGTGACGCCTCGGAATCGTGACCCAGAAGCATAGAGTAAGTCGACGCAATCATAAAAAGCCCGTTGTCTGAAGCACCCCAGACTAGTCTGTCGGGCCCTAGGAGGGGATGGGGGGATACCACCAAATGTAGCACCCCCTTACTGTAGGGTACACATCGGGACCCCCGCAGGTCGCTCCGACACGTCTGCATGGTGTAGCTCGGAATGGCAGCTAAGACCGATTGAAGTAGCGTAAGGCGCCCCGCGAAGGAAAGAAATTTGGCTGACCAGCCTGAGAGGCACTGGTAGACCTTGTCCAGAATGGGTTGATAAGTGCGACGTGTGACCCGCTGATGAAGAAGGGGGACGTCAAGATACCGGCCCAGATCATTGGTACGACAGACACCCAAGGCGCTGCTGAGGGAGTGACAAGTAGAGGGCGAGGTGTTACGGGAAAAAAAGCAACGAGATTTAGCTAGACTCACCCGTTGTCCAGAAGCGGCACAAAAAGAGTTAAGGGTATCTCGGATGACGGTCACCTGGTCAAGCGAGGCCTCCGCGAAAAGGATGAGGTCATCTGCAAAGAATAGGTGAGACAGGGGCTGTCCATACCTACTTAACCTGATCGGCCGCCAATGACCTCGGGAGACCCGATGGGAGATGGCATGTCCCAGACGTTCCATACAAAGAACAAAGAGGTAGGGGGAGAGGGGGTCGCCCTGACGTAGCCCTCGAGAAGGGAGGGATGAGTCACTTAAATCCTCCTGCCAATTAACATGGAGGGAGACCGAAGTGATGCATTTCATAATGATGGTAATAAGAGGGCCCGGAAGGCCCACATAAAGAAGAGTTTCATGGATGAAGGCCCAATGAAGACGATCATA
>JAOTIZ010000004.1:25549137-25568518 GCA_027123425.1 Erythroxylum panamense
ATACTACTCCAAAATAGGCAAGTTTAATTATTCTTATTAATTCCCTCATTAAATAATATCATTAAATTCCTTGTTATTATTAATTTTGTTCTTAATAAGAATAAGGATAAAAATTTATGTTTAATTTTGTTATATAAAGCAATTTGATAATACTGACAAATAAATAAACAAATAAATAAATACACTAAATATAAAAAATTTAATAATAATAATAATAACAACAACAATAATAATAATAATTATTATTATTATTATCAACTTCTAATATTAATAAGGAATTTAATAATAATAATAATAATAATAAATTTAACAAATACTCTACAATAAATTTAATAATAATCAGAAAAAATTTAATAATAATATTTAATAGCTATTATAATAATGGAAAAAAATTAATTAATAAATTTAATAATAATAATAATAATAAATAAATAAATACACTTAATAATAATAAGAAATTTAATAATGTTATGAATAATAATAAACATTTTTAATAAAAATAATACATTTATTAATAATAAGTAATGTACTGAAGTACAAAACTAATCATAATAATAACATTAATTAAATAATTAAGAATTATAAATTTAAAAATAATAAGGAGAAAATTAAGCATAATAAGGAATTTTATAAGATTAATAGAAATAAATTAAATTAAATAATTAAATAATGATAAGGAATATAATCATAATAATCAAAATAAATACATTTAATAATAAAAATAAATTTAATAATAATAATACTACTAATTATAATAATAATACTTAAAAAATGAAAAAAGAGGTGAAGTCGTGATCGCAACGCACGCGATGGTTCGCTAGAGTCGCGATCTCGACTTCGCCTACTCCTCCATTTTTTCTTCTTCTTCACACCTGTTAACAATTATTATTATTATTATTATTACTACTACTAATAAATTCCTTATAATTTGTATTTTATAAATTATTTTAAGAATTATTATTATTTGTGCTAATTTTATATTCCTTATTATTATTATAAATTATATTATTATTAATTATTATTATGTTTCTTTAATTATTCTTGTTAATTTAATTGTTTTAAATTATGATAATTATAAATTTTCTACTTAATATTATTTTTATTATTATTTATTTATTTATTATATTATATTATATTATTAAATTTTTTATTATTATTAATTTTGTTCGTAATAAGAATAAAAATATATATTTATATTCATCGTCAAGATAAAAAGAATTAAACAAACAAACAAAAATTAAGGCACTTTTAAAATAAAGACAAATAATTAACTATGTACGTAAATAATAAATAAATAAATAAATAATTTATTAGATACATTATTGTTATTAAATTTCGTTATCAGTCGAAGTTAAATAGTTAAACAGAAGTGTGGCTGTATCTTGGCTTTAAAACGGCTTGTACACGGAGGAGTTGGACGCATCTATCAAATTTAAAAAAAAAATGATGTCATTTTAATGTTAGATAGAATAAGACACAGTAATCTTGGACAAAAAATTCCAAACTCTGAAAGGAAGGTTAAAGGAGAGTATCAGTTAGGTTGGACTTTGAGGTGGTGGCTCTCAAATTAAGAAGTAATCCTCCTCGGCACCACCCACATTTCTATCTGATTATGCAATGTAAGAGGATGTTGGAGCAAAGTAGCTGGCAAGTTTGTGTTGGAGCAATGACCCCACATACGTTACTCGCGCAGCATATATAGGGCGTGGCTAGACTTTGTTTAATTAGTATGAATTATTTTTTCTTTTTAATATTAATTCTAAAATTAATTGGTCGAAATAATAGATCATAAGATAAACAGTGTCAATTTTATTAACAAGACATATTGTTGTAAAATCTTGATATAAAGTTGCTGTGGTTTCTTGTGTTTATTACATATAGGATAGGTGTAATTTTTATTATTGTTGTTTGCTAAATGAATCATTACACAATACTTGTTGATAGTATAATTTTGTTATTCTTGCTTATTATACAATAGTCACAATATTATCTTTGTTGGTATTGTTTATTATGTATTTCTCATGGAATTCTTATTGTTTTAATTTTAATTCTCTTTTGATTGATTTATATGAGATAGTAAACAATTGAAAGAAATAATTAAAATGTTTTGTAAGAGTGAACTAAAAATTGAAAGAGAATTTTTAATTTTACTTTGAAAAGGTAAATTTAAATAGTTTTAATTATAAGTAATTATATAAATCAGATGTGGATTTAGGAGTATCAACTTTAGATGACCGACCCACTGGTCAAAATTGTTCAGACTAATCGAGGTAAACGACGAGTAGGTTAGTCCATGGTCGATAGCCTGCTCCGAACCGACTCATTGACATCCTATATGAAAATGAAAATATTAAAATCAAATTTAGTAATTATTTGAGAAGATAAGAGTTGTATCAAATTCATAAATTTATTAAAGATATATGACTAATGATGAGCTTTTCTTTAATTCGAATTTTTAAGACGTTAGAGATATATGAAAATAGTGTGTTGTAAAACAAGTATTTCTAATACTAAAAGGAGTCGTGAATTCACAATTAACTTTTGAGAAAATTCACAAATTAGCTAACGATGGGAACCATAGAGATAGAATGCCACAAATTTATAACCCACGAATAACAGTACTTTCTTTCTGTTGAACATGTATGAAATAGGAGACTATAAATACCAGTGCGCCTGTCAAACTTGTTTATCTCCTAGAAGTTGATTTGTTGCTCGTGTGTTTACACGGTATACGGACACGAAATAATCAGATTACTTATAGTTCAAAAGACAAACCCTCCTCTCGATTAGCCGGCGAACTTGGTTGTCGATGGAGGACATGAAGAAGAGGAAGATGGATGACTTAAATAACGGCGGTGATATTTCATCTACAGCAGCTGAAAACCTTCGCTCTCTTCTTGACCCTCTCAGCAAATCTCTGCTTATCGATCTTCTCTCTAGACTGTGCGTCGATCTTTATCTTTCTTTAATTCTTTTCTTTATCATAATTATTTCCTTTCGTTTCTTACCCCTTTGGCCCTTTCTTTTTCTAGTTTTCGCAATTCGCATAAGATTCGTTGTTTGATATTTTTGTTTTGTGGCGTTGATAGTATTTAGACCTTGAATTCAAATTATAAGAACTGGAATTGATTAACAATATAAATCCAAGTGAAAGATTTGATTTTGCAGTGATGACGAGTATAATTGCGATTTAGTATTATACCCGTTAAAAGGCTGCTGGGAGAGAAACAAAGCACCACGTTATTGGTCTGATTTAAAATTTAAGCTTCGACTCTGTGTCCTTTTGTACCCTCTTTCATTTCAGTGAAAGTTAGTGTTTTCAAGTTATATTTTTTATATTGGTACGAACACTTCCCTTATGACTGAAAATTATAATGCTGTCTTAACTTTGGATCATTACTTTTCTTTTAAGCTCTCTCTTTCTTTCCTTCTTTCGTTTTTCCCCCCCTCTTCTCTGAGATATCTTGGAAGAGGGATGGGCGAGGTATGGGGTGTTTCTTTTCTGTGTATCTATTTCACCAATTAAAATGTTAACCATTTCCGTATAGAATGTTTTCCTTGTTCCTAGTGACTGATGGCATGTAAAACTGCTGCTTCAACTGTATGTCTGTGTGATTGACGCTGTATGTGTGTGTTTGTTTGCATGTTGAGGTATAAAGAGGGTCCCAATATCCTTCAATTGCTGAAGAAATTAAAACTCTGGCCAGAGCAGATCCAGTCCATCGAAAGCTTTTTGTTCGTGGCTTGGCCTGGAATACTACCTCAGAAACATTGTGTGCTGTGAGTGCATTGCTGATTGTTGTGTGTGCTTTTGTGTGCCATGGGAATGATTATCTATATCACACAAAATTTGACCACAATTTTTCGTGAAAAAACCCACTTACTTTTTGCTTTAATTTATTACCATGTCTTCTAAGATCCTAAACAGTTTGATCAATTATATTTTTTTCCTTCAGGCATTTCAAGTACATGGTGAAATAGAAGAAGGTGCTGTTATTTATGATAAAGCATCCGGAAAATCACGTGGCTATGGTTTCATTACTTACAAACATATGGAATCAGCACATAAAGCACTTGTGGCTCCAAGCAAGATGATTGATGTAAGCATTTTATTTGTTAAATTAATATACATGATTATTTTATTTGGATTTTATTGAATTTTTTCACCAACTTAATGTTATGCATGAGGTGATATTACTTATATCTGCTTGAGCATGTGGCAGCATGTTTTGTGTGTCGTAGGATACTTGGAGTAATAGATAAGACGTTAAGAAAGAGACTTGTTGGAGGATGAATGCTGTATGATTTGATGGACAGCTTTATGATAACGATCGTTGACCAAGGTGTCCCAAAAATACATGGATGCATTTCAAATTGATCCGGCTCCGTATAAGTTACACTGTCAACCCTAATATGAGATACAGTTCTTGTCACCAGGCAAATTACTGTTTATAGACATACTACAAGGCCTCATCTATGATAAATGAGATGATCCTTTAATCTCTCTCTCTCTCTCTCTCTCTCTCTCTCTCTCTCTCTCTCTCTCATGCACACACTATTAAACATTGGCATGCAGTATCTACGTGGTAGCATTCTTGGTTAATTAATTAGGGCAATTGCTTTTCCCTGGATACCGTCTGGTCATCATTAATCATCTACAAGGTTTTTGGTTTGAATTTTCTGGTCACTAATTAATAACTTGCATAATGGTATGGAAGAATGGCGGCCTTCACTTTTATTTGTGATTCCTGTTCATATCATGTTTGTAATGGTAGCCAGGCACTTGTTGGTTGCTAGACTAATTGTATAACTTCTAGACATTTGTGAATAGCCTCCTATCTATAATCTTATTATTGATCGTCCTTATAAATGATATTATTCCAGGGGCGGATGGCTGTTTGTAATTTAGCTTGTGAAGGGTTGACGGGGGCAAATGCTACATCTGATCTATCCCACAGGAAACTCTACATAGGGGGTTTGGCACCAGAAATTACAAGTGAGTTGCTGCTTAACTACTTCTCTAGGCACGGCGAGATCGAAGAAGGTTCAGTTGCTTATGACAAAGATACTAATGAATCCCGGTATTGTACTTTTTGTCTTGTTGCATCTGTGCCTGTATGAGTACATTGAGGATGAAATTTCATTTGTAGGATGTTAATCTGGTTCTTAGTTACGCCACTATTTGTCAATTAAGTCATTTTATTTCCCCCTTCAATTGTGCAGTGGGTTTGGATTTGTTACATACAGAACAGCAGAGGCTGCAAAGAAGGCTATTGATGATCCACAAAAAATGCTTGGGGTAAGTTGATATCTGATTACAAAATGTTCTTTGGGAGGGCATTACCTTACCACATCTGTAGTGATTGTTGTTAGTGGGTAGCCAAATCTTCTGAAGGACAAGCCAACTATATTTTGATGTAAGTATTGAAACCTAATAGCTCATTCACCATTTCCCAGAGACATCAAACCAGTATATTTAGATGCTTCATGAGTTAACTAGATTGTGTACATTGCAGCGAGTTAGGCACTGTAAGTTGACCTAACTAATGACCCAGGACCTTACTGCTATACTTTGAACAGTAAATAGTGGTTTTTGGAGAAGTAAAAAAATGTTCAAGAGCAATCAACCTTTTTCAGGGGATATATTTAATTGATTGTAATATTGTCCTCTAAATGGTTATGCATAGTGCAGCGTATAATCATGAAAATAAAGGTTGGTACTCAACAATGACGTTAGGATTTGTTAAAGAAACTTCAGAATACAGCATAAACTCAAATTAAGATAAAAATTTGTAGTGTTATTAATGTTGTCGTCCAAAAGAAATAGAAATATCTTAATTGAAGCATAGAATAGCTTAATTGAATGAAGAAAATATAGAAAGGAAAGAATTAGTAAAATAAGAAAAGTATGTATTACTAGAACTCTTTACACATCCCAGTTATTCCCCTCCATTTAAGAAAATTTGGACCTTGAGTTGTTGTCTTTGACATTTGGATACAAAGGATATGTCTGATAAAAATAGATTAATATATGCCACATTTAATTTTTCGGAAATATCATATTTCTTAGGTCTACAATATAAGCATTATTGTTGATCTCCAAATATCTGATGTGGTCCATACTTTTGGTTTGCAGCTTGTTATAAGTCTCTACTAGAATTCTTTCTTTTTTTCTGAAACACCATAATGTGATTCTTTATTACCAAAAATTTGTATGCTTTGATGTTGGTATATTGCTTTTTTATTCTTGAATTTAGCTCCCTTTCGTTTATGTTTGTCCTTTATTTGAGCATCTTGTAGCAGCAGGTTAATTACTTCTGGATACTCTTATTGTTTTTTATCTTCATTGAATGTCAGCACCTATTTCATAACAAAAGCATGCACTTTATTCGACTTCTCTCCACTTTAGAAGTTTTTGTTTGAAGCCTCCTTTTGATAGCAATAAGGTAAACTTCATGCCATCTATATCTAACTTGGAAGACATTTCTAATCTATAATCTTTGGTTGCTACATCAAACTGTCCAGGTCTGTTAAGTGACAAGTGACAAGCATCTATATCCACTACATTAAAATATACCTCATCTTTGGACTTGCCCATAGACAAGGTACATTGTATTTGTATCATTCTATTACTGGAATCTTCTCTACTTTCTTAATTTAACTAATGAAATATGGATTATAATGTCTTTCATTCTTTAAACATAGACTCTTTCCAACATCATCCCCAATAATATCTCCCAATTACCGCTTTCAATAATCACATCAAACAAACAATCAATGATAGTGCACCTAGTTTGGAACAATTGATGTCTTTGACTGTTATTCTCTTGTTTTGGAGATAACATCATCCGCCCCATCATGTCATTCTGTGCATCATCACTATCATCCTCATACTTGTCATCGCTATCAAAACCACAACAAATCACACGATTGTCCTTCTCTTATTGTACCACACGAAATGCTTTTTCTAGACGACAATTACTAGATCTATGGCCAAATTGGTTGCACTTGAAAAACTTCTTAGAAACTGATTTGGTATGAGGATTCATAGTTTTTCCCCTTCCTTCTCTATCACCTTCTGGTTTGTAATTGCTTCAGTTATTGCGTACCATATATAGAGCGGCATGTTCTTAATAATTACCCCCATGTAATTCCTGTGAAAATAATCCAGCATATTCTTCTCCACAGCATCAATTTAGAGTCTAGAGCAATACTTTGTGCTTTAGATAAATTTCGCAATACCTTTTCTCTTTGATATCTGGATTTAAGCCCTTCAAATATTTGGCAACTTCCTGGCTTTTAGTCTTCCCCAAATCATTCCTTTGTCAGTCTCATAAGTTCTGCCATATATTCGTGTACAGGTTTCTAACCTTAATGACATCTTTGATATCACTGGCATAAAATATGTTCATAATCAGGAGCAAGAAAATCCTTTAGTAAAATCGCTTCATTTCCTACCAGGTTCCGACTGATGCTCAACTCTTATGGAACCTTCTGGATTGTATTATTTCCACCATGTAGAAGGTCCACCTTTCAATGTACATGTGAAAAGTTTCACCTTTTCCCTTTTTTGATGTCCATATACTTGAAAAACTTATTTACTTCTGTAAACCAATCTTAAGATTCCCCAGTTTTCAGTTTTCCACCAAAAAAGAAGTATATACCTTTAAACTGAAGTTGCTACTATCCTTGTCATCATACATAAACATTTCTTCCTTATCCAGCATTTCTCGTAGGTTTTGAAAAGGAAGCATCCTCTTCATTTAAATCCTCCATGGCGATCTGTTGTCTACGACGGCATAACCATTTCTTCCTTATCCAGCATTTCTCGTAGGTTTTGCAAATGAAGCATCTTCTTCATCTACATCCTCCATGTAGATCTGTTGTCTACGACCATATGCAGGAATTGGTCTACCAATGGGTTACCAGCGAGTTAAATCTTCTACAGTATGTGCCCTTTTGTTATTCTAGTTTATGGTGGTGCCTATGCTTAAAGGGTCAAACCAATCTGTAGTTTCTTTAAAACATCGTTCTAATTACTGGAGTTTGAGATCCTTTCATTGCTCTAAAGCTTTCAATGCCAGCCTTTGATTTGGTATGATAGATCTCTAGGTTTTGGTCTTCTGATCTCCATCATGAGAACTGCTGACTATTTCACTTTGGTCACCTACTAGATTGGGCGATATTTTTAACTCAAACTACCTGACACTACATATAACAAGAACAAAGACTACCACTTGATTATACTTTTAGGATTTGATGAAAACACAAACATAAGCTTAACTTGAAATAAACTTCCTTAATGTTATTAGCGTTGAGAAAAATACTAAAACATAGGATTCCTAGTTGAATAAGGAAAGCTACTAAGGCTCATTTAATTGAGCTTGCATGTCCGTGTCAATGTGTGAGTAGGAGCACATGTATGTCTATGTCTCTGGGATCACTTTCATTTTGTTCCACAGTTATAGCAGGTGCCCTTCTTTTGTGAAGGACAGTCACAAATGTTATTTTATATTTGAGGCTAAAAAGTTTCAGTTCTTCCATGAGCTTTTGTGTAACTGTGAGGGTAGAACTAGAAATATTCAATTGGCAAGGTAGATTCCCTTCTTTGGGCAACCCTTGGATGTGCCCGTGTTTCTCTTGTTTCTGTTTTTCTCATTTTACATGGCCTCCCCTTAATAACTGGTATTACAAGACCTGTAATGGCCAGTGTGTTTAAAGGATTCCAGTATTTGCCATTCCCAACTTCCTACAGTCCCTCAACATTGCATAATAGTTGAGCGAGATGTTTAAATAACATGTTTTGTATCTAATGCTTTCTGCTATTCCTTGGTCTCCTGGTTTTTTATTTCGTTTCAGGGTAGGATGATGATAGTGAAGTATGCTGATACTCACAAGAGTAAAACAACCCAGGCGCAATTACCTCCACCAAGGGCTCCTGGACCCTTACCGGCAGCCACTGGATATGCGCAACCTGGAAAAGTACATGGTGGGACTTCACCTCTTGGCTACGGGTATCCTCAGGCTATGCCATCATATGATTCATATCCTTCTCCATATCCTGGTCCTCCCGTAGTACCTGCCCCATATCCACCACAGCCTCAAATTCCTTATGGGCAAGTTGGGATGAAGAAAGAATCTTTAGGCTTTTCACCACCACCACCTGTAGGATTGGCCGGATACCCTTATTATCACCTTCCTAAACAATAAAATCTTACATAAGTGGAATATAAATGATTTAAAGCTTCAACTTCTTGGATCTTTTTCAAGTAGATTAATGGATATTTTGAAGAGAATGGATATAAGATGCTTATATTTGCGGGGCATTCTAAAGTCTTGGCATTGGGTATGACTTTTCATTATAGTTTCGCCAACTTTGTTTTATATGGTCCCCTGAGAGCAGGATTTTTTTAGTTAATTGTGTGTTGATATTTATGCGACGATTTCGGTTGCATTGTATAACTCATTCTTATGGTTGCCCAATATGCGTGTAGTAGTTATCGACTCAGAATATGATATTATTTGTGTGAAGGATGAGGCTGACCAAAAATATTCATATCCAGTGCTACAGTAATGGAAACTAGAAAAAATGATCGAGCAGCTTGAGAAACCTCTGGCAGTTCTCTCTGAATCTGGGAAATAAGATCCAGTTCATATTAGGATTCTCAAATCTTGATAAATACATTCGATCCAAGGTTCTGGAACATTCTTTCATTTAACATTTTTTATTCTCCATGTAAAAGTTTTAGCCTTTTATCTGTATATCTCCAAGTTAGACATGACCCATTTGCAGAAACTTAAAAAACCATCTATTATGGTTAATAGCCGTAAGACCCTCTTATGGTCCGTCAAAGTGGTCATTTAGAAAAAGAAGAAGCTTGGATTCTTATGTACACAAGTATTAGCCTAAACAGAGAATTGTGATGCATTGGATAAACGCGCTCTTCGAATTTCACTTTCTACAAGAAGAGAAGCTCATGCTGACTGCTAGAGAAGAGTTCTCTATTTTTGGAAACACTGCCGGAGTATTTACATTGCACTAAATGCTCTTACAGTTTACAGCTGCTAAGCATACAAGTAAAGCCCACCTCATTTCCTTCAGGAAACGTTTCTCTCTTTTGTATCTTTTTATGTAGCAGAAAGCAGTCAAGATTAAATAAATAAAAAGAAACAAGAGGGTTGGAGCAATCAACCAACATAATTGGTAGCCTTCAGAAAGAAGACGATAAAAGACAAAAATATACAGAAGTCCACTGTACTACTGTAATATGACACTTTCCAGGCTTCTCTTTTCGCGGTCGTGGAGTCTGAAAGTGAAACCTAACAGCCGTCACTTCTTTTTCTATGGTGGTACTTTCTATGTTCATATGGTGGTACTTTCTATGTTCATACACTTTCCATGCTTCTCCGGTCAAGTGAAGAGCCAAAGGTAGAGAAGTATTCAACTCAAACTGTGCTAGATTATTTCAATGATCATCCTAAACAATATCCGTTTTAAGTTTTGGAGGTTGGACATGATGGAAAATCTGACCGGGATGTTATCTGTATACAATAGAATAATTATAAAATTATTCATTTTAATTTTCCGAAGCCAGTATCACTTAAATTTTATAAAATAATTAATACTCAAAATATAATAAAAGCATAAATTATAATTCACACTTTTTTTATTGTTTCTTTTGAACTATTTTTTAAATTTGATTTATCTTAACTATCATATCCGCATGTTCGACTTCTAACAATATCCACATAATATGATATGACAACGCTAAAATTATTGTAGAGAGGGTTAAGCTAATCTCTTGGAGTCTAATACTATTTATAATAGGTTTTAAACGTTTTAATAATTTAATTCAAATTAAATTTTAATTTTAATTAAAATTATAAATAATTCTAATTAAATACTAATTATGCTTGAACAAGATCTAATATCTTATAATGATTCTTATTTATTAAATATCTCATATCATAAAGTTTCTCAAACTTTATAATCAAATCTAACTTGATTTAAATATCTTTTCTTTATTCAACTCATATTTTGTGTATGATCCATTAAGTTCACAAATATGTTAGTAATTAATATGAATTATAATCATAAATTATATTTAAGATTAGCTTTAATCTATCTTTAATTTTCTAATTAAATAATTTATATCTATATATCAAAATTGACGTTTAGTAACTCATTATGTCCACTCAAATATTTATGAATGTTAAATTCGTTTTAATTAACCTTTCCATACATGATTTTTTTTATATAATTCAATTATTTTATCATACAATATTATGATTAAACATAGAACATAGTAATAATGTGTATTTTATTTAAGTCCAATCATGTCAGTTCTCCACCATTAGTAATTGATTCAATTAATGACATTTAAAAGCTATTGTTCAAGTGTTATTTCACCTTAGTTAAGGATTTCATGAATCAATACTAATCGAAGAACAATAAAAGATTATTCGTAATTACTTTAGGATAATAAATCTTATATTGATCACTCAACTACCTCCATAAAGTTCATGCTATATTTAATGATTATCTGCTGAGTTATCTTTAACTAAAATATGTTATAAATAGTATCAAAACATAATAATCACTATATGAGATAACTTTAGAGATCTCAAGTCAAATGATTTCTTTGACAATCATTAAAATGATAATTTCTAAAGTATAAAAGTAATGTTCCAAGTGGGATTTTTATATGGGATCAATTCAATGAACTTATTCTTTAACAAAGACTCATACATTTGTCTAAGTGTCTCCATATTGTAGTTTATTATATCGACTACTTCCTTCATAAGAAAGAAACATAATATGAACTAGTTTTTTTATGCTTTATTATTGTCAAGTCTCAATAGAATAGTAACTAGGAATAATTTAATAATAATATATGTGTAATATGAATCTCATAATTATAATTTTATCATAATTTCATTGTAATGTATATTTATCTCATGGACTTCATCATATACGTTTAAATATATATAAAATAAATAATGTCTTTAAATAATTATGTTACTAAACTACAACTAACCAAATGACTGTAAAGTATAAACCAACAATCTCCCACTTTCTCAATCGTTTGAGTATCTTATCGTATCACCATATGATGATCATGTTACTATTGAGATGGTGGTTTTATAAAAGAATTCTACAATATTCTCTACAATGAGCACTTGCTTAAATCTTATTACTTTCAACTTAATTATTATCATAATTAAGAGAAATTACACAAATTAATACATACTTGGATCTTTAATGAAACTTTAGCTTCTTTTGTATGCCTAAAGGCTCTAATATTCTATAGTATATTATGTCTGAACAATGAAAGGAACTATACCAAGTTCATAAAGAACTTTTGATTCAAATAATCATTTCCAATAAATGAAAAATGTTTTTGGCATTATTAACAATTAATGCTACATTAGAACCTTTCAAATCTTAAAATAATATTTTTTCAAATATAATATTACTAGGATTTGCTTGTAAAGTTAATATCCTTATAAAATTGAACTCAAATATTAACTCATATATAGAATAATAGATATTTTTTAATGCTTTACAAGTATTAGATAACTCAAATACTAAACATTTTTGGTACATTATCTACAGACTTGGATTAGAATAGGTAAACAACTTTCAATCTATCTATATAGATCTTATTCTAAGAATTAAATTTTTACTTTTCTTATCCAATAAGAGTTGTTATTAGACAATTAAATGAAAATATAAATTATCATTCTCTCTATGAAAAATATGTCTCTACATACTCCTATTGAAAATGACAACTATACTTCCACTTATCTTATCATAAAATTCACATTCATCTTTAAAATAAACTCTTTAAATTCATCATAAAATTAAATCTTCTAATGTCTCATAGCCTTTCAACTATACATCAAATGTATCAGCAAAGGCACTAGTTTCAATTGAATATATTGTTATGAGAGTTGAACTTTTCAAATTTTGTCTTACTTTTATTACTTATCCTGAAAACTATTCTCCTATAAATATTCATTAAAACAAATAATTTGTTTAATGCATCTATAAGATTATATCTAACCTTGTAATCTTCTATTATCTAATTTAGTTCTAAATTTACTAGATAATATGCTTCAACTAAGCCTCACATCTCAAAGTCATTTATTTTGAATCTTTTAAAGTCTTAACATTTCGTATCTAATTTGAAATTAATTATTATAATTGGAACTTTCAAAGGTAAGCTACAATACTAAGCTTAGCTATAGAAGAAATAAATATTGCATTATACAATATCTCATATTATAGTTTTCTCCTTATACAAATCCATACTCGAAACTCATTTTTTATAGATAACCAAAAATTTCGAATCTCATCACGTCGATCTCGTTGAAGTGCTCTATCATTCTCAATGTTTAATTTCGACTTAGATTTAAATAATTTGAACTTTTCAACAAATTGAAATCAATATTTCATTTTATTCATATGACTATATCATATAAGACATTAGTATATTTAACGAAATAAAAGTATCATCTTTTTATGAATTATTATTCTATCCAATACATCATGTGTATATATTTAACAATTCAATAACATCATCATCATTTCACCAAAGGTTGATTTGGTCATTCTTCAACCCAACAAGTTTCATAAGTTTCATTTAGTTCATAATCAAAAATATACATCTATCTTTGTATGTAATATATGATTCTCATTACATTGATTTAACCAAACTTGTATTAAAAATAGTCTCGGGTTTCTAACTTTATATTTTTTCCATTTATGTTAAGCATAAGTTTTCTTTGATCCAACATATACAAAATATTTGTATAAATTTAGATCAATTAGTTTTACTTAACATTGTTGTCATATCATGCGTTCATCATTGTAATAATGTTGAATTTAAATTCAATATCAAATATTCATAAGCATAAACTAGAAATACATATGACCTCTATTATTAGGTATAAGCAAGAAAATTCATGCAATCGTTTTTCTTCTAATGAAAATTATGATCATATTTTAACAAAGTTTTTAATTAATGTCCATGATTATGCTTTTAGTAGGCTAAATTGAGTGAAACAATTTTACCAATGTACTATACCTTTTAGCTCTACTTCATGCAATTTCTTATATCTTGCTATCAGGATATTGACATACATCTTACATATTGTAATCAAAATTTATGAGACATTAGTCAACTCAAAATATGATTACATTTTGTTATCTACATGATATTAACATATCTTTAAAAATATTTCGCTAAATCCTCAATAGGAATTAATAGCAAAAAGGCATAATGGACAAATAAATTTCCTTTATGACTTTGATAACTTTTCTTAAACAAAACTTATATCCAAGAAATTTGGTTCATTAACTCTTAGTATCAATTATACTAAACAAGACAAATTCCACTCAGAACAAAATATAAATGTAAGAAAAACAAGTATTGGTTCTATATTATGACTACCAAATAAGATCAAGACTTTAATCATATATTTGGTTACTCCTACTATTTTATTAAAAGTGATAGTCCTTACTACTATTTGTAAAGATTACTCTAATCGTGTTAGTGGGCTAAGATTTTATTCAAATTTAATTGGTCTTGAGTTCACTCAATAAACCAATTAAACTTAAATTGGATAGATAACAACTTTATCAATCACATCTCATGTGACTCATAGATCTGTTAGGTGACAACTCTTTCTAAAACAAATTTATATGTTATTCCTAAACATGCCTTTATATTCATGTAATCATCAATTTGCTAATCCAAATCACATAAATTTAGTTAAGTATAACTCATTACTATAAGGCTAAACATATTTGGGTTAAAGCGACCTTAAGGTTGCTTATTAAGCCTAACAATAAACAGAACTCTAGTTTATTCTTAGAATAATGAAAGGTAACAATTATGTTCAAAACAAGTACTTAATTTTTTTTTTGGTTACAAGTACTTAATATTTTAATAAGGAATTTAATAAACACAAAATTGCATGTAAAATATCATACCTATAAAACATAAAATTTTGATATACACCCAATATGCATGAAATATCAAGCTTTGCTTAATTCTAGTTATTGATCTTCATAATCTAAAATAATATTTCCAACTACTTGGATAATCAAATTAGATTAAACTCATTTATTGTTAAATAAATTAATTTCTTATTCCAATAGAAATTTAATTTGATTTGAAAAATTAGAAACCATTTCCAATTATCTTGACTACTCTAACAAATTTAATAGAAAATAATTTTCATTAAATTACGTTGCTTATTTATTATAATTTAGAACATATTATTTTTCAAAATTATATAAGTAACACATTATAATCCAATTAGAAAACTAATTCTATTCTCATTAGAAATAACTTTTCCTTAATTAAAAAATTATTTTATAATATTAAAAGGAAAATACTTTCAAAATTAAATAAGCTACTTCAAATCTAATTAAGAAAGTCCTTTATATTGTTTATTTTGAGATTGGTTTACTAATTAATAAGAAATTCTTTCCTTAATAAATTAGAATCATAAATTTAATTTATCTCAATCAAATTGAAATAAATAAACTTTAATCAAGAAATATCTTTCTTAATAATCAATTAATTTCAATCTAATTGAAAATAATTAATTTTATTCTAAAAATTTAATTGAAATAATTGAATTTATTCTGAAAACAATCTTTCTAAAATTAAATAGAAATAAAAATAATTATTAATTTTAATCATATTAAAAAAATAGTTACTTCAAAATTGGAAATTAAGATCTCGTCTTAATTAATATAATATCATTACATTAATTTAACATCATTTAATTATGAAAGATAATCCTTTTAAAACTTTGTTTGATTCTAATTATTGATTTGATAACTAACTTAATATAATAATTCAATTCTTTGAAAAATTAAACTAAAATTTAAAATATTCCTAATAAAATTAACCTATTGAAAAAAATTTTCAAATAATTATAAAATAATTTCCCAACTTTATTAGATATTTAAACCACTTTAATATTGATTAAATCAATTTAAGTAAAAGGAAGACTTAAAAAACATAACTAAAAGAAAAACAAAATTTAAGTGGGACTATTTGGCTTATATACTACAGGCACCAGAATGTGCATGCGCCAGACACGTTTGTCCCACTATGGGTTTCTTTCTCCCGCTTAGGGTTTCCACCCCTTTTATTTTCTTCTTCCTCTTGGTTCTAGTTCCTCCTCTCTCCACTATAAGATAATTATTGATTGCCGACAGAAAAATACTGATGGAAACAATACTGTTGATAATTACCGATAGAAAATCACATTATGTTGGTGAAATTGTTGTAATATATGGTAATTTGTGATGGACAAAACACTTGTCGGTAAAGATGGATGAGCAATTATCTCGTTGATTTTTGCGATGAAATATAGCGACGGAATAGAAACCACTGTCAGTAAAAGAGGCGCGAATGAAAGGCGACAAAAAAAGCATCGTTGAAATTATTGAATTATAAGATTTAAGTGTTCAAATAACATTATATTCTTTCATATAATAATTTCTTTATGTAGGTATTAGAAAATCTAATAGAGAACAAGTTCACGTGTGATCTTGTAAACGGACCTCTGTGAACTATTAAATCGTATCTAGTGTATTTTGTTAATTGATACAAATATCATATAGAATATTATGGTCATAGTATGATAACAATAAATAGTGGAGTTTGCATACAGGGAGAATTGATAGATTACTATGGTAAAATTATTGAGATACTTGAAATTGAGTATCTTGCATTACCAATAAAGCGAAGTGTGATATTTAAGTGTGACTGGTTTGATCCGACTCCAAATGTTGGTACAAAAGTGCATAACCGATATAATCTAGTTGAAATCAAAAACCAAAGAAGATTGAGACAATTTGAATCTTTTGTGTTGGCAATGCAAACAAACGGGTGTGTTATGTCCCTTTTTCCAGCTTAAGACGAGATAAGTCAGATTGGTTCGCCATTTGCAAATTTAAACCTAGAGGTGTTTTTGAATCATTTGGAATAGGAGAACAGAGAATTGAAAGTGAAGGATTTCAGGAAGATGTTTATGAAATAAATACATCTGTCACATATGATGATAATGAACCTTTGAACGATCCATCTAATGAATATGTTGAAATTTCATCTGGAGAGGATGACGAGGGCCAGAGATTTGAAGAGGAGCCAGAGTTTGATTCTTATTCTTCAGAAAAAGAAGATGACTATAATTTACAATTAAGTGATGATAGTGATTAATTTGTGTCTGTAATTGAATATTATATTCAACAAATCAATTATTTCCTTTTCAGTGTATTTTGTAAAATATTGAATTCAAATTCTTAATCAAGGAATGTCGACACAACGACTAGTTCTGGATGGTACTAATTCATTTCGTTGGGAGGATTGTGGCAAAATTGTCCCCTACTGAAGGAATAAACAATGTAGGAAAAATCTCCACTTCATACACTAATGATCGTTTACTTTCATGGCTGATCTTCTGCTTCAAGGTGTTTAGTATAATCTGAACAGCGTCACTTTCTTTATTATGTACTTCTCATTTCCTTTTATGAAGCTATTATATATATATTCACATTTGATGGTAATACTACATGTTGTTTTAAGCTTCCTTGAATCTCAAAAATGACATATATGCCCACAGAGGCAGAAGCAATGTCACAACATTCCGTAATGGATTAGGAAAATCAATTGTTTTGGAAAATTCATCAATTCAACAGACCTCGTCTAGACATTCACATACGCATGTCACTCTAACTTTGGTTCATTTAACGGTTTTCTAATATAACAATATCTAAGTTCAATACTAATTTTGTTTTAGGTAAACCGTTTCGTACTGGCAGTTTATCTAGAGAGTTTGTCTTCCATGCTAAATCTGGCAACTTATTCACTGTATCCTCTACAAGTTTAGCTATAATGGAAACGTTGTTGCAAGAAGGTGTTAAAAAACCTACACCTGAGGGAAGAACTATCACTGTTTCAATTGGTGTGTTTGAACATATTATAACCCTTCTCGGGAATCTAGACATTGGGGACTCATTTACCTTTACTGACTCTCATATCACTTGAAATCTAAGAAAATAATTATATTTTTGCCATTTATCGATGCAATACACTGGACTCAGCTTTAAAGTTGATTTATTGTTGTATTGTAAGAATTTGTCAAATAACCTCCCTACTAGTTAGTGGTCAAGCTGCGTACTATTGAATGTGGACTGTTATTGTTCTTATTCTATGACTGTAACAATTGTTAACCTTCTAATTCAAAGTTTGTACTTGAATATTATATTCAACAAATCGCTTTATTTCCTTTTCAATATATTATGTAAAATATTGAATTCAAATTCTCATAATTCTAGAAAATTCAATAAACAATGAATTTCAGCTACAAATATGCCACCAAAGAGACAACATGATATAATGCAACCCAGGTTCAGGTAACAATTCAGAGGTACTTACTGTCAAGGTGAACCATCACACTCTACAGCTGCAACTGAATCACCTCCTCTCCCTCTAGTTACTACAATTGCAGATGACGCATCACTTGATGTTCCTAATGTTACATCATCCACCACTCTTACATCATCCCCTACCCCTATAGCGGATGAAAGAACCACCAGCCTGGAGCTGAGGTACCTAATGAAAGAACTTACATAACAATTGTCAATGATCTGTAAGTGAAATCATATGAAACACTATATGTTTATCATTAAGTTATAGGTTTAAAATTTTACAAATGGTATAAAATTATTTGTTTTTATATTAGGTTGATTCTGTCTGAACCGTGCTGTAGAAATATGACAACTAAATTTAAGGAGAAGATTGATCTTGAGGGTTATGTATAGAAGAATATCTATCAGGCCACAAAGACATTTTACTTTCAAGAGTTTGAGGTATAATAAAAAAATTATTTTATTTTTTAATTGATTTATATACATTAATTAGATTAATATTATTACATGATAAGTATTTATCGAATTTTTTTCCTTTTATTTCAGAAAGATTTTTTTAGATTCTGAATTTGATGCGGTCATACATAAAGTATGGGAGAGACGAGCATGTTCACGTTATCGTGACTTTATTAGTGTGATACAACAGGTTGGTGTATGACCGCCTTATATTTCTAAGCAAATATGAAGTCATGGCAACAATATTGGACATCACCTAAGGCAATGTCTATTTCAGAGCGTAACTCGACCAATAGATGTGGAGGACCATAGGGAGAGAGTCTTCCCGTACAAACGGGAGGATCAATTACCCACCACGAGCATGTAGAGAGACTTGTAAGCATATAAAATTTACACTTATATTCTAATTGTTTTACTTTACTGTATTTCAATTTAAATTGATGTGTGAATGTTGGAATGAAAATATGT
>JAOTIZ010000004.1:25591231-25602867 GCA_027123425.1 Erythroxylum panamense
TTATTATTAAGATTTTTGAAAGCATGGTTGATGTAAACAGTAAACTAGTAAAGTATACAGTACAACTGTACAATATATCAATTTGCAATTTTTAAAAATTTTAGGGAAAATTTTTATAAATTTATAAAATTACCCGAAACGGTATCCGGTACCTACTAGTACGGTACAATTTTGTTTTAGAATTCAATCCGGTACTAAGCCTGGTACGGTATTCATAACTTTAGGTTGAATATATATTTAACTTATTATACTGTATGAATAATTTTTTTTTAGTTTTTCATCTTATAGTTCAAATACTATACTATATTATGAGCTTTAGTTTTTTCTATAAAAACTTTTTTAGAACTTAATAACTAAAAGTTGAATGTGACGTTACAGTTATATATAAAATTAACATTAAGGTATGTTTTGAATATCATTAACCACCTATAGTTTGTTTTATGATCACCTAAAACATGAACAAAAATATTAGAATTAGATTGATATATAGGTTGGGTTTAATTAATGTCCAAATAAAAATTTAAATTCATATTAAACCCACCCTATAAAATAAACTTAATTTCAAACTTAAATATGGCTTATTATAATAAAATTTGAACCTAACTCATAAGTTTTCACCTTTAAAAAAATTTAATGATTATATAAAATATGATTATAACACAGTAATATTGATTTATATCTTAATATATAAAATTATATTAAAGTTTAATACTAATACTTTATCATTTGTCAAATGAAAATAAGCATAAAATGGTTTTAAAATAAAAATTATATTTTTTACAAAAATCTTTAATAAACTACACTAAAGTTCTTGAAAGTCACCATCTTTTTCTCGATCCTCATCACTGGAAAAAGAAATCTCCATCTTTTCCTATAACAAATAATTGAAATGTAATAAGTAATTTAAAAGTATAAGCAAAAATTTGTAACTATTTGCATGATTAAATCACCTAAAATAAGACCTTCTACGATCATCCAATTCTAAAAAATAATGAGAGATTTTATTGTATTTAGTTTGAGTGAATATTGAGACGGATTTACCATCTTTTCTAGTTAAACTAAATGCATATTCTGAGAGCAAAGTAGGAATAGTTAAAAGATCTCTAGTTAAAAATACTCAAAGTAGAAAATCTTTTAGAATTCACATTTCAATATCTAATATATTAATGTCAATATATGAATCTATGGCATACTCTTTCAAATAAATATCTAACCCATATTACTAAGTTTAGGATTGACCATTCACCTCAAATACTCTTTGTAATCAAATTCTTATGAACCACTACTTCATTTACTGTTATTTGAACTAGTAGAAGATTCAATATTTTTAGTGATGTTACCTTCTCCATTACTTTTGTAACACTTAAGCATCATGAGTAAGATCTTTTTCACTTATTCAATAACAATAGATGTAGTAGAATTATCATAAGGTTATAGAATAGCAAATGTAAATAGAAGCCATTTTGAAGCAGGTGTCCTAAACATTAGCACATGACAATAACTAAGAGTACTCGGACCTATACTTACTAAATTTCTTCAACATATCATAGATTATGCTAACCATAAATAGAAAAGGGTTTCTATGACAATTTAAATATTTTTTAATTTTTATACAACTTTTCAAGTAAACATTTGATGTTGGGTATTTAAACTAAAAAAGAATAATGTCATTCCATAAAATACTTTCAATAACTTCTGAAGAACTTCCACTTTACATAGTTCCCCATTAGTAAGTAAAAAAATAAAAAATATTATCTAATTATGCCTCAATGAATTTTATTATAATTAGTCCTATTATAATAAAACTCAAAATATGACAAGAATATCTAACTTGAAAAAATTGCCCATTATAAAGTAATGAACTACTTATAACAATGTAAAACTTGAGAAAGTTGAACATATTATCATTATAAGAAGCATCGTCTAATAAGATTGATAAAATCTTCTTATCAACCTTCTATTGAGCCAAGCAAAGAGGTACATCATTGGTAAGTGATAATCTATCAAAAGGAGGTTTTGATGTCTTAAAAATAATTATCCTTTTCTGCAACTTCCACTTGTTATCAATATAATGAATGGTAATGCAAGCATATTCCTCTTTAATACTTCAGTCTTCCAATTATCAGAAGCCAAGCAAATATGTCACTAATTGGTTGATATGTTGAGCAAGAAGCAAGGCTCATAACATATCTAAATGCAAGTAATTCAATAATGTGAAAGGAAGTTTACCAATAACGATCATTATATTAATTGCCTTAAGCAATTCAAAAAAATCACATTTCATATTTTTCAATAAAATAATACCATTATAATCAAATTTAATTCCAATCACAAATTATTTTATATCATTATGCTTTTTCTTTATAAATTTTTTATAAATGATGAAGTAATTAAGAAGAAGTACCACTTATAAATTGAGCAGAAAATTCTATCCCACATTAATTGTATTAAAGTTTTAGATTTTCTTCTATTATTTTCTTAGCCACAAAGTTCCATAAAACAAACCACAACTTTTTATTTCAGGCTAATTATTGATAGTAAAGAAAAACTTATTGTTGTTGTTATTGTTGTTGTTATTATTATTATTATTATTATTATTTATTAATTAATTAGTTTTATAAAATAAAATAAATTTTTTGCCTATGTTGGAGAAATGGAGTTATTCATTTATCTCTTCTTCTTTTTTTTGAAAAATTGCAAATACTGACATTATATTTCAGCTTCATTTTTATATAATTTCTGATATTGTCCAATAAATTACTTCATGTATGAGTACTTTTCACTGAAATTCAAAGGATTTGGCTCTAACTCTATACGGTCAGGTCCTCCCAACAAAGTGCACGGAAGGAAGAAAGTGGATCCATTCCACGATGTAAAATATCAAATGAAAGAGATCTTACAATTTTAGTCAGGAATTCGTTTGGCCCTTTTTCTTGATTTCACTATTTAATAACTCATAATCGGATTTTGAGGTCTGCTCCATCAAGTAGAAGAGTGGCATAGTAGAGCGACGATAGCCAGGTCTTGCCCTCGACAAGAACAGCTTATCGATTGGAGCAAACCCCTCGACAAGAACAGCTTATCGATTGGAGCAAACCTCCCATGGAGTGGATCAAACTCAACATTGATGATGTGTGCAAACGGGCTGCTTCCTTAGCTACTACCGGTAGACTTCTTTAGGACAGCGACAACCACTAACTGGGAGAATTCACACAAAATCTTAGTCGGTGCACTCCAGTAACCACATAACGCTAGGGTTTGTATACCGGGCTGACCTTTGCGTGAGATCGACGGATCGAGCTTGAAGTAGACTCCAAAACAGTGATAGATATCATCTCTATCCCATATCACCGAGTCAGGACGCTCCATTCTATAGTTCTAGGCATTATTGAGTTGAGCCCGCACGGGTAGCTTGGTTGGCTATCTAACAGGGTCAATTGGAACAAGGTTCTAGGTTCGATTCCCGGTCACAGAAAGCAGTTGACCACTCTGTTAGGAGGCTGACCAAGATTATACCGTGATTCAATCCTCCACCGGTAGTCGAGCTTGTGACTAGAGACCATTGGATTGGGGTAGCAAGGCATTATTGAGTTGTTTACTAAAAATTGGTATATTATTTATCGGCACGTATATCAAAAAAATAATAAATGCATCGACTGGTTTACTAATTATGTCGATCATTTTGATGTTTATGTCAGTTATTTTACTATTATACCTATAGGGTGCCACGTGATGGTACTAGAGTATTTATCGTGAATTTGTTTCGTAATCTCTGTTCAGTTTCCGTTTATATAAATAAATAAATAAACTCATAATCGGATTTCGAATAACAAAACATGTATACAACCACCCCAAATCTCCTGTCCAAATTACCCAGTATCAACCATGTCCAAGTGGATCTAAGTACTGGGTAATTTGGACAGGGGATCACCACTCGTATACAACACGCTTCTTTGCTATCTTCCAGTTCCAGCTCACTCACTTCCATTTTATAGTTCGTTGCTCAGTTATCTCAGCCCCCAGTTTAACTATCAGCCCTCGAACCTGGTTAATATCAACCTATTTTAAGTTTCAACCTTTTCACTTGCTTTCTCTTTCCTCACTTCATTGCTAATCTGGATCATCTTTAGATCCTCATTCAGATCATAGCTTCCCCATTTATTTTCTCTCTTGCTTGTTCACTTTAGCAAGCCATTTCATTTTGTTGGTCAAATGTGGTTCTTATTTGTCGTAATGAGATTCTAAGAAGTGGGCATCGCGTAACAAAATATGCAGATCGGGGATATCTACAAGGTCAGCTTCTTCTCTATTCTTTCAGCAGCGGTTGAGAAAAAATAAATTTATGTTTCTGCAATGTGGTCAATGTATTAACAGTTTAAAATTGTCTTTTTGGTTGGATGAAGTGGCAGAACAATACGTTTGACTCTTTAATAGCTTGAACTGCATTTTATGTTGATAGGATAGAAGATACGATCTCTCATAATACGGATTATTTGGGCGTAAAGTTTATATAGATACGGTGTAGGTTTCAGTTGTTTAGTGGAATGCGTCTGCTCCAGTGCTTACAATTTATGATGTCGCCTTCTGTAAATTGCGGTGCATGTCATGCCATATGATTCAACTCCCCTGTCCCTGTCCCCTCCCCCATTATTTTATCACCAATTTGCTGATGAATTTGAATCAGGAATTGATTTTTCTTTTTCAGAACTATATAAGAAGGGAAGTAGGATTTCCTGCTTAGACTATTCCTGAATCAGGTTTAACCTCCATCGAACTTGAACTTGTGGAACATCTTTCATGGTTTTTTTTCCCTTTTATTTGGTGGTGTTAAGGACTTTAACATTGCAGTCCTCTTCAAACAATCAAGAAGCCAATAAACTAGTTTGTAGAATAAGTTGGCATGAGCTACCTTTATTTATTCCTCGTCTCATGAGTGGATCAAAATCGCCAAAGGAGAGAAAACATGAACAAAGATAGAAGAACCCATACAACAATAAAAAGGAGGAACACCCCATAACCCAGAAGAAGTTTAATGGATTTATATGCATTAATAACATTGAGAAACTTGAACATCTTGCCATGTGATTATTGCTTAAATTATAAAATATAATAAAAGAATTTTGAGTTATAATGTATGCCCTAGAAAATCAAGTTTATTATATGTCTTATGTTCAAATTTGGTGGTTTGTGCTTAGTTATAGATTGTTGTCTTAGACTGTGAGTCTAACCTTATCACGGTTAACTCTATGCAGAAGTATTAGTTTATGAGATTCTAGGTCTTTTTGGACTATGGGAAGAGGTAGAGGCAAAGGGAAGAAACAGACTCTTATTGCTTCGCATGAAAATAATGGACATGATGAAGAAGAAAACTTTCCAACTTATAAAATAAGAGAAAAGTCAATAAAAACCATGAAAGACGAAATTGGAGAAGAAGAAGTTGAGAAGATAGAGGAACATATTGATAATGGAATAGATTCAGTCTCAGGGAAAGATGTTAAAACCTTGGAATCTGCTGGGAATGGAAAGAAGAGGAAAATGTCTGACCATGCCAAAGAAAATACAATTTCCATAGAAAATCCAATTTCCATGAAAGAGGAAGATGGAAATGGGACAAGGTTAACTACTGATGATGCAATGAAGATGGTTGGGTTCCGACAAAATGGGAGCAGAAGGAAAAACAAGCCTAGACGAGCTGCAGAAGTGGGTATTGAGTGCTAATGAAGTTTTGTTGTGTTGTTTTCTTGGTTTCTTGGACGGGTAAACATTAGTACTTATAAGGTCTGGATTATTTGTTTACATATCATATCTCCTATTGTTAAGTGCTTAACTTCTTACATTATCTCCTGAGTTCAATGTAGTAGGACTGGATGTTTTCATTGAGGGCTTTCAAACAAAATAAATTGCATCCAGAAAATTACCTTAACCCAAAAAAAAAAAAAAAAGAAAAGAAAGTCGCTCCTCTCCTTTCATTATCCTTTCCCTCTGATCAGATGCTTCATTTTCTTCTTGTTTATCTAATGTTTTTGGCTGTGAGAAGGGCCATATTGTATTGGATAAGTATACTGATATTTGGTGAGCATTTATTAGTTTAAAGAGCTTTCTTTTGGCTTTTATTGTCAGATAACTACCCAAGAAAAATTTTGTCAATGATGCTTGAAATTTGAGCTATCTAAACTTGATTAGAATCACACGTGCAAACTTAAGAATGGATGCTCTGTTGCAGAGCTAGACTTAGAAGAATAAGATGAGTGCACGCAAAAGAGGCCCTGTAATGGATAAGTGACAATCATCTTACTGATACCTACGAGCACAGATGCTCAGGAGATGCATCTTGATGCGTAGTCTTTGCATATTGATGACCAATGGGCTCTAGTTGTATGATGAAAGGTGAACGAATCTTAGTAAAAGAGTGATCTTATGCATACCACTCAAACTCTGCTTTTTGTCTTCACAATGTTGAGAGTTTTGACCATAATTCTTGGTCATAGAATAGAAGCATGTTGTATGAAAGTTTATGGCTAATATCAGTAGACATTTCTATTCTCTTAAAGGGAACGCGTCACTGAGAAATAATGTATATGAACAACTCAGATTGGTCATTCTATGCAGCTTTTAGCTGTCAAATATTTGCATTTACTCTCTTAAATGCAGGTTCGGCAGCTATTTGCCAGCCTTTTTCCTAGAAAATTTTTCTTGAAGGTACCTAATAAATCGCTTATACTTCCGCAACTTATATCTTTATGACTAAATGATAGAACTCTAGTCTTGAAATACTAGTGTTTTATCTATATTATTTCTATATAGCTGTAATGTATGTATCACTACAGTGTAGAAACCTAGTGTTTCTCCCTAACCAGAGCAGTTTTGCTCCTCAGAAGGTAAGAATCCTTCTGTCACTCTTCTTCAATCTATTCTTCTGCATACCTCACTCTCTCTTCTGCCCTCCTTTTATCCCCATCTGCCCCCTAGTACATTCGGTTATTCTAACTACTTAGCCACCTCAGCTGATAACCAATTTCCCTCCTAGCCCCTGTCCTTCCTTCTAGAACAATTCTCTCCCTCACCCCCGTAGATCCTAACACTAAACACATAATATCAATCAAGATTACTGGTCATACTACTTCTACATTTATTCCATTTTTTGTAAAATAAGATTTATAGTCTTTGGCAGCAGCATCACATTAATGTTGGTTTGGATGCAAATGATCTATGACTGAAATTAAAATATGTTCTTATAGGTAGTATCAGCTATAGAGGCTGAACTCTGAAATTAGCATTCTGAATACACTGCATTTCTCATTGGAGCTTTTGAATGACTTCAGATGACAGTAAGAACTTAAGAGGGAAACATATGAACTTTAAAAGTGTAAAGTACATTCATTTTTGCATTCGAGACCATTGCTTGAAAGGATGGCCAACAAGATAAAAGTAAAATCCCCTGGAGGATATAAGAGGTTGGAAGCAAAGGTTTTACTCTTCGTAACAAAGGAGACAAAGTCGTCATATATTTTTTAGTTTGCCAATCTAATGTCTTATTCTTCTGTTGATTTTGAGATGTATGGTAAAGGGGAAAAAATTGGTTTTGGTATCATCCTGATAATCAGACAAAAATGGATGACATTTGGGTTTGAGTTTGGCATCGTGTTTCTGGACTTGGTCTGGTTAGAACATGAATTGAACTTCCATTTCCTAATTTAAGGGTTTGAATTGTTAGTACGTAACATTCATTATCGCCATATTTGTGGCAAGTTTTGTAGGTTAAACAAGCAATAAGAGAGTCCATCCTCCAGAACTTTTTAAGTTTTCAACCCAAGAGAGGAAAGGTAATGATTAAAGAGAAGATATATTCAACACGGTTTAAGTCCATAGACATCAGCTGCCTGATAGAGTTTGAATTGCGGCATCTGTAGAAATCTTGCCATATCTCGTTTTGGTCAAATGACTCGCATATAGTCTTTAATACTTTATACGACAACCCCATACGGTGTTCTGATTCCCATGAAAACTTCACTTTGATTGATGTTGTTCTTCATTCCTCTTCCTCCGATAAAACATCTCAATTCATTATTTATACTCCCAACCATATCACCACGAGATATTTAGCGAGAAAATAAATTCAGTCTGTTTCGTTATTTAAAATTAAAGAGTCGAAGCAATAAAACTTCCCATGAAAAGCTGATTAAGCCTCTTGCTTACTTCATGGACGCATAATATTTATGTGTATTAGGGACTATCATAACATTAAAGGCACTAGACAAGGTATAGGGTATGGTGAAGTAATCTCGTTTGCATGATCTAACAAGTGCTCTTTGTTATAATTTTGTTATGATCATCACCTGTCGTGCAAAAGCTACCCGTTTCCTTGGTTTCCTATACAATTTCGTTTATCTCGCTTATTTATTTATAGAAACCTATATTTTAGAGAGCTAGCACTAACTTGTGTAACTAATAAAAACTACTTTTGGTCCTCGCAGTGGAGCTGATTGTGTTGCACTCCAAGGTTGTTTCCTTGGGGTCTGCCAAAAAGTTGTTTACCTGGAGGATTTCAATACTGCATTGTAATATGTGATGTTCTGATATTTCTATATCAGTATGTCACACCAACACTAACTTTTGGAACAGAAAAAGTTGATGATATCTCATGTCTGCCACAACAATCAGAGTGCCATCAGTAAATGAGAAATCAAGCCCCACAAAGCCTTTCAAGGAAACCTTCATTTTCTTGTTTTTGTTTATATTTATACACACTAGCACGTCTATGCTAGGCCCATCTTCCTACAGGTGTACATAGTTTTCAAAGATATTATTCCGAACAAATTCATATAGGGACGGCAAAACCGTCCGGCTCGGTTTGAACAAGCCATAGGTGGGTCACAGGCTGGCTACTGAAGTTTAGAGATATGTACAAGTTGATATGTAGAATTAGGAATGGCAGGTTGGTATCACCATGGTTTGATAACTGGTCAAGACAGGGACAAGTCCTAAAATCTCTTCACACATTAAGGATTTCAACATTTTCATCAGTCCACACTAGACTCAGTTCAACCTGTCCACAAACTTACTAATAAAACCATCAAGGACTTGATAAGAAGAAGTTTCAAGGTAGATTGGCATAAGATTATTTGGAGCAAGGCCTTAACTTCTAGAATATCCTTTGTACTATGCCTAGCAATAAAAAATAAGCTCAAAACCACAAATAGAATGCCTTACCTACAAGTTGATAAAACTTGTCCAATGTAACAAGAGATCACATTCTCTTTACATGTCCATTCAATAACAACACATGGCAATATTGTTATGAAATAAAATGAAGAACTGAAGAGAGAGGGAGAGGAGGAGAAAAAGAAGAGTCCAGAAGAAGAACAGAGAGCCGTAGAGAGAGAGAGAGACACACACATACACACAAACATTACTTAATTCATATCCCCTCGTGAAAGAAACCGTTACAATTCTATACTAGTTACAGCTATATAACAACTATCATATTTTTCCGTAACAATTCCTTCTCTTTTAGAAAACCTTGTCCTCAAGGTTGGAGATTTACAGAATGGACAAAAAATAAACAACTATGTGAACTTCTTTTCATCAACTTGACCACTAAGGAAAAGTATCTGCCCTCTAGTAGTAGATTTCCCAGCATCAACATGGCCAATAAACACCACATTCAAATATCGCTTCTTTTGATCTTCCATCTCCTCTAAAGGCCTAACCACTTGTGGAGCAGATACTTCTATAGCTTTCTCCACTTTTGAATCAACATGCTGTTTTTGATAGTTCAAAACGGTATTGTCTTTTGGATCTTTCTTCATTTTATCCCACTTGTCATCTTCTTCGATCCTGGAATTTCTTTCTGGTTTGGACAACCCATTAACAACTTCTGCTGAATCAAGCTGTAACGAGCTAATCTCCTCTTCAATATCTTTATATGGCTCAAAGAGTCGACCGGCTTTACTCATCTCATCTTCTGTCAACCTCTCCGAGCGACTCTGAGACGCCGGGTCTACTGATTCAGCATCTCCTCCTATTTTCTGTAGCGTTTGTATCATCACGTTCCTCAATGCTGTCATTTCTTTTTCTACCTTTTTCATTCTGTTATTCATTTCTGAAAACATTCTTTCCATTAAACCTTTCAGATTATCCTCCATTTTACGTAATTCTGCATTCCTTGTACCTTCAGCCATGGCGTCTCCCAAATTCGAGAGCTCTGATACCAAATATTATGAAATAAAATGAAGAACTGAAGAGAGAGGGAGAGGAGGAGAAAAAAGAGTCCAGAAGAAGAACAGAGAGCCGTAGAGAGAGAGAGAGAGAGACACACACACATACACACAAACATTAGCTAATTCATATCCCCTCGTGAGAGAAATCGTTACAATTTTATACTAGTTACAGCTGTATAACAATTATCATATTTTTTCGTAACAAATAAGTCACTAGGAGTAGTTATCTATGGTTGGATCCAAGGAACTCCCTCATAGATATTACACAAAGATTGTCTAATTAGACAACTTACTTGAAATTTGATAAGTTGATAAGTTGATACACATCCTAGTTTTGGGGCTTTGTGTTTATACATTACGAAAAGAAAGAAATTTCATACGTATTGCAAACAAAATCTCATTAATATATTCCCCTAAATTAGAGATCATCAATGAAATCAGGGAGCTAGTGTTATTAAAAATCTCAATCAGAATTGCAGTGCAAACATTCTATCTTCTCTGAACATCTGAACCTCCGATCCTCTGAACTTTTAATGTAATGCTTACTCTCGAGTAGTCTATACTCCTTGCATATAAATATCAGGATTGTAAAGGGTACAACCCTAAGTTATTGCTTTTCTTGTAATATTTTTCTTATTTATTAATTAATTAACATTTTCTTTCTCCAAAAAAACTTAAGATTATAAGAGATAAGAAAGCTAGAACACAAGATATCACTAAAATAGAACACTAAGACATCCCAAAGGGAAAAAGCAATTCATCAAATATTTTGTACGGATAAAGGAGGGAAAATAAAATCCATAAAAAGAAAGTGTTTTTCTTTCAAGTTTTAGTATATGAACATCGTAAAAGAATATAGACAATACCATAACTCTTCATAATCAAAACCATGACTCATTGCAAGCAATACCACTCCTTACAAATCAGTTAGAACTTATCTTTAATATATGAATATCATATACTAGTACAATTAGTACAATGACTATATAACTTTTACCACAACTCCATATAACTTCTACGAGACCTAAGCATAATATATACTAAACCTTTATGCACAATTAATATTATACTATTAAAAATCGCTTCAAAATTAGATTTCGTATGCCAATACCACAAATTAGTGTAAAAATACCATAGGTTTTAGAAACAGTATGATGGCTATTCATAAAAAAATACTATGCCTTAATACCTAAAATACCATAAGATCTCTTTAATATTTCTATAAAATTTAATCAATAATGGGAAGTAGTAATGATCGCGACTCTGTCGATTTGACCTTAAGATCGATCCTTGAAAACCGGTCAAAAATAATAAATTCCAATATTGCAATATAGGTTGTAACCTCGGGTCGTCTCACTTAATCGGAACCTAATGAAATGGACCTAAGCTAGCCTATATGTCATAAAGTACAAGCGA
>JAOTIZ010000004.1:25621749-25633470 GCA_027123425.1 Erythroxylum panamense
AGTCTTTTATTAAATGCATAATCAGCACGTTTATGGGTCCAGCACGCTCTCACAGGTAGGATGTTGGGTTCCGGCAGTGGGATCCAATATCCGATGTTGGGCTCCGGCAGCGGGGTCCAGCACATGTTTAATTAACCTCAAATGAACTTAGTTTTATAAGGCCCTAATAGGCATTCCCAGCCACATTACATCATAACCTAAAAATATACAAACTTTACATGAGCAAGTAATTCAAAAAAATAGCTAAAACCTTGTGTTTTCTATAAACTAGCTTAAAATACAAAAATATTCGAAATGATGCCTTGACTGTCAATCACTCAATCTCTTGCTCATCACGTGGAGATGAGGAGGAATGGGGGTGAGCTTAAAAGCTCATAGGTAATAAGTTTATAAAAGATAACGAGCAAAACCTTGAAATTGTTCATGTGTCATTGAAAAAATCACATTGAATTCAAAGCGCATAGTTCTTAAATTCTCAACCAAATTCACAATAATACAAATCATGTATGCATCAGTCTTGTAAACATATCATGAGCACATAAACATATCAGAATGGTTTGGGTAGATCCATAAATAGAACGTAATAATACAATTCCAAAACATGGTCTTGTGTAGCGGTGAACAGAACGTACTATCACAATCCCACATAATGATTTTATGTTGCCATAGACTTAAGGGAGTAAGAGAAGGAGCTCCATGCCACTAGCAGGCAGGATGGAGAAGCCTTTAGTCGAAGTGCACTTGACATAACAGAATGGACTTACCACAAACCTATATAATCATGCATTTCACATCTTGTAAACTTGTTGCCTAAAATGACACATTTTCGAAACATGATTCCATAAACTTGATATCCTTTCAAAAACATGTTCATTTTTCACTTCCTAATTCATCCACAAAATTCATATACAAAACAAGTAACACTTTCTGAAAGCATTTAAAGAACAATAGTTGCACATTTATAAAGTAGTTGAAATCATTTATTTCCATTTCTTGAAAGAAACATTTATGGCTTATTTACTCAATTATAAATATGTAACTCACCTTGAATTCCTTGCTTATAACTTACTTAAATGTGTCTCTCCTCTTGTTCCTCTTATCTTTCTTGATTTCCTTTTCATAGGCAAAAATCTCAAATTTAATAGGGTTGCAAAATTGAAAACCCATAAATCACATTCACTAAATTTGTTTCTAGAAAACTTAAACCGATGCATTTTCTAAGCTTCATGAACCAAAACCCTTCCAAAAATCCAAAAGATTACATTCAAACTTACCTTGAATCTTCACCAAATAACAAGATTATTGGCTCAAATGGAAGCTCTTCTCTCTCTCTTTCTTTTTTCCTTTTTGCACAACCCTAAAATCTCACTTAAAACTAAGAAAGATGGAATCCTAATTATTTTTTCCTTCTCAAGAGCAAGACACATTTCTCTTTTCCCATTCTACCCTTAATGAGTGTCAAAAGTCCATTTTACCATCCATTTATGCCTTATGTTTTTTAACCTTAAGTGATCTTCTAAAAATACCTTTCAATCTTCTTACTACTTTAATACAACTAAACCATATAATAAAATCCTACTAACCTTGACACAATAATTAACTCTAAAAATTTTAATCCATCAAAACCTAAAAATTAATTTAAATCATGCTTAATTCACTAAAAAAATTCGGGGGCCAATAAGCAGCATGTCTTATATCATAGTCTTGTTCACCTAAATAGACTATGTAATCTGATTAGATAGCCAGTCGCCTCTCTCTAGTGGATCTGTGCAACTGTATGGGCTTTTGTACCTTAGAAACCTCTTCCTGAATAGGAATAGGTTCCTGTGCCTGCATGGGCACGGTACTCAGGCCTGCATCTACCGGAACTGACTGTATGAGAGGCGTATACACAATAATTATAGTATCCGTCCTACTATCTTCTGGAGGATGTAAGGATCCTCCCTCATCGTAGACATTGTATTCCAAAAATTTCGCCATCTGTGATTTCACTATTCTGTCTCCTCCCTCTCAACAGTAAAATCTGTAGCCCTTAGGTGGTCGGGATAACCCACTAAATAGCAACGAGTTGAGTGAGATTGCAATTTACTCTCATGAGGATTATACAACCTCACCTCAGTAGGGTAGCCCCACACATAAATGTGTGCAAGGCTTGGCTTCCTTCCAACCCAAAGTTTAAAAGACATCTTTGATACTAATTTGCTCGAGACTCTATTCAAAATATATAATGCTGTCTTGATGGCTTCACCCCAAAGGTATTCGAGTAGGTTATTCTTGTTCTACATTGACCTCATCATGTCCTTTAGGGTGTGATTATACCTTTCGGCCATATCATTTTGCTCAGGAGTACTTGGCATAGTGAATTGAACCACTATTCTAACCGATTCCAAATACCTGACAAACGGACCTTTTTTTGTCCTGCAATCTCATGTCTACCATAGTATTCCTTTCCTCTATCAGATCTGACAATCTTTATTGATTTTCCTAACTAGTTCTTAACTTCAGTTTTAAAGATCTTGAACTTATCAAGAACTTCAGACATGTCTTAAAGCAAGATCACATAACCATATCAGGAATAATCATTTATAAATTTCAGAAAGTATCTGGCATTACACAGTGTGACTGTATAAGGACCACTAACATCTGTATATATGAGGTCCAATAAACCAGAAGTACGAGTTGACCCCTTTTTCTTTATCGTAGTCAACTTATCCCTAAAATAGTCGATACATGTTTCTAGATCACTTAAGTTTAGAGTTGGGAGAATGTTATCTTTTATCAATCTCTCAACCCTCTCCCTGGAAATGTGGCTAAGTCATTTATGCCACAACATATAAGATGTTTCCTTTATGAAGGTTCTCTTTCGATTAACAGGTTCAACAACATAAGAAAAGGCATACATTTCATTAGGAGTAAAACACATTCTATACAATTCGTAACATAAGAAGGTATTAACGATATGTCTTATATTGATAGAAATATTTACAACTGCATTATCATATACAAAATGAAAACCTTCATTATCCAAAATTGATACAGAGATCAAATTTCGTCTAAAAGATGTTATATAAAATGTGTCCTGTAAAACTAGTAGAAACCTTATATCAAGGTTTAATCCTATATCTCCTACGTACAAAACGTCTACCTCTTCATTGTTGTCGACCATCAGCTTCTCCTCTCCCTTAGTCGACCTTCTCCTAGATCTGAACCCCTACATTATGGAAGTAACATGGTTGGAAGCTCCACTATCTAACCACCAAGAACTTGATGTGGTTATAGCAACATTGGATTCATGAATCATAACGGACGAGGAGTTACCTGACAGTTTCTGTTTGACCTTCCATAGCTTATATTTCTGGCAACCAGACTTCCTGCGCCCCTTCTTCTTACAGAAGAAGCATCTCATACTCTTAAGGTCATGTGGGCCCTTCGTAATGCTAGATTGCCCACTCTGAATCTAAGGAAAGGTTTGTGTTTCTTACCCTTACCCTTTGGTTGCTGGAGTTTAGCCTTTCCCTTACCCTTCGCAGCCGCATATATAACTATATGAGGAGAGCTCCTAATCTTCTCCTTTGCTGCAGCACACTGGGAAATCAATTCATCAATTTCCTAGGTCTCATCCTGTAAGATGTAGGAGGTGGCCAACATCTCAAACTCCTGAGGAAGAGTGTTTAGTGCCTGATGCACTATAAGCGAGTCAGTGATCGGTATATCCAGTGCCTTCAGCCTGCTTTGTAGATGCATAATCTGGCTGATGTACTCCCGAATTCCTCCCTCTTTAGTGTACCTTATGGACAAAGTTCCTTGATCAAGCACTCTACTCAGCATGAGAAGAGACCTTATATCTCTAGGATATACTGTCCATAAACTACCATGCTACAGTCGTGTTTGCCAATCCACTTAACTTATGATTAGGTATCGACCTCTTAATGGTCAAATAGCAAATCCTATTTTGACCTTACCTAAGTCGCCATCGCTGCTCTGTTAGCCTCCGAGCTGACATCTGCAAGTCGGGGAGGCCTCTCTATGTGCATGACCATGCTAAAATCTACCATCTTCAATGCAAACTCTACGTCCTTCCTCTACTTCTTGAAGTTGACACCATTTAAGGTTTCAATGGTGACAATATTGTTGTTGACTGAGAAAGTGATCGAAAAATAGAAAGACAATATAAAAATCAGTATAAATGCAGGACAACAATGATACTTAAAGCATTAAAGCAGTATCTCTATTAAGAATCCGATCACACATATTATGAAATACTTTTAAGCTAAATATATAATATATGTAATTAAATTGCCCATAAAGGCCATCAGAGTACAAACTATAAACTCTTATGATACTACCACCTTTGGGTGAATAGATCATTTAAGTAATGACTTTCATCTATCAAATGCCTCTTTGAACATCTCAAAACTCTATGTAAGGCTAATACTAACCAAACATAACATCAAAGACATCCTCAAACATGTGACCAGAACAATCTAAAATACTGACTTGAAAGGCTACTTTGGTGACTACATTCTCACTAGTACCCTAGAAAGTCCACAAACACAAGGGATACAACTTTAGGTCATCCTCACTTTCTATATGGGCATAATGTATGTGAAAATCGATAATCAATGAAAAAACTAGATTCACAATTAAATAATCACATATTATATCTTTAAACTTTATTTGAGAATTTTTAAAAAAATCTCAATGAGAGTGTCTATTGTATTTTCCCGAATACCCAACCTTCCGTAGGAGATATAAAACTTTAAGTATCTCCCTAATGTGCTGTTTGGAGTACGAAATTGCACTCAAAATTAACTTAAAAAGTTTTAAAAACTTTTCTGAAATCCAATTACCAATGTAATAAATCCAGAAAAAATTTAAAAACCACTTTAACAAAATTTCTCAAACTCAAAAACTGACCTAAAAGGACCCGAGGTACCTTTATGAGAATTCTAAAATTTTTCTTTTTTAAAAAAAATCATTGTAGCATGACGTCAACTGGCTGATGTGGGCACCACGTTGGTGCTCGTGGTGGAAAGCCACGAATGCGCTACACGTGGGCACCCAAACGTGCCCCAGATGCGTCTGGCGTGTGTGCGTCATGCGCTGCCCATGTACAGATGTGTGCCTACTGTACGACGCGTGCACTGCTCGCATCAACACATGTCTCAAATACAACGATCCATGTGTCCGGTCGGATATTGTGCATGCCACAAACGCACTAGCGGATTCATGCCTGTGGGAGGGAGCGCCGCGTGAGGCACTCGCATGTTCAACGCACGCGCCAGCCGTACTACCACTCCCCTGACGACTATAGCAACGTCAGGCAGGTGCGTTGCATGTGCCAAACATTGCGTCGGCCTCCGATAGGGAGGGTGATTTTTGGCATCGTAAGATGCCATTTTTCTCTCTGTTTGGCCTATTTTTGACTCGTTTTTCGTAACTAGCCTTATGTATACTACTTTATGCAATTATATACATAAAAAGCCAAAAAACAAATCAAAAACTGAAGAAAACTCTATGGAATGAAAACTTAAAAAACCTTCATTTTTGTCAACCTGATCAAGTAACCGCTCTGATACCACGTGTAATACATAACACAGACCTTATTACATACCTAGGATCATACATGAAAGGGAAAAATGAAGGAAATGCAGAATACCTGATTTGGTTTCATTCCGAGTTCCAAAGCAGTTTTTGACGCCGAAATAAGCTCTGATCCTCCTGGGACAGTTGAGGAAGTTGTTCACCGACACCCAGTTTAGGCCTTTCTACAATTTTCTCAATATGCAAGCTCTCTTAATTGGTCAGAGAACCGTATGCTTATGATTGATATGAGTAACTGTAGGAGATCTTAACTATTATATAACTTCCATAACGGACTTCCTCATCACAAGGTCGATATAGAGTAGGTCCATACTAGAAAGGATCCATTTTTTACCTACACTTCGACCCATTAATCTAGACCATTTATTGGGCCATTTTATTACCCTTATCTGAATCAAATTACGTAACTTAACCGATAATTTATTAAAAATTATAATTACAATTAATAGTTGTCCACTTAATAGGAAAAGGACAAAATTGTCCCTAAGGACAAAAATGTCTTACAGATGCAACAAACCTTTGGTGATATGATAGTAATTGTCTTTGTATTAATATGATATATGACAATTAAAAACTTTATAGTGATATACTTGTTTCAACTTTTACTTTTACTATTCTTTGAGAATAAAAATGCAGTCATACAATATTGTCTATAACCTTTAAATATAAGATGAAATTCCTTAACCATAACATTTGTATTGTAGCTTCATATCATGTTATAAACTTCGTTTCCATAATGGTGAGGTAACTATAGTCCAGTTAGTGCTTCTATATGTGATTACATCTCTAACAAGTAGAAAATTATATCCATATATGTACTTTTTTTATTGTTTTTGCATCCTGTAAAATATGAGTTTAATAGCTTATCATTCAGAAGTTATTGAAGAGCCTATATGTGTTCATATAGTTACTAGTTCCTTTCATATGCCTTATGGCCTTCTTAGTGATTGTCTAATGCTCACGCCATTAGTTACTAGTATCTTCCTAATATTCCTTCTACATATGTAATATCAGGTCTAGTATAAATGTGTGCACACATTAAGCTACCAATTACATATAGATATGGTATGTTCTTCGTTGCTTATTGTTCTAACTTATTGTTTAGGCTCTATTCTAAATCGAACATGTACCTTTGATAGTTGGTGCTATAAATAACTCATCATGAACCTCTTTAAAACTTTTTTCAATGTAGGCTTTGTAAGATAATCCTAAAGATTTTTTGAACCTATCTCGATGGATCTTTATATCAATGACATAAGAGGCTTCATATACCATTTTCATTTCTAAGACAAATATTTATTCTATGTAACAAAATCAATTCATTAGTTAGAAATAGTATATCATCTAAATATAAGAACAAAAACATCTATAAGCTCCCACTAACTTAAGATACATTTACTGATCAACAATGTTTTCTTTGAAATTATTAGAAATTCTAACATTGCGAATATTTATATACCACTGACATAAGTCTTATTTACTCCCATATATAGAGTTCTTTAACTTTAAAAAATGACTTTTTATTATTAGAAACAAACCCTTCATCTTGAGTCATATGTAGTACATTATAAAATCTCCATTTATAAAGGTAGTTTAAACATTGCGATAGCAGATTTTATAGTGAATTTGTTTTTAGATATTTTCAATTTAGTGGCATACCATTTAAGTTTTTTGATTTGATAACCTTTCAAAACTTATATAAAATAAGCCAAAATATTGTCTCTCTTTATTTTTTGCCAATATGACTAAGAAAGCAACTTTTAACCTATAACTAAGAAAGCAACTTTCAACCTAACATTTGGACATCGATATAGCAATATTTTAGATATGTGTATTAAAATAAAGCTAACTCATATATTCATATCCATAATCAATGACTATGAAACATAAACTTTTTTTAAAAAAATCGACCTTCTTAATTTGTAAACCCTAATTTTTCCTCATCAAAATAATTTATGTCAATGAATGTCATACCTTTTAAGCTTTTTTTTCTCTTCAACTCATGTTTAAGTAATCAACATTTTGATATCTTTATAAATATTACAACATATAATAGAACTTTTTCTATTTTGGTAGGTTCTATTGCCTTTATCCCTTTACTACATATATTAGTAGTGAGTTTCTTGTTAAATCTGTCCTTTCCTCCTTAAGAATGATGCACTTTTGGTAATCTCCCTCAAGGGCTTATCAGTGTATCTGATCATATTATAAAGCCAGACACCAATATGAGCCTCAAGTGTCATTAATATAAAGTATATTCATATCCCCTCATACTTGTGCATAAAATTGATGGTCCGAAGCTTCTTGCTAGGTTCATTAATGCTCTTAAATTTGATCTTAAGAATAATACAAGAGTTTATAAATATCCAAGTTGAAATTCTCAATTAGTTTACACTATTCTTTAGAGAATTTCTAACTAAATAAAATATAGACTTTAAGATAATTTTTAATTGCCTAGCAAATATTACATTAAGCAAAATTGTTACACCAATGACAAGTCTAACAAGTTCACCAATTTATATAAATTAAAGAAGAAAACAATTGAATGATTCAAATAACACATATAATTTAACTAACATATAAAGACATGATAATTTAAAGAAGCAAGTAGCATTAAGAAGTTGGCAACATGAACTAGGCAAAGGCTTGATTTGTAAGTGTAAGTTGAAAAGAAAAAAATTTGAAAATGTTTGACATAACAAATTATTTGGTACAGGGAAATGGGTCGTGGGTCATAAGTTATAGATTATTAATATGAATAAATGGGCAACAGACTAATTTTATATTATTCCATATGTCCACAATATTACCAGATAGATTTATAGATATTAGGTTTAAAATGGTTATGTTAACCACATTAGTAGAAAATAAATGGAGCCGATATTTTAATTTGAATTGTATGACTTTCAAAATTTATTCTTTAAATTTAAAATTTAAAAAGGTTTGACACTGAAATGAAAAAAAATTCAAAAGGTTTGGCACTGTAGAATTTGTTATCCCTTTTAAAATATTTAATGAAATTATAAATATAAATGTCACCAAGGATATTATTATCCTTAATAAATCCTTCATAAATATTGCAATTAAAGTTTTATAGTAACTAATGCTTTTCTTCTTAATGTCACTTCTAACTACAAGTCTAGCGTTATATCATTTTATATTAACAAAAGAGCCTCTTTTGGTTATAAAAACCTATTTACAACCAATGGTTTTGGTTGCTTTTAGTAAGTGAACAAGATCTAAAGTTCATTGCTAGTCAAGAATTTCAAATTCTTTTGCATTTCATACTAGATATTAGAATTTACATCATTCATTGCATTTGAAATGAGATTTGATCATCATAAAGACTCATATTTTACTCTTATAAATTCACCACATAATTAGCAAAAATTGTAGGTCACCTCATCTTTATGGACTTCCTAACATCTATTTCCTATTGTGTTGTTGCACCATTAATTCATTTTTCCTAGGGTATTATAAATTAAATTAGTTCTTATATAGTCTTTTAATTATGTTGAAACCACAAATCAATATATTGAAGTTTAGGAGTCTCTCATAAGAGCTTGTTGTTTCCTTTTGATGAGGAATACCCACAATATTTGGAATACTCAAGGAACCTTATATTTTTAGCTTCAAATAATTGTTGTATTTAAGGGATAATAAAATCTAAATCCCTTAAATTTATTGGTGTTGTTAATAAAATAGTCATTGGTTATTCTTAGTTCTAATTTATATAGGATACGATTATAAATTTTTATTTTATTAAGACGATTTCATATGTGCAAAATGTAGCTTCTCACCTTATCCATAAGGGTATTATTTCTTCTTTTTATCACACCAATTTATTGTATGCTTATGACATTTTATAATGTATAAGAATGCCTTCATCTTAATAAAATATAGGAAATAAACCCTTTAGTTGTCCATCTCTATATTCCTAGTACAATATTCTCCACCTATATAAGATCTTATAACCTTAATCATTTTGTCCTCTTATTTCTCTACTTACGCTTTGCAAAACTTAAAGGTATTTGATGCCTCTAACTTATCCTATAAACATAGAGATCATATTCTATCCTTAAGGATATGATTATAGTTAAATTTGAACTAAAACATTTAATTAAATATTACTAAATACTAACTATTTTATCACTTTAAATTGATATTTGTGTATGTAGGTCATCTTAAGATTAGATGTCTAATAAATAATTGTCACAATTTCTCTAAATTCATTATTTTATATATATGTTATTCATTATTAAGTAGGATTATCAATTAATTAGGTTGGGCCGGACTTAATGATGTCTTTATAAGAAGCCCAAACTTGACCTGAATCTAGATCGGGCTTGGATCAGGCTACTTGACTCTAAGTCAAATTTGACATATGATTGGCCCTAAGCCTACCCAAAGCTTAAGCCTCCCAATTTTTAACTTGACCTAACCTAAGACCTGACTTAATTTGTCAAAGATCTAAACTTTTAACTTCCATCATCAAGCCCTCTAATATTGCCTTCTCCATCACCAAATCGACCATATATTAAAGATAATAGACATAAAAAATAAAGGACAGTAAAAGCATGTAGCAAAAGCAGAAGAGATAATTGGCTTGAAGAATGACAAAAAAAGGCACAGATGGATGATCATGAAAATTAAAAAGAAAGGCATAAAATAAATAAAGGACAAAAAAAAGATTGAGAGAGCAAAACATTAATGGGAGAAAGTAAAAAATTGTGAAATAAAAGAGGAAGAGATATAGAAGAGCGTATAAACACAAAATGGAGGGAAGAGATTAGCAATAAGAACTTTCTACTGCCCCCATAATAGGGAGAATTTCAAAAGCTTTAATTCCTCTTCCAACTATTGAATAAGGGTAGTGGTAGTGAATAATCAAAACCATTGAGCTAGGCTTACTTTAAGTCATCTTGTTTAAGAAAAAATTGGGCTTCAGATTACACTTAGCCCAAAGAAAACTTTTTTAGAAAATCTTAAGTCTAGTCCAAAGTCTAATCAATTCAATATGAACCCATTGATTTCAAGTTAAACTAAATCAGATTGGTCTCTATTTAATGCGTATTCATTAGTTACCGTATTTGTATATTGATCATGATTTGTTCTTTTAAATTGATTCCTAGAACAAAAATAACAAATGTTGGAAATGGTTGAATAAAGTTTAATAAGAATTGGGTAAAAGATATCAATAACTCTTGGTAGTTTTATAAATTCCACTAAAACTCCCTATGCTTTAAGAATCTCATGGAAAGTCCATACATTTTATAATAAGCTCAAAATAAATCATTATATTAACTTTTATTGACCTGACAGTTTTGGATAGGTAATATTGATAAATAAACAAATAAGGACCCACTTTTTGTATACCTAAATAACTTATGAACCAAACTAAAATCTAAAACTCAATCAAGAGTTAAATTTTTCTCATCCTTTAAAAGTTAAATTTTTTCTCATCCATCATAATAATATTCTCCTGAGACTGTAGGCACCAAAAAATGTTAGTAGAGACCATCTTAATAATCTTTAACACCATAATACCACACTCATTTATCCACAAACACTTCAAGTTCATCCTTTTACAACACAGTCAAATAAAAGACCAGAGAGTTCAATGATGGGAAAAATAGAAAACATAAATAGAAAATCCCTTTTACCATCGCTCTCCCAAACTAACTCACCCTCCAAAAACTCATTTGCCCCACATCTAACTCTTTAAATTTTAACCTAATTATTATCTCCTTAGGACAAAATTTTTTATGAATATTGAAGATAATTTGTATTTCTCATACATATGTACATAGGAACAAGTGTTTATATACAGAATTCCTAAGACTATTTAGGAAGTAATCTAGCCATTAATACTATGAAATCTCTCAATTATAGGAGAGATTATAGGATAACAGTATCAATGATAATAATCTCTAGTCAACAATCCCCCTCAAGTTGGTGCATAGATATCGCACATGCCCAACTTGCAAACGAGGTTATGAAACTATTTGTTGTAGAGTCCTTTGGTGAAGACATCTTCCAGTTGTTCATTTGACCCCACATGGAATAATTGTAGAGAGCCATTCACAAGTTTCTCCTTCACGAAATGTCGGTCAATTT
>JAOTIZ010000004.1:25633570-25658035 GCA_027123425.1 Erythroxylum panamense
CATTTATCTTTAGAACCATTTTTTATAAGCATACATTGAAATGAACACATTATTAAATGGAATTTGTAAGATTATATTTAATCTTTTAGATATCTCATAACCTTCTCTTATCCAATTTCATTCTAAACTTACTAGATAGTACATGCTTTATCTAAGTATCATATCCCAAAATCATTAACTTTGTCTCTATCAAATCCATACCATTCCATATTTAATATGGAATCTTACTAATTGATTTAATTGGAACTACTAAAGGTAAGCTGTAGTAATAAGCATAACTATTGAAGAAATAAATATTGTACTTTCCTTCATAAAAAATTTCATATTATTAAGAAATTTAGTTGTTGAGGTATTTTCTAGAGAATATTATTCTCTACAGATAATAAAAAAATTTAAATTTCATCACATCAATCTCATCAAAGTGATTAAGTATTCTTAATGCTTAATTTCTACTTAGATTTAAATAATTTAAACATTTCAAAAATTTTAAATCAACATTTCATTTAATTCATATTGCTATATAAGTTAAACTCATTAATGCATTTAATGTGATGAATGTTGAAGATAATTTGTACTTCTCATACATATGTACATAGGAACAAGTGTTTATATACAAAATTCTTAAGACTATTTAGGAAGTAATCCAGCCATTAATACTATGAAATCTCTCAATTATAGGAGAGATTATAGGATAAGAGTATCAATTCTAATAATAATAGTATCAATGCTAATAATCTCTAGTCAACGTTCCCCCTCAAGTTGGTGCCTAGATATCGCACATGCCCAACTTACAAACGAGGCTATGAAACTGTTTGTTGTAGAGTCCTTTGGTGAAGACATCTGTCAGTTGTTCATTTTACACCACATGGAACAATTGTAGAGAGCCGTTTATAAGTTTCTCCTTCATGAAGTGTCAGTCAATTTCTATGTGTTTTGTTCTATCATGCTGCACAAGATTGTGAGCCATACTAATGGCAAATTTGTTATCACAATAGAGAGATAAACTTCCTTCATCTGATAGTTGTAATTCTTTCATCAACTTCTTTACCCTTAATAGTTCGCACACACCTTGAGCCATAGTTCTATATTCAACTTCTGCACTGGATCTAGCAACTACATTATGTTTCTTGCTTCTCTAAGTGACTAGATTTCCTCCTATAAGCGTACAATAACTAGTGTTTGACCTCCTATCATATGGAGATCTAGGCCAATCAGCATCTGTAAATGCTTCTAACTTAAGGTGACCATTGTTAGTGAACATAAGCCCTTTTCCTAGAGTAGATTTTAGATAGTGCAAAATGCAGAATACAGCTTGTAAGTATGGTTCTCGTGGATCATGCATCTACTGACTTACCAGACTAACTACAAATGCTATTTCTGGCCTAGTGTGAGAAATACAAATAAGTCTCCCAACTAACCTCTGATATCTTCTCATGTTCACTAATGTACCCGCTCCTACTTGCAGTTTGTGATTGCTTTCGATAGGAGATTCAGCTGGTTTACAACCTATCATACCGGTTTCTTCTAATAAATCTAAGACATATTTTCTTTGGGAGATAAATATTCCTCTTCTTGATCTAGTGACTTCAACTCCTAGGAAATATTGCAATTTTCGTAGGTCCTTAATTTCAAATTCTTGAGCAAGTAGTTTCTTCAGCCTAGCCATCGCTTCTGTATCATTTCTAGTTATAATAATGTCATCAACATAGACAATAAGAAGTGTGATCTCACCTTGGGAGTGCTTGATAAATAAGGTATGATCCGCATTACTCTGTTGATAACCAAAGGAGATCATAGTCCGATTGAACTTTTCAAACCATGCTCGTGTGATTGTTTCAGCCCATACAAGGCCTTTTTTAACCTACAAACTTTCCCCTACATCTTCTCATCTTCAAACCCTGAAGGAATCTCCATATACACCTCCTCCTCTAGATCCCCATGAAGAAATGAATTTTTAACATCGAACTGTTGTAAGTCCCAATCCAAGTTAGCTGCACGCGAGAGTAAAATTCTAATTGTATTCATCTTAGCAACAAGGGCAAAGGTTTCTTAATAGTCCACCCCATATGTTTGAGTAACGCCTTTGGCCACCAATCTTGCCTTGTACCTCTCAATGGATCCATCTAACTTATGCTTCACTATGAATACCCATTTGTAATCAACGTTTGTGTTCCTTCTAGAGCAATGACAAGTTCCCAAGTCTCATTTTTTGCCAGAGCCTTTATTTCTTCTATCATAGCTTCTTTCCATTGGACAATTTTCATTGCTTCTCTCTAATCCTGTGGAATAGACACAGAAGAAACAGACAAGACAGAGGCTCTATAGGCAAGAGATAGTGAGTCATATGTAACAAAGTTAGAAATTGGGTGTTTGGTGCAACTTCTAACACCTTTTCGAAGAGCAATTGGCTGATCTAAATCATCAGATAAATCATATTCTAGCTCACCAGTGTTTTCGAGGGAAGAGGACGGTATTGGCACAGATTACGTGATGACTTTTTCTATTTTATCTCACCTTGAGTATGTCTTTAAGTCTGGTCTATCTAAGCGCCGACTTTGATCCTCTTGAACAAAACTAGTTGTCTCCCCCTCAATTGATCTTTCTCCTTGGATCACATTATCTCTAAAGTCAAGTAGCACTTCTTCTTTAATCTCATTCTCCAATTGCAGAAGGGTTGCAGATGTGGTGAAATAGGGCTCATACTCCAAAAAAGTGACATCCATACTTACAATGTATTTCTTAGACTGGGGGTGATAACACTTGTATCCTTTTTATGTGGGAGAATATCCAAAAAAACACATTTCAACGCTCTTGGCTCCAACTTGCCAACATTCTGAGCATGAACAAAACAAACACACCCAAAGACTCTCGGAGGTACAGTGTAAGAGTTTGTACATTGTAATATTTCAACAGGGATTTTGAAATCTAAAATTTGAAGTGGCATTCTGTTGATAAGATAGGCAGCTGAAAGAACGGCATCACCCCAATATACCTTTGGAAGATTCATTGTGAATATGAGTGATCGTGCAACCTCCAGAATATGTCTGTTCTTTCTTTCCGCAACTTCGTTTTATTCACTAGTATAGGCATAACTAGTTTGATGTACTATTCCATTAAAATCCAGATAAGCACGAAATTTGCCATCCATATACTCCATTCCATTATCTGGCCGTAAAATCTTGACTCTAGCATCATGTTGAGTACAAATCATTTTGTGAAAAGATTGGAAGAATGAAAAAACTTCACTCTTGTTTTTCATCAAATAAACCCATGTCAATCGGGTGCAACAATTAATAAAGATCACAAACCATCTATGGCCAGAAAGAGAGGGAGTTTGAGTAGGACCCCAAACATCGGAGTGAATAGTCATAAAAGGAAAAGAACTCTTATTACTTGATAAATGATTAGAACTTCTAGTGTGTTTAGCAAGTTCACATGCTTCACAAAACAAAGAATTACAAAAAGTCCTCTTAAACAAGTTTGGATAAAGTTTTGCTAGAACAAAAAACGAGGGATGTCCTAACTGCCTATGCCACTGTAGAATTTCCTTATTAATCATGTCGTTTCCAAAAGACGCTTGATGTGCAATTATCGGGCGCTCTTCTTCCAAGACATATAAGCCATCCTGCAGTCTACCATTTCCAATCTTCTGCCCTGTGTGAAGATCCTGAAGAACACAATAGTCGGGAAAAAATTCAACTTTGCAATTAAGGTCTTTAGTGATGGAACTAACAGAGAGAAGATTAATAGGAAAACGGGGTACGTGAAGTACTGAGGATAGGGTAATATTGGGAGTACAGTTAATAGAACCTGTACCAGATATGGAAGTAAAAGTCCCATATGCTATTCTAACATTATCCCTGTTGTTCCCATGAGTATTTAAAATTTTCTTTTGAGAGCCTGTCATATGTCTGTTAGCTCCAGAGTCTATAATTTAAGGATTATCTTTAGAATTGTAGTACTTAATACCTGATTTGGCAAGGTTTGATGCACCAACTGTGGAAGCAGAGTCTATTTTTGAGAGAAGCTGTCTTAAGGCCTGAAGTTCCTCATTGGATAATCCCCTAGCTACTGATGGTTCAGACATTTCATTTCCATCAGCCAAGTGGGCTTGACCCCTTACCACTGAGCCACCTCGTTTTCCACGACTCTGATTAGGTCTTCCGTGTAATTTCCAGCAAGTTTCTCGGGTATGTCTTGATTTTTCACAGTAATCATAGTGTAAGTGATTCTTATTAGATAAAGTATTTGTAGGTTTCGGCTTTTCATTAGAACTTGCAACTAATCCTACTTTTTCAATGATAGGTGTATGTAGCATAACATTTCGCCTACTTTCTTCTTGCTGTACTAGCGAATGTGCGAGCTGAACAGAAGGGAAAGGATCTTTTCCGAGTACCTGCTAAAAAATCTAATACTCGATCTTCGTCTATCATTTTTTGGAATCTAGCAACGTCTTTTGAGCATTCTGCTTGAAAGTCCTGATAATAGTCTAACTCTTGCCACAACCCACATAACTCCGCAAAGTACTGTGATATAGTCATATCTCCTTGCTTCGTGTTGTGCAATTTATTACGAATATCAAAATTTTGAGCTTTATTACCTATTTGAGAATAGGTCAGAGAAGCAGCTTTCCATATCTTTGCTGCTGTGTCAAATAGCAAGTATGTCCGAGTAATCTCCGGCTTCATTGAATTGATGAGCCAAGACATGAAGAGAGAATTTTCGGACTCCCACTGATTGTAATCAGAATTATTGACGTCGAGTCTCTTACTGTCATCATTAATATAACCCTGTAATCCTCTAGCTTTGATGAACAACAAACAAGATCTTGACTAAGCAAGATAATTAGTTCCATCAAGTTTTACGGGACTAATCTAAAGTGAAGGATTATCAGAATTCAACATAATTACCTTCTTTTCTTCCATCTTCTTTATTTTTACTTAGGACAACCAACAAAAAAAATCCAATAGAATAAATAGACACTGCTCAGGCAAATGTGCTTCTGATATATAGGCATAAAGGTTATCAGAAGAATCGAAACACAAAATACACTGAGGAGAGGCAAGGAAGCAAGGGTATTGGCAGAAGGTAAGGACACGTCTAACACCACCAGAGGAGAGGCAAGAGGCCGGCAACCCTGATGGAGAAAGAACGGAGGCAAAATACTTGCCAGAGGTTGGCGCGTGGTGCTCACGCGCGGTGTCGACAGAGACGCTGTGGCGGTGCGGTTAGCGTCGGGTCTTTCATGATGGAGTCACCGGTCACAAGTAGCCTAGGCGGGTGGTGAGAAAAAAATACGTTGCTAATTGGGTGAGTACACACTCAGCCACTGAAGAATAGCCGAAGAACAGTCGGAAAAATAACAGTCCCTAAATCTGATAGGGCTCTGATATCATAATGAATATTGAAGATAATTTGTATTTCTCATACATATGTACATAAGAACAAGTGTTTATATACAGAATTCCTAAGACTATTTAGGAAGTAATCCAGCCATTAATACTATGAAATCTCTCAATTATAGGAGAGATTATAGGATAACAGTATCAATGCTAATAATAACAGTATCAATGCTAATAATCTCTAGTCAACACTTTTGAGTGTATCTTTGTCCAAATTTGACGTGATATGGAACTTACTTCTCTATTTGGCGAGATCGTTATACTTGATTTTCATTATTGTGATTCCCTAATTAATTATCAAATTCATAATTTTAGGTTAGCGCGATGAATTAGGTAGTGAACACTTGGGTAAATTAGATTACACCTTTATAGAAGCTCTCGTCCATTTAAAGATAAGAGAATTGCACTCCTCTAACTCTAATTTGAGGATTTCAAAGAAGGAGTTACTCAAAGGCATGACAGAGAATGTATCAGTTATATTCTCTCATGCTATAAGATGAAACTCACCAACTAATCACACCACCACTTACACTCAAGCTCATCAAAGGAGTTAATGATTATCAACAACAGTAAGGGAGGAGCGCCATCTTTCATTTTATTACTGTTAATAATTTGGCCAGTATGTTGCTCCTTATTTTCATTAGAAATTACATAAACAAAAACTTCTTACAACCATACTCTCCAAGAGGAGGAGATAAAGCAAAGTAGGTTGAATTTTTAGGTTTTAGGTCGAGTTATGTATAATCTTGTATCTCATAAAGCGGGTTCCTATTACTTATGTGGCATGGTTACGTGTCCCCAAAATCTCAAGTCAGTGAAATTTAATGGAGAGAGTTAACAAAAGGATTTATTTTGTCTTTTCACAAAACCTGGAAACTTTCCACTTGATTTTCAAAGAAGATAGGATTTTAATGGAATTCATGTAACTATTAGGGAGGTTATTGTCTTTCATCATTATGAATTTAAATTGCTTATAATATAAGTAGAAATATAATTTTTATTGGCCTAGTTATTAAATTTTTTGCTTAATTAGGAATGGTGACTTGAATTGGACAAGTATTTTTCACTTATTAATTTTGATGTTCGAACCTAGCTAGAATGTTAGCCTATTCTAATAGCTTATAATAACTAATTACTTGAGATGTTATTAAACTTACCATAATTTTATCATATGATAATAGTTGATTGTGAAGCATAATTTTTTTTTGTCTTGAAACAACTTGGTTTGCCAACTATCATGTGATGAATTATTAAGTTTTATCTAAAATGAATTATTAAGTTTTATCTAAAAACTTCAAACTAGTTTCTTGGGTAGTAATTAAAATGAATGAGGAAACCATATCACTATTGATTTATGTCTTATAACCAATTATTTAGTATTATTTTTAAGTTTTATCAATTTCAAATTGGTTTCTAGGGTAGTAATTGAAATGAAAGAGGAAATCATATTACTATTATATATTTGTAACATATTTAATTAAGCATTCTTTATCTTATGTATTAACTAACTTATAAGATAAATTATACGTGATAAATGCACTTTATAAATAAAATTAAGATGAAACCATAATTATGATATTCATATTATATTTATGTATTATCTATCAATCATTTCTATTTGTTGCTCTATTAAGACCAAACATTGATGTACTGGAAATAGTAGCACACATTATATTCCTCCTACTTATAAATGAGGTAGTAAATCTCATTAACTAAAATATGGAGATACTTAAATAAACACGTGAGTACTTATTAGACAAGATGTTTACTGAAATATGATAATTTTGAATAAAATATTACTTATGTGTATATGAAAATACTCATTATAATAATTATATAAGTGATCATTTGACTTAAGATCTCCAAAGTATCTCTCATATATGGATTGCTATGTTTTAGTACTACTTAGAACATATCATAGTCAAGGATAACTCAAATATTAGTCACTGGATATAACATAATTTACCTCCTTAAAGTAATTAAGGATAATATTTTATTATTCTCGATTAATATAAGTTTGAAGAATGCTTTGTCAAGATGGTATGGCACTATAAAAATTAATTTTAAATGTCATTAAAATAATCAATTAATAATATTAAAGAACTAATACACCTGCAATTAGATATAGTAGATATTAATTTCATACTTTATATTTAATTCAAACATTATATGATGAAAATATTGAATTATACCAAAAAAACATGCATGATAAGTTTAGTCAAGGCTACTTTGACAATCCTAATATTTAATTGTTCATAATGTATTCTGTAAAATAATATTGATTTATGAATATAAATTTTTTGATTAGGAAACTAAAGATAAATTAAAGAATTTTTAATTGATCTAATCATAAATGCAATTTAGGAATATATTTTGCATTTATTGTCAACATATGTAGAAACCTAATACAAAACTCATAAAAAATGAATGAAGAGAGAAAATATAATTTCATCAAGTTGAAGAAAACAACTTCTTAAATTTAACTATAAAACTTTACAATCAAGTCTTATATTGATGAAGTTTTTTTTTCTCTAAAACTTTAAAATCAGAAATCTAAAAAATAATATTAGAAATGGGATTTCATTAGGATATAATTAGTATTTAATTAAAAATTAATTTTAATTAGATTGCTAAAATATTCAACTCATATTATAAATAGAAGTAGGCTCTACATGAGCATTGTAAAATTCTCTCAACTTATTAATATAGATGCTTTTAGAGATTAGATATTTATGCGACAATAGTAATTATGATCTATAAATTTAAGGAAATTTATAGAAGAAAATTAAACTTTATAAAAAGATAAAATTCATAATTCATGTTTTATTATATTTTGAAGATTAATTATGTTATAAAATTAAAAAGATCTTGATTTTTAAAAATATAAAAAATTATTTCCTTCTAGCAAAATGGGATCGGGTCCTAAGTTTGCAATAATTGCTTATATATTTATTTTTATTAATCAAAATTTTACGATTTTTCTCATAAATTATGATGTTTTTCCCAAATTTTACAAAAATAGTTGTATTATCTATTTGATCATAGAATTCATAATTACCTTTTGCTAGTTTTGATGATAGTCTAAATAAGTGTAACTTCCGATTTAAACAACATAGTCATAAAATTGCATCATCATGTAAATAAGTATTTCTATTAATTAATTGCTAAAGTACATAAGACCTCTATAGTATGTTGCTGTCACTTGCATTTTTTAAAAAAAATAAAGAACTACAAGATTTCTTGATGTAATTTGTACAAGACATAGTCCTTCCTAACACGCTCTTTATGTTCGTTTGTTTTTGTTGCTCATGAAATGTTTTAGGGGGTTTCAATTATGAAAAGGCATCTTTAAGTCATCTACACTTAGACTAATCCCTGCTCGAGTTGAGTAATTCCTCTTATGAAAAATAAAACTTTGATCTCAACTTTTATTGAAACACAAAAAGAACAAAATAAAATTAGCTAAATGACAGGTCACTCTCTCTTACGTATAAAACCACCAAATTTTGAATTCCACCATTACTAGAAGTAATAGGCAAGGTATAACACAATACAATTTCAGTAAAATTAGTATGACAGAAACAATTGTTAAGATGGTTAAAATATGAAGGAAAAGGTACTTGATTAATCAGCTGACCTACGATGGGCAGTGGGCACCACCTAAGAGTTTGGACAAAAGTAAAAAAGTTCCTAGTTCCTAGTGACTTAAATAGGACTTTCGTTGTATGACCTAACGCCCCCCTCCCGGCAGTGACAGAGGAAAGGTCAAAAAAAGCGTTGAAGTGAGAACTGTTTAAGATTCCAATCATGAGATTTCCACATCAGGATTCCCTTCGCAACTTTGGATTTCCTCTAAAGGCTGATACTTGAAACAAACACGAAGAGCTTTTTTCTCTGTTCTTTGTGTAAAGATAAGGTAATCTTTCAAATAAACCCATTTGTTGATTTTGACATTCTGCCAGGGCCACCACTCACTTCCTTTTCCATTTTCCAGTACTTAGCAGTTAAGGAACAGAAAAAGCATTCACTTTTTTTTTTTTTTATTACATTAAGTATCTGGATTTAGTCAGACTAATTCTAAGCTCCTACGACCTCATCTTAAGAGCCTAGAGGATATAAATCTGGAACTACAAGATCTCTCAGGTTTCTACGTAACATGTACACTTCTGCGCACAAGGAGTCTTCACACACTCTAGATTGTTCAGCTGAAGATTGATCACTGGCTCCCCTCTGTTCAGCATCAGGTTCCCATCAGCCCCCAGGTTTCCTAACAGCTCCAACTCCTACACTGTCGCCGGAAGCGAGGCGTCCGTAATTGATCCGATCAAGAGGCTTTGCCCAGGGGGCTAGAGGATCATTAATAAAAAATAAGCCTATTTTCCCTTCTTTAACGTGACTCAAACTCAAGACCTCATTAGAAAGGAGAGCCTTAAGTGAGAAATTTGGATCAATTGGTCCACCCCTCGTTGCCTGAAAAAGCATTCACTTACAGCTCGATTTGAATGTATGTTTTCTTTAAACGTGAATTAACTAATTTTTAACATAAAAATTTGTTTAATAATGAAACCTTTTTAAAAATTTTAGTATATGGATAAATTCTTATTCCTATCGTATGATATGGTTAAGAAAGTTGTTTTTGACCTTTTTATGTAAATATTAATATTTTTTAACTTTTAATTTACAGGAACTCATTCGTCTCAATTCTATTTTGTTTTCGCTTTCTAAAGAGTAAATTAAGTAAAAAAGTCTTGTCTATTAAAATTTCTTGCTTAGATTTTTTTTTGCATAAAACTTATTTTAATAATATATTTGTTAATGAATAAATAAATAATATTAAATGATAATAAAAATTAATAATTAATTTTATAATTAATTAAAATTAAAAATAAATGTTAAAATTTACTAATTATTCACTAATACTTAAAATACTTTAAATTAAAATTTTTAATTTTAAAATAATTACTTGGTTGAATAAAATTTTAAAATAATAAAGTCAAATTTCAAATAAATATATTTCAATAATTATTATGAGTGGAGTTCGTTAATAAGATTGTTGGTATTATATAATTACCCTTTGGTAGGATCATTTTCTCTTTTTTTTGACAGGAGGTAATTAAAATAAGTGACTCATAAATAAATTTGAAATTTAAATTATACAAGTTTCTTAGTTATTTAATTTCAATAAAAATATAGTAATTTGATTCATAAAATAATTAAGTTTTATTTAGTAATAATAATAATAATATAATAAAAGTGTAAGTATAGATAGTTAGATACTGCCGAGGGGAAACAAAATAAAATATCATAATGAAAACATAGGTGTGAAACCAAATTAACCCAAATAGTTTATCTAAATTTTGATTTTATTGCAGAAGCAATCTCGCTAGTAACTTAAACGCCATGTTTGATTTAACTAAAATATAATAAATAAACTAAGGCGTGATACAATCTTCCCGTTGGGAAAACAACTTTAGCGTATAAAACATAGATTTAGTACGACTTAAAACTCACCCATAAGCCGTGTCTCAAACTGAACTCGTGTTAAACAGAAGTTCTCGGCACTTAATTAAAGTAGCTTAAAGAGTGAACTGAGTGTAGTTTTTGCCACGTCACTAACTCCCCGAAAGGCAAGGACGGCTCTTCCTATAACTGCCTCGAAATAGTACCCTGTCCCTGCCTCTGTCTACGAGCTCTGGACGCTCTGTCTCTTTCACTCTCTCCATGTCTGTATTTGTTAGAGAAAGTATGGTTCCTGATTAATTCGTCAGTCTGTTTTTGTAGACCCCCTCTCGCTGGCATGGGCCAGTGTCAGGTGTCTGCTTTTTCCTACTTTTTTTAACTCGTTTCTTCTCTCTGTACTAACCCGCCTTTTTCTCTCCACCAATATCTGTACTTTTTTTTTCTTCTTCTCTTTCACAGTCGCAAAAACCCAAGCTTTTGCAGAGTCTCCCAATGACCTACACAAAACTTGCCATGAATGAACTGTAGGCACCATTTATGGAAATGGGTTCTGGCGCTTTGGTAGATTCTGGCAGCTCAAATGCCCCCTCTCCACCAAATGAGTCAGTGAACGGCCTCAAATTTGGTCAAAAAATCTACTTTAAGGATGCGGGTATTGGCTCTCCGGCCAAGTCTGCAGCCGGTTCATCGTCCGGTTCTGCACCGGCGAGGAGGCTTCAGGGCAGCCAGCAGCAACCACCGAGGTGTCAAGTTGAGGGGTGCAAAGTGGATCTAAGTGATGTTAAGGCTTACTATTCAAGGCACAAAGTTTGTGGTATGCACTCCAAGTCTCCTAAAGTCATTGTTGCTGGCTTGGAACAAAGATTTTGTCAACAGTGTAGCAGGTCACTTCCTCATACTACTACAGTGCTGCTACTTGTTTTATTCTTTGTTAGTTGTTTTGTTTTCTAGTTTTAGTAATTTTATTCTTCCCAATTTAGACGCTAGCTGCAGCGTTTAGATTGCTTTTTATACTGGGGATAGCACTGGGTTTTACGTATTTTTTGTAAACTAATGCGTTCTCGTTACCCTTGTTAGTGATCGTTTCAGTTTATGTTTCTTTCACAGAGATTGGAAGAGGTATGCGACTAAGCTGAATTTGATTCAATTTCTTTAAAGTGCTGCTTATGGATGCTGTTGAAGTAATCTGTGTGTATGCGAGTTTATTAGTTAGCTTTCAGTGTCCTTAAATTAGGTGTTTTTTGTTTGTTTTTGGTGCCGTCAGTCTATTGTTTGTTATGTCGCTTCTGCTGATTGGTTTTTGGATTGTTTCCGCAGCTTGTTGGGTAGGAATGTTTTAGGAATACATTTGTTTCATCTGATGTTTATTTGACTTTGTATGATATTATTATTATTATTTTTTTTTTTGTAATGGCGGTAAGTCAGGTCCATAGTTTGGAAAGGTACCTAAATGGAGGCTTACTAGAAAACGGTTTTGACATAGTTGGTTTGTGCTAAAACAAATTAATTGTCCCCAAGTCTATCGTTTAGAGCTCGTTTTCACCTCTATTCAACTTTGTCTATAGCATGTTACTTTGTTTGTAGATATTTGTAGTTGTACTTTCTGTTAAAAAAAAAGGATTTTTGGAGCTTTTCAACTTCCTTTATTACCCGAACCATGCCATTGGCAGACCTACAGGTGTGATAAACAATGACGAGTCTGCTTTTTCTTCTTTTTCTGCAGTAATCAAATATGTTATGTTCTTGATATTGATGTCAGTGCTAACTTGCAGTGTCTCCTTGTTCTTCACTCTTATGCATGAATCTAGTGGTTCAAAATATGGCTTAAGGGGTTTGCCGCAAGAGATGTTCTCTCACATGTATAGTCAAGGAATAAAAGGGAAAAAAAGAAAGAAAGAAAGAAAGGAAGGAAGGAAATAAGTTTTTTTTTGGGACCTGGGTGACATGGTTCTCTATTGGAATTTCGTGCATGAATAAGTGCTGTCAAGTTTAATTGTCACGAAATTACGAGGAACTTTTCAAAACCATGAGATTGAATGAGCTCCCTATCCATGATATTACCACCCTTTAATGGTGGTATCATAGTTTTATCCCTTATATAGAATCAAAACATGATTTCTAGAAATGATTTTTAGTCGTGCTTGCTTTTGGTGTATTTTTAATATGGATAAGATCTCAGTGTCAAGTTTGTTTAGGTTGTATCTGATCATAAGATGCTTTTGGATCAATCTAGATATATCGCTGTGAAGTCATGCTATGATTTGTTCATGGTAGGAAAATTACTGGAATGCTACTTTGAGATTCTTGATTGTTAGATAATTATGTATGCCTGCAAGAGCCATGTTAAGGGCTTATAACACAAATTCTGGTTTCAAAGTAATTGATTTGTTTCATTTGATGGTTTTTGTTGTCTGTAATGTACATTCTACTTGATGCTTACAAGATGACCTTGATTCCATTGATGAAGTATGAAGGAAATCAAGCTAAAATCATTGAATCGTTCATTTATGGCGTTGAAAATTTTACGTAGTGAAGGTAGCTCTACCATTTCCATTGGGCCTATTGAATCATAAAGCAAGGGGTAAACCTACATCTCAGTCTTGTGCCGAGATCTCTTTGCCATAAGAAGGGAGAGCCTGCAATCCTTTCATTTTTAGTTTAATGTACTTTTGGAGTCCATTATAGTGGATAATTGGTTGAAATTGATTTCTAAATTTATACGATCTCAATCTGGCTAAGCAAAGACTCTCAGTTGTATGTGTTTTAGGGAGTTCAATATCTTATTTCATTCAGTGGCCTATGTGAATAAAAAATAAGCTATCTTTTGGACTTTAAACTAGAGATAGACATCCACTATGGATAGAAAGAGAGCGAACTAGTACCCACTTTTAGCCCTTGATAATCCTTTTGAGGCAACTCCTACCATGTTTCTCCAGTGCAGCCATGCTATGGTTATGAGGGGCCTGGTTCTTAAACAAATTGATTTGAAAAATTATAAGAGCAAGGTGGATCTTTAAAAAAATAGATTTTTTAATGTTTTGACATTTTTTTTTATAACATTGGCTGTTGGATGATTAACTGTTCCTAGTCTGAAAATATTTTAGGGAAACTGAGTTTTAGGAGGCAGCTTTCTGGAGCTTTTCCAAACTGGTAATGGAACCGATGAGCTTCCTACAATTACAGTTACTTTAGGAATTGGTTGTCACCTCACAAGATTAATCATTATGTTAAACCAAACATAAAAGATGGGAAGATTGGTATCAAAATGTATTAGTGTAATCCTATAATTAGGTTTTCTGTTAGAAGGTTTTGTTTATTTGTTGTTTCCATTCTTTGGCCTGTTCTTTCAAGCAGGATAGTGCTGCGTTCTGTTTGCTCAACTTAGTAGAGGGAAAACATGCTTCAGCTTCTGACAACTTGTTTCCATGTTCTAAAGATGAATTTGTTGGCGAAGCTAATTTCTAGGACTGGATATAGCTCTGTCCATTTCATTCAGAGTTGGGACTATACCGGATACCCTTGCACATTTAAATATGTTGTTTCTTGTTATGGTTTAGATCTAGTAATGCATGACTCGGTTTCAAAATTCCTATGTAGCATGGACATAGCAAAATGGAGCCGTGTTCGCGTGTTGGACACGTGTCCATGTCAGACATCCACTGACACGTGGTGGACACAGCTCAGACACGTCTAGAGACTGTTCGGACATTGCTTAATGAAATATATGATCCATAGAATATATGCTCCATGTTTTTTTAGAAGGGCTTATAAAGTACCAAATATGTATGAACTATCAAGATGTTGGAAGTCTTGAAACACATCAATCAATATATATTATATTATGAATTATGAATTTTTTTCTTAATTCTAAATTTTATAATATATATATATGCCGTGTCCGTGTTTACCAAATTTTAGAAATTGGTGTGTCCCCGTGTCCGTGTCCGTGTCTGTGCTTCTTTGAAAATTCTAAATTTTAGTTTCATGGTTTAGATCTAGTAACATATGACGTAGTTTCAAAGTTTCAGTTTGTAATATATTTCTTATATGTTTATATTAGATGTATCATGATCGTTTGAGGGCTGCAATGGACAAGAAGACAATGGTTGCACAAAAATTGAAACGTCAATCTGTTTTATTGATTGATCTATTCTTGCAATGGCTATCCTGCTTGACTTGGTATTTGCTTTGTAAACTAGCCAAACTTTTTCAATGCAAATTTTACACACACCAACATGGTGACAACTCATAGAGGTCTTTTACTTTATAGATCGCAGTTTATAGAAATTGGGAAAAAAACATACATGATTGTAATTAGATCCTAGTTCTCTTCTTTTTTTCCTTCTCTACTCAAATAGATGAAACTGATGCTGTGCCTCTCTGGAACTGCCAGTAACTTGTTTCTCTGTTCACAGATTTCATCAGCTTCCTGAATTTGACCAAGGAAAACGAAGTTGCCGTAGGCGCCTTGCTGGCCATAATGAACGGAGAAGGAAGCCCCCTGCTGGATCAGTGTCGTCATCCCGCTTTGGTCGAATTTCGTCTACTGTTTTTGGTAAATATATGAAATGTAGAAGTCATCTTTGCTGTCTTAATAGTGGTGATACGTAATATGCCTTGTGTACTTTGTGTGACAGATAACAGTAATAGGGTTGGAGGCATTGTTCTGGACTTCACTGCATACTCAAGGCTTAGTGGGAGGGATGGATGGCCAATTACAAGATCTTCTGAACGGGTACATGGGAGTCAGGGCACTGGTATGGGAAGGTCCATTACCCAACCGTGGCAGAATAGCTCCCAGAATCCTCCAACTAGCATTTTCCTGCAGGGTTCTGGAGCTGGGACTGGCTTCTCCAGTTCTGGAATTCCTTCGGGAGAATGCTTCACAGGAGTCGATGTTACTGACTCTACCTGTGCTCTCTCTCTTCTGTCAAATCAACCATGGGGCTCTGTTAACCGAACAACAGGACTTGAGGTCAACAATTTGGTCAATGCCGGAATGGTTCAATCAACAGCCCCGCATGTTTCTGCAGTGAATCAGTATCCAAACTCCTCTTGGTGTTTCAAGGGCAATGAAGTTAGTAGCAGCTCACTCGATCCGCGTCCTGATCTAGGATTGGCTCATATCTCACAGCCACTAAGCAACCACTTCTCCAGTGAGCTACAATTGTCTCAACAGAATAGGAGGCAATACATGGAACTAGAGCACTCAAGGGCTTATGACTCGGCCACTTTGCACATGCACTGGTCACTTCGATGACTGTCATGCAGCTACTCAAAAAAACTCTTTCAATAGTCCTTGGCATGGCATCTTTTGCCTAGTCTTTTAGTGAACTTTTGGATGGTAAAATAAAGGAACTATGTGTATTTGCTGTCAACTGGTGATGGAACACTAGAATATTTATGCAGACCCTGGGTTTTAACTTGTTTTTGCATCTGTCGTACCAAACGCTCAAAAACTCGTTAGGACTGTTTCTTGGTAACCAGCATCATTTCTGCATGCAACTCGCAGACTTAATTAGACGAGGACAACCGATTGTTTGATCTAATAGGCATGATTCTGTGCATTTCACGTATTATTTCTGCGAATGATTAGTTGGAATTAACTTCGAACTTTGTAGATAGATAAGGTGCTATGAATCATAAAAAGGAGAGTGACACCGAAGAATGAAGAGGGAGAGGCAGGAGCAAGAAAACGACGTCGAAATGCAGCATCTATAACGGTTATAACAAACCATCCATGAATGAAACACGTTGTCATCGTATGGATCCTAAGACTGATTAATAGCCGTTGTAACAATTGTAGCAGGCAATGAAAAATTTTGAAGCAAGTTAGCTATTCTCTCTTCCTCTTTGTATGTTCGCTCACTATCTCTAATCATCTTTTCTAAAGTTCCGAAAAATTGTCTTAATAGCTAGTATCAGCCTTGGCGGTAGAGAACACAAAAGGAGTTGAGGTACGTTGTTTAGAAGAAGGAACGAAGAATTGCTGGAAGCACAAATAAGAAATGAAAAAGAGACCAATGAGATTAAATCCATGCTCCAACAACTCTCGCAAAAGATGGAAAAGTAGACACCGAAGTTACTACATGAGACTCCGGAGATAATGGGAACTATACAATTCCAAAGAGATTAGCAAGATAGGCTTTCCTAAATTTGATGGGTAGGAGTGAAGAGCTGGATCTATCCATGTGAACAGTTTTTATAATTTACTACACACTAAAGGAACTAAAAATTAGAGTGATGTCGCTACACTTCGAAGTAGTGCAAGAGTGGCACTAGCTGATGGCCAAGAACAAAAGTGGAGGAGAGGCGCTGAGATGGGAAGAATTTCTGACAGCACTGAGACAAAAATTATACGAATAAATATTTGAAGACCCAATAGGTGACTTGAAGGAACTGAAACAGGAAGGATTAGTGCTAGAATACTGTGCTCAGTTCGAAAAATATTCGAACAAATTGACAGTTCCAGAAACCTACTTGATAAGCTATTTCCTAAAAGGTCTTAACCCAAAGTTGGAGCTCACAGTCAAGATGATGGAACCCCAAACACTCCGGCAAGCTTACACACTTGCTAGGAAACAAGAAACAATAGTAGTCGCCAGCTTACTTATGCACGTTGAAAAATGAGCGAAATTGTCGGGGCAAAGGTGCATCTTCTACGTAGAATGGTATGAAACAAACAACCATTCCCCTTAAAAACAACCCAGAGGCAGGATTACTTCCTACACCAAGAAACCAAGTGAATGTTAACAAATCCATCCATAACAGAATTTTGCAGGGCAAAATAGCGATGAACAGTAGAGAATTTGACGAGGAGAGGGCAAGAGGGTTGTGTTTTTGGTGTGATGAGAAGTATACTCTAGGGTACAAATGTAAGAAAAGATAGTTTCAGTTGTACATGGAAGAGGAGGAAGAAACAATGGAAAGGGAAGAAACCAACGAAGAGCAGGAAGAAGGGGCACCAGTTAGTCCTAAGGTATCCCTGGAAGTGATGCGGGGTCTAAGGGACCAAGGGGAGTTTAAACAGATGACAGTAGTGGGTAGTCGCCAAAAGAAACCCTTGCATATCCTCATCAACAGCGGAAGCACTCGTAACTTTCTAGACGAGAAGCTTATAAAGAGAGGAAATATAAAAGTAGTAGAAATACCATATTTAAACATCGCGGTGGGAAATATGCAGGAACTTTGAAATTGCAAGGATTACAATTTACCACCTACGTCTTTATCATCAAATTGGGGGGATGCGACATGGCTCTAGGAGTCCTGGTGACACTTGCTCATGTACTGTGCAATTTCATGAAGCTTACTATGGAGTTTCAATAGGAGGGCCGAATAGTTAAGTTGACAGGCAACCCAAAAAAAAAAGAAGCGAGAGAAATATCAGGTAAGGGCCTCCATAAACTGATATCAAGTTCCAGTAAGAGTGCATTGTTTATGGTACGTTTAACATATCCAGTTGAGTTAGGATAAAAGAAATACCAGAGGTTGGAGGGGCTACTTGGAAATTTGGTGAGGTGCTGCAAAAGCCAAGGCAATTGCCTCCAAAAAGAACTCACGATCACAGTATTCCTCTCAATTAAGGAGTAGAAACTATAATCATACGATCCTATAGGTATTAAGAGAGCAAAAAGAAGCTATTGAATGGTCTTTCCAGGAGTTATTGGAACAAGGATTCACCCAGATGAGTGTTAGCCTCTATGCATCACCAGTGATTATAGTTAAAAAAGAAAGACAACATATGGAGGATGTGCATAGACTATAGACAATTAAATAAACACATAGTAACAAGCAAATTCCCCATCCCATTGATTAAGAATTGTTAGAGGAGTTAAAGTACTCTAAATGATACTCTAAAGCTAAATCTAAGATTCAGATATCATCAAATTAGGATGAGGGAAGAAGATATCCCAAAAACCACATTCAGAATGCATAAGGGACATTTTGAGTTTTTGGTTATGACTTTTGGACTCACAAATGTTGGTTTAAGCCTTATTTTTAATGACTTTGGTTGTAGTTTAATGACAATATAATTTAAAGATCTTCTTTAACTTGTACATGTTTAGATGTATATGATAAATTCCACGGGATAATTATATATTACAAATAAAAATTATGAGATTTATATTATATTTATGTATTATCCCTAAGTTGTCCTTAGTCATTGTTATTAACTTAATTCAAATCTTTTCATCTAATTTCAAATCTCTATTTATATCCATCAAATTAATGACTCAATTATAAAAATAATGAAACAAATCAATCAATAATAATTGAAAAAAATTAGGTGGTCCAACAGCTAGTCCATCAAACTCCTGGCGCCAATTTAATCACCAATCTCCATAAAACATCTAGAAGTGATGATATTATTATAAATTCTTTATTTGAGTGAATGTTTCCTGATACATTTTTCAATTAATAATTCCAACATGCAAACACTGGATTGATACTCTGTAAAAATCCATTCCAATTATATCAAGAATTATAATAAAACGCATATGAGTTCACCACTCATCAAGATTGTGGTCCATAATAAGCAAATGCTAAAATGTATGCTTTAAGACTAAAGTAACGACCTACTTTATTCTTGAAAATATACTTGATTCCAGATTTATTTAATAGTGCCATTATCGATAGTCGATTACTATCATGATATGAAACTTATCATTCCCTTAAAATAAATTTCTTTACTTACATGGAGATAAATTGCAACACTACAATTTAAACCATAATCAAGTGACTAACTTGATTATTCAACTGTGAATCAAATAATTTAGATTATAATAATATACATGTTTCCCATATATCTTCATGTATATGTATATTATTAACAAAAGAATCTTGGTTCCTTATCACTAGTTATATTATGCTTATACAAATAAAACCAAACTCTTTTGTTATTAATAATAAATAATTTTATTACAAAACTGTAACTAGAAGAATATTAAGTTACAAGTAAGTACACTTGCTTTCCAAGACACTATATTTACATAACTCAAACAATTCTGTTATCTCTCCATCAGCTTTTACTTTTATAAAAAAGACACGAAGTAGAAATTGTTTAATCCAATTCACAACCATTTTATACTAAAGTTGATGCGATGACAGTAAAATTCTATAGAGATTATATAAAGTCAGTACAAATTCAGAAGTCATCTCACTGTAATAAAGGTAAAAAAATATGAAATAGAGTTAGAAAGATTTGTAAAAACAACAACCATTGTGTTTGCTCCAAGGTTGATTAAGTTTTCCATTATAAAGGAACCTAATGAGTGAATTTTCACCAAAAAATGGCGGTAGCTACAGCCATAGAGATCAAATATTAAATGTAATAAATATTAGAGATTTTTGAAGAAATAAGTATAAGTAATAATGCATAAATGGTTTTTGAAGTAGAATAAGAACCATAAATAAGTGATAGTTGTGTCCAAAAGTTAAAATCCACTCCTAAAAAGTTTGATAATCACAGGAACTAGAACCAGGAATCATTAAAAAAAGTAAATCTGGACAATTTAGGAGAATTTTGTGGAGTTTTTATTAGTAAAAATTAGATTCAAAGATAAAGCTAGAATTAGTGGAACTCTTAAAAGAAGTCGAAGATTGTTTCGTTTAGGACTATACTGAAATTCCAAGATTGAGTAAAAGGTTAGTATAACACATTCGATAATGCTAGAATTATACCCTTATTGTCAACCTCCTAGGTGATGGTCTAAAAAAGTTTAGCCAAAGAATAAAGAAGATGATGAAAAATTATGTAAGATTGGTTTTATTAGACCAGTGAAATATACTGAGTAGTTAGCTAACATTATGCCTGTAGTTAAAAAGAATGGTAAGATAATAAATTTGTCGAATTTAGCAATTTAAATGTAACTACTCCCAAGGATGTATACATGGTACAGATTGCAAATTCTTTGATAGATGTAACAGTTAAACATTCTTTGTTTTCTTTTATGGGTTGTTTTTCTTGTTATAATTAGCAAAAAATTATATTTCTAAAACAAATTTCAAGTTTCTTGGATTAATAGTGACATTCGAGTGGGTCGTAATGCCTTTTAGTTTAAAGAATGCAAGTCACTTATCAAAGGGCTATGAATGCCATCTTTCACGATTTAATAGGGCGTACTTTTGAAGTTTACATAGTATATATTGTCATGAAATATGAAAAGAGTTTAAATCATATCTAGGATAAGAAGCCTTTTATAGGAAGATAATCCACAAATTGAAGTTGCTTTAAAATGTGTTTTTAGAGTAAAAGAAAGGAACTTCCTAAGGATTTTAGTTCACAATAGAGGGATTGAGCAAGATAAAAATAAACTAAGGTCTATCCTTGAAGCAAAACCACCTTAGGATAAGATGAAGCTTTAGAGATTTATACGCTAGGTGAACTATGTAAGAAAGTTCGTTGCTAATCTAGTAGGAAATCAAAAGAATGTTCATATTTATTAAGATTGAAGAATTCTTTTAAGAGGAAAGGCATTAGGAGACATTCGATAGTATTAAAAAATAGCTAATCAAATCTCCAGTATTGATGTGGCTATTGACTTAGAGTAATGAGGCAGGCATGAATAAGCTATTTATTATTTAAGTAGAATTCTCATTCCAACAGAAAAGAAGTATGTACCCATCGTTAAGATATGTTTGACTTTATACTTTGCTTGTTCAAAATTAAGACATCATCTATTATAAAATAAGAAATATATGGTTTCACATACTGAATCAATGAAATACATGTTAAATAAGCTAGTTACCTTAGGAAATATTAGGAAATTGCTTATAACTTGTGGACTTTAAGATGGTATTACCTACAAAAGATCAAACGCTAGCTGTTTTCTTAAAAAGCCATCGCTCAATTGAAATATAAAAGGATGTTAAACATTTAGTTCTTAATTATAAAGAATCAATCATAATTGAAATTCGAAGAGTCTAGAATAGAGAAGTTAACTAGTGTTGGAGCAGTCATAACCACACTAAATTAGATCAAAACTCTTCTCTCCTTTAAAATGGACTTTTTATGTACTAATAATCAAGCAGAATACAAAGCCTTGATAATTGGACTAGAGCTTTCAGTTAATCTTAGAGCCAAATAAGTTCTTATTAAAGGAGATTCTCAAATAGTATTACCAAACTGGGAGTGGATATAAGTGCAAGAATTTGACTTTGTCACCCTATTATAATGTCATTGTCTAATTGCTATAATTTTTTGATGATATAAAATTTCAGTATATTCTATGAGTTGAAAATCAGGAGACAAATAAGATAACATAAATAAAATTTAGTTTGAAAATATTTGAATATTTAGTTCATAAGTGTATCATGGTACAACTAAGGTCTAACCCATCCACTCACTAATGAGAAATTTCCCTAGAAGTTTTTACGACAGATAAAAAAGTCAACTAGGATTGGAGAATAAAGATCAAATATTTTTTGGAAAGTCTTAGCCAGTAATTTCCTTTCAAATTTAAGTAGCGAGCATTCAATTTTGTGTTAATTGAAGGACTTATTTTTCCAAGGTAACAATATACTTTCTTTAGATGACTTGGGATGCCTGAGGCATAAATAATAATGAGATAAGTTCACAAGGGGATATGTAAAATACACTAGTCCAAAATAAAGATGAGATTGCTTATACAATGATATGGTTATTATTGGTCACAAATTTTGAAAGATTGTATATCATATGCCAGAGGATGTAAACAGTGTCAAAAATATGAAAGAATTCATTGGATTCTTGCTTTTGAGTTTCATTATATAATCAAACCTTGGCCATTTGGAGGATGGGCCATTAATCTTATTGGGAAGATATATCCACCATCTTTAAAAGGTCGTAGTTTCATTCTGTTGGTCACAACTTATTTTACTAAATGGAGGTAGCTTAACCTTTGAAGAAGGTTGATCAAATAGATGTAGTTAAACTCATCAAGGAATATATTATTCATCAATTTGGAATTCCTCAATCAATGACAAACGATCAATGAACCATGTTCATGGGCCAAGAAGTTAGGAATTTTACTGAAGATTATAAGATAAAATTGTTAAATTTATCTCCATATTATGCTCAGGTTGATGGTCAAGTTAAAGCATCAAATAGAATAATTAAAGATTATGGAAAAAATGTTAGAGGAGAATCCTAGAGAATGATATAAAATTATGCAAAAAACTTATAAGCATATTATACTTCGAAACGTCCTATGATGGGAATTAGCCCATTTGCTTTAACCTATGAATCACTCAATCTTCCATTGGGTACAAATGTAGAGTTAATACATGAAATTTTAATGAATTAGAAAGAAATCGTATTGAGAAGTAATTTGTATGGAATTTGTGATGCATCTATTTATGTAAAAGTTCCTAGATATGTAACTTCTCAAGATATCATCTTACCACATTCACGGAAAAATTTGATATTACATAATATATAGCTTGCCTAACAAAACCATAAAATTTGGCTATTTAATTACAAATTGAGAGGAATCACAACTAACATATAAAACCACCAAATCACTTTCAAGATGGAGCTACCCTATAGATGTTGTATTCATGCCTATCTGAAATGCGAATCAAAATGTTGATTCTTATGGAAATGGGAATGAAAAGCATTTCACCCTATTGGTTGATACATGAAACCTGGTTTTCTTTAGCTTACTGGGCCTGTTATTTCCAAAAATTGACATCATCCTTACGTAGCATCAATGACTTCCCTAACTTTATAGCTATTTGATTAACTTCATAACACTCTTGATTGAGCTGCTTTCCATCCTATTTGAGAGCTTCTTACTTCTCTCTAATCAATTTAATAGCCCATTTTTCCTCAATACTCTCATTTTCTAAAGAATCCAATTCATTTTCAGCTCCTGTATTTTTTAAGGAGATTTTTACCTCTAGTCTCCTCTACATTATAATCCATTAAACATTGGTGTAGGAGGCTTAATTTTTTGGAGTACACGACCTGATTATGATGAGACTTATCGAATGAAGCAAATACTTTTTCACCTCTACTAAAAGGTCCCTTAACAGTAGACGACTAAGTTATGGAGCCAACTTATGATAATATGCTTAAGAAGGAACTATGCTAAATCTCAATTAAGAATTGTAAATCTTATTGCATAATGAGTCTGAAAGAATCCTTGACTCTTATTAGTTCCTCATAATTGATTGTTCATGAGAGAGATTTTGAAAACTTAAGTTGAAGATTTCTTTTGAAGTCACTACTATTGTCTACACATCTTTGGCCTATAAGATAAAAAATTTATTAGCAGGCTAATGTATTAGCATGTAGAATAAAAGAATTCTTATTTTACCTTCAATGAAGTGACCTCTAATTCATGGTTTTTCTATATTCCAGTTTAAGAGGAAAGAAAGGAGTAGGAAGGTCCAATATAGTATCTTCTGTAAAAAAGGAGATAAAAAGTGAAATTCATAGTGGTAAGAAAGTTAAAAGCAACAAAAGGAAGTTTCATACCATTACTGATGTCCTTGATAACTTTTTCAGGCATAGAAGAATTGTTAGACCCTGAACCTTCGGTGGAAATTAGAAATATTAAAATGAATTCAATGAGTGTGTTTGTATAAGTATTGTGTTATAGATGTTATTGTGCTTAAAGGA
>JAOTIZ010000004.1:25664349-25684554 GCA_027123425.1 Erythroxylum panamense
ATGGGCTTGGGGCAAAGGTCTCTGGCCCATGACTTGACCCTGTACAGGATGTCACTAGTGGAAGTGAATCCCTAATAGATAATACCCTGACTGAAAACTTCAACTTAGGAGATCAAGTTGGCTCATGTATTTTTTCTTACAGCTTTTCCGTTACTGGAATTAAGAATTTGTCTTTAATAGTGTATCTGTTAAGCTGCTTATAATTAATACATAGCCTCCAAAAATTAGACTAACCGTAGAAGACAAGACGTTGTTATTATGTTGTATGATTGTTTGCTTTAATAGATCTTATACTAGTTCTTCAATTATGATCCTGTAGACTAGCATATCTGTATGGGAAAACATTCATGATTTATGTTCCCTCTTTCAGCAAAATTCTACAGGTTCTGCAAAAGAGAGCCAAACTCAGCAAGCAGAGCTCAAATGTTTCAGCTCACCTTTTGAAGATTCTGCAATAGGTAGCTCCTATAATTGGTAATTTGATGAGTACTTGAAGTAGAGCATAAATAGCTGATTGTTGTTCTCAGGTTTCGCTAGCGGTTTCTTGATTTAGAGTTCACACTTAGCTTTCATTGACAGGACCTTTGTTTATAAAACACGTGTTGGTTATTCCAATAGAACAACATTGTTTAGTTTTTTGAAACAGCATATGATGTCTTCCAAAGTGGATCATTCAATTATAAGTACTAAATCATAACCTCCCAAGAGTAAAGCAGAGTATCAATAATAAACTGAATCCCTTGTGAGCTCCATTCGAAATTTTTGCATAATTGATCACAAAGGTAATTGTGATCCTCCGCTCATTGTCATCTTGATATCATCAATCTTAACACAATTATTAGCATTCACAATTCAACTCTATAATTTCAGCTGTGCACGATGGAGAAAATTCCACTTTGTCAAATCTAATTGGTGCTTTTGATTGAAGCTTGATTTACCATACCCTACCCCTGTATCCAAACAGTTTTTAGCTGGAGATTCCAAGATTGAAGTTGAGATTGTGCCTTATATCTGTTGCTGATAACTCGGCCATTTTGCATTTTCCACATCTGCCAATTCAATGATTCCTCCATTGCCCACGCGCTCCTTCGGCCATTATGCTTACTTCTCCCCTGTTTAGCTAGATATCCCTTTGAGTCCAATCCAGAGGTGTCACGATCGATATACTTATGAATAGATAATTAGAAGATGAAAGAAAAGAGAGAAATTTCAGAAGAGAGTGAAAGATCAAGTTTCACGATTTCATTCCTCTTGCTGAAGTGTTTTTACAGGCAATATAACCGTTAGGCAACCATAAAAAACATTTGCGGATTGCCCAGTAATAAACAGCAGCCTCGTGCCACTAGTATCCTGGTTATTCATAACAGGGACATCTAAAGGAAATAACAATGTTTAATGATTTGGTTTACAGGGTTTTCTTCTTCATGCCCCCCAGTTATGGAAAAGGGTACAGAATCTTGAGAAAGATTTTTTATCTCGATTCTGATGAAAATTAGTATGAACTTGCCAAAGATTGCGTCTTACCAAAAGGCTGGTGATGCTTCAACTCCTTTAGCAATTACAGATCGCGCTATGAGGCTAGCGCAGATATGTACTCAATCCAGCTCCTATATGGGCCAACATAATCATTGCTGACATAATGTAAGCTCAAGGGCCTAGATACAAACCTCCATATTTTGAACTCTAACATTCCTTTCAAAGTACAACACAGCATAAATGCCAACCATGCTGAATTCCACCTCTCCGAATCGTTTTTATCAATCTAATAGAAAAGAGGCAAAACTTGCCAGCGTCGCGAGCCAGTTTGCTTTTCATAGCCTTTTACAATAGCACCAACCAATTCTAGTGATCATCTTCATCTGGACCAGGGCAGTTGGATAAAAGCGCTTCCATTGACTCATACTGAAACAATTACAATTTACATGCTCGGCGATTAGAATGAAACTAGGATTTGGTGTCATGCAAGCGTTATTTCATATGAGTGCTTAGATCCTATGTTCATGGAAGCATGTACTTCAAAATTCTTGAAATTAGCTAGAGCAATCGATAATAACAAGAAAACTTACCTGAAAACCACAGAACAGGCAATATCGATACTCATCTCTTAATTTCATCAATATTTCTTGCAAATCCTGTAACAATAAATGATTGATTATTATGACAACATTCAATGAAAAAGGTTTATCATAACAAAGAAGAAAAATATAAGTAAATTGAAAAAAAAAAAGATAAACGAAACGATTATCCAAATCCAGTATAATCTTAGCGTTTGCTAGTGGGTTTTATTACGTATATATTATGTTTTCCAAATGCTTATAAATCTGCCATAGACATAGATACCCGGTACTGTAAATATTCATGCAACTTTGTCAAGGCACATAACGTACAAACAAAAGAAGACATCTAAGACACCTCAAACTATCTATCTGAATAGAGATTAAAGAAACCCTTCGTAAGCAAAATAGAATAAAATGTTTACATAAAAGCATCTAAAAATGATAAAAGAGAAAAGTCAAAACAAAAAAGTAAAGAATAATAACACATCCATTTTAAGGCATCTTCTCCTCAACCAAAAGAAACTCCATCATGTTAGAATGCATAGGATTTGAGCAGAAATATTTCACATGGATTGCACTATTGCAGTGGCACATGAAAACTCTGATATTGATTTAGGAGTTTACTAATGTAGCCTTTGACACCCCAACCCCACTACTTTGTAATCAGACTGTTGTCAAAATAAAAATAAAACCACTTGGTATTCACAACACTGAATCTGTCAAGCTCACTATAAAGAATAGTTTCTAAATCTAGAAACAAGAGACTTTGAAGCATAAGCCTTAACTGTAACTGAAATCAGCCAGAAAACAGGAGTGCCCAAAATCACAGAGGTCATAATACAGGAAATTTGATTGAAGGCATCCACCTCCCTTGTGCCCAAATTCTTATTTTCTAGTACAATCCCAACTTTGTCAAGTTAGTCTCACCTCCATCATGTCCAAATGTGGCGAATCTTAATTTTCTCCAAAAGTTATTTTACTATCCAATTGTCATAATGAAAGAATAACATATTGAACCACAAAAACGATAACAAAGCCCTATGCCCAATGTGAATACAATTCATTAGGCACATTTGTAACCAGTTTGCCAACTATTATTTTGGGAGCCAAATAAAAATCCTTAAATATTTTTCTAAAACACCTTTACACTGGACCCTAGGATGACCTCCGGCATTTGAATTTGAGCATGTTCCTCTATTTTGCACAAAGAATGAAAAGCCTTAAAAGTGAAAAAACAATGTTCAATAATATGTTACCTCTTCTGTTATTTCCTCTTCTTCCTCTTCCTCTTCCTCTTCTTCCCCCTCCTCATCCTCATTTTTCTTTGGCTGCACAACTTCTTTGTTTTCCAGTTGATCAAGAGTTGCTTTTGCTTTCCTGAAATTTACCACAACTCTTCGGATTCGCCATTGTGACTTCTGCCAAGATCCGAACTCTGCCATCAATTCCTCTTCCTTTCTTTTCTTTCTCTCCATCTCAAACTCCTCTCTTTTCCTCTTTTCCTTATATGGGTCTTCACGCCCAATTCCAACACGTGTTCGTCGAATTTCAATCCCCACAGGATTAGATCTGCCTGAACCTTCCTTTCCAAGGGCTGAGCCGGGAGTATAACCCATCTGCTTCAGCAATTTAAACCCAATGTTGGATTGTGGTATTGGAGCCTCTATTTTGGCTAAGGTTTGCTCGTCCTCTTCTTGTTGCTTTCTCTCCCTTTCAAGCTTACGCTGCTCTTGCCAGCTGAGTTTTGACTTCTTTTTTGATGATTGAGAAATTGGATTTTTGTCTTTAGTACTCTGCAAACATATTTCAAAGTGAAATCAAAAACCATAAAGTCCGATGAAGTTCAAGCTAATAACAGCCTTGAGGGGACAGCTTCAAGGAGTATAAACATGTCCCAGTTTTACGTGAAAAACAATAATTATCCACAAACAATTCATCTAATAATAAGAAAACAAGAACTGATATCTAGTCCTTGAAGAAAGAAACATTGAAAGTGAAAAAAAAGACGAAAAGTTGCAACGACCTTAATAAACCTGCTTCGCGTTTCCTGAACTACAAATTAAACAAGTTCAAGTTTCACACCCACTTAATTCTTCTCTTGTTCTTTTTCTGGGTAATGTTTAAATACACTTGACACCAACTTCATTCCAACCGGTATATTACTATCAAATTCGAATGCTCTGACAAAATAGCCAGCAAATTAGGGTTAAATATTCCTGTTTTGGGTAGCAAACCAAATTCAAATCCCAACATGTAAAATCTTTTAAGCTAAAAGATTTACAAAAATGCAAATAATTCCCAGAACTAACTTTCTTTAGTGTATAAATTATTGAAGACGCTACAAAAATTCAGAATAGATAATACAACGAACCCAAAGCACGGACTTTTATAGACGAAAACTTAGACGTGTTAGAGGCTTCTGGTGGAATGAAGTGAGAGAGATCCCCCATGTAATCTTCTTCCTCCTCTCCTCGATTTCCTTGTCGTTCGCTAGTTGATTCAGCCATCGCTCCCTCTGCTACTCTTCTTCACACGATCACACGTACACAGTGAGAGAGAAGAAATGGCCCAAAAGACCTGAAAGGAACCTCAACGAAAATGGACCTTTTGATTTAGATCCAAGCGATTAACAAACAGTATTTTGACACGTGTAATCACCGACTATAACCGTCATTAGCTGACGTGGAATTCTGATGGCGCGCGCTTTACACCTCTTTTCTCTCTGCTTTCTTCTCTTTGGTTTCTGGAAAACAAACACCAACTAGCATAGAAACTGTTTTTCTTTGCTCCAGACTTGCATTTCTTAAACCGTGAGGAGGCTCGAAGCTTTCAATTCTTCTCTCTCTCTTTCTTCTTGGTTCCTTTTCTTTTTCCTTACTTTCTTGACCACCAAACAGACTCCTCCGACTGCATTCATTGTTTTTCTTTGTGCAACTGTTCTCTTCGAGAGTTAAGTAACCGAACTTTCTCTGGCTTTCCAGGAAAGGAGGTGAACGAATATAGAGTCAACTTATAATGGAGAAGCAGAGCTTCTTTTGGTGTTGCACTGTTCTTGTGTTCTTGGCGGTCCTGGTTACGCAAACTTGGGGTCTTACAGATCCCTACGATGGTAATTTCTGCATACATTTAACTTGTCTGTAGTCCTTGTGATTCGTAGGGTGGTTTTGAGTCAATTTTTATGAATAAGACTCTGTGGTTCAAAAAATCTATAAGAATGAAACTAAAGATGAAGAGTTCTGTTTTCTTTTACTAGTTCGGAGTTGCTAAAGTCAAACAGAAGGGCATGTAAATATCAGAATCCAGTCTGATGCCAACAAACCTTACGGTTCAAAATGAACAAACAACCGCAATGATTAGTTTCAAATTGACTATATTTTCTAACGAGTAGTGCTTATAGACCAAATATAGTGGACTTTCTTGTTTCGTTTGTTTGATCGATTATTGATGGTATTTCCAAAAAACCAAAAAAAAAATTATGCAGTCGTTGCCCTTCAAGATCTATATAGGGCACTAAACAACCCACCACAGCTCAACGGGTGGAGATTAGGTGGAGTCGATCCATGTCTGGAATCATGGACTGGAGTGCTATGTTCCGGATCATCTGTAACACACATGTAGTGCACATTAGCCCTTTTCAATCAAGATGACATGTAGACTAGAATATGACACTAATTTGTTCTCCCACCTTAATGTAGTAAACTTCATGAACTAAACATCAGTGGATACCTCGGAACCCAGCTTCATTATCTGCGTAATTTGAGACAACTGTAAGTGAATTTTTTCATATTAACAGATTCATCAAATCTCTGGAGTCACTTTGATTCTTACATTTGAATTATTGTCTCAGGGACATGAGCTCTAACTACATTCTGGGAGAAATTCCGTATGGTCTACCGCCCAATGCCACACATATGTATGTTATTGAACTTCCATATTCTTTCTCGTAGATGCTTAAATGATGTTTCTTGACCAATCTCTGTTAACAAGAGCATTTCTTAAGGCACGTTAATATTAAACTGTGGCTTTCTTTATCTGTGTTCATGTTTAATTCCACACAAATGCAGAAATTTGGCTTGCAACAACTTGAGCCGAAATATTCCCCATTCTCTACCAAGCATCAAATTTCTGCAACACCTGTAAGTAATTAGGCTGCTTATTCAAATTGCATTATCTTCTCAGGGCTTTGTTTTTACGTTTTCAAGCGTACTCTCTGGTTGGTGTTATGCAGGAATCTAAGCCACAACCACTTATCCGGACCTGTTGGCAATGTTTTCACTGGCCTACAGAATCTTAAAGAGATGTATACTCTTCTGTGCTTTTTAATTTACCATTTGTATTTTTAGCGATACTTGACAGTACTGTTTGTTACTGCTGCAAAATTGTAGTGGTAAGAACTTATAGATGTGTCAATCTGATGTATGAAAAATGTTGTGTCAAATGCAAAATGGCAGAATCTTAAACTTTTTTTTGGTTTTCCTAAAGCAAATAATTTTCAGTTAAAGATATAGTCTAACCCAGTGAATTCACCTATGAGCATTCTTTGGGAGACTGGTTTTATTTTTTATTTTTTATTTTTAAGTAATGAGATTAGTGTATTGCAAGACTCAAGAATATACAATTCCTGTAAGGGGCTGGATAATCAAACTGTGAAAAAAGGTACAGAATTACAACGAATTCTCTGATTGAGGAGTCAAAAGTAATTGAAAAGACCAGAGGTGCTCAGTTGATCCGTAATCCTTGTTGTGAGGGCTCAATGAGAGGAGAGGATGCAATGTCATGGGTTTTATTTTTAATTTTGTTCGTCCCAAAGTAAGTGAAAAACAATTTAATAACAGGATGACCTTCATGATATGTAGTTTCCCAAGCATTTCAACCCATCCTATAGTTTCAATTGCCTGCTAGGTGTAATTTTATTAGTTTTCATAATAATTCATGGATTACTTTGTAAGCATGATTATTAGCTCACAAAAGTCTCAATCTCAGGGATTTGTCGTATAATAACTTCGATGGAGATCTACCAAGTTCATTTGGATCTTTGACAAATCTTACTGGATTGTGAGTTTGATACTTCTTTCTCCACTATACCTGGTAAATTACATTTTGTTTTCATTTGGATCGTGTAGGATAAAATATGTCTACTGGCCATATTCACAGGTTCTTGCAGAACAACCAGTTCACAGGATCAGTTGTATACCTGGCTAATCTTCCCCTAACCGATCTGTCAGTATCTCTGCTCTTTTCATGTTAGTCCTTTTTTTGTCTCCATGTAAAAAATTTAAAATGTCACTTGATGCTGTTCTTACACAATTTCATTTCAGAAACATCCAAAATAATCATTTTAGTGGTGTAGTTCCAACCCAATTTCAGGCAATAACAAACTTGTGGTAAGTGATCAAAAGGTCGCTGTTTTTCTTAGTTTCAATGAACAGTAATAGGTTAATAACTACAAACCTTTGCGTTGGATGTTCTCTCTTCTTATTAGGATTGCCGGGAATAAGTTCCATAAAGTGGCAAACTATCCTCCCTGGAATTTTCCTCTGGAAAAAGAGCCAACTGTAAAAAATTATAGTGGCCCTCCGACAACAGAGGTTACTGCCATTGAGGACTATTCCTCTCTTAAAAGGCACAAGAAGAAAGGGTTTGCCCCTGGAGGAGTTGCTTGTATAGTGGGCGTGGCAACGCTGATTACAATATTTTGTGCAATCTATTTTGCTTTTAATGTGAAGAAATTCCTTTTTTTTCCACTCCGCAGGGCCAGGGGTGAGAATCATTTCTTGTCATACTATTAGATCTTGAATTGGCAACTAAATGAGTAGTACGTTCTCCACGATTATAACATAGAAACATAACCGTTATAATATAACTGGCTCTTTTCCATAGATTATTACCGCCTGAACCTTTCAACTCTTATTATCAGTGCCCATGTCCAGATTACGCAGATATCTACGTTTACCTTTTCAACTAGTCACAGTTTGGTATTCCATCATTCGAATAAATATGTTAATTTTTAACTTAATCAAGTGCTTTAGTGCAGAGAAACTGTTGTTATTTTTTCTGTCACCAACAGTGCTATTTTTTATGAAGAGAATCAAGCATTGTCATATTACTAATTCTTACCCATTTTTCTTTTTCTCCTTCATTCTCTGTTTTTATGGTTATAGGATGTTCTCCAAGAGCATCTGAAGCAGGTCCACATCTGTTACCTCTCAAATCTCAACCCATTCTCGGGGAGAGCAATGTAGCATCCGGTTGCCCTATCAGGACAGATAAAGTGCCTGCAAGAAGAAGTTTTGTCAACAATTACAAAGCTCCAGTTTGTGCAACAACGTATACTGTTGCCGAGCTTCAATTAGCAACAAATAGCTTCAGTGAAGAGAATCTTCTTGGAGAAGGATCTCTTGGTTCTGTTTACAAAGCTGAGTTCCCGGATGGCAAGGTATCTCCTGGAACCTACTTTATCGATTGTGATTTACATGAATTCGTGGAAATTAATCAGATGTTAAGAGCTCTTTTACTGGATCCTCATTCTCTCTCTCTCTCTCAGCAGATATTAGCTGTGAAAAACATCAACACAGTTTCATTGTCTTTTTACGAAGAAGAACAATTTCTGGATGTGATTTGGACACTATCCAGACTGAGGCACCCAAACATAATACCACTAAAGGGGTATTGTGTAGAACATGGAGAACATCTACTTGTGTACGAGTATATCAAAAATTTGCCTCTCGATGCTGTTCTGCATGGTAAAGGACATAAGCCCTTGTCATGGATCAGCCGGCTGAATATTGCACTAGGGGTTGCTACGGGTTTGGAGTAAGTATATCATATTTAGTTCCCCTCAACAATTCCATTAATTCCCATAGTAAGCTATAAAGTTCAATAATATCGACAGACTAATATAATTAAGGAGGTATTTGCCGCTTTTGTCTTTAAGGCAGAGAATCAGGAGACTATTAGGTGACAAGGTTGTCTGTTGTATCTCTTTTATTGTAGCGATGATGCGTTCTTGAAATCTTGTTTTCAGCTATTTGCATTCAAGATTCTCACCTCCTGTTGCTCATGGAAATATAAAGGCTGCCAACATCTTACTGGACAAAGAATTTATACCTCGTCTATGTGATTGTGGACTTTGGATTCTGAAGCCATTGACAAGCAACAGTGTCAAAATCAAGGTAATTTTCCCGACACTTTCCTTTTGGTGAGATGAATTGAAACCATAGTTGATATATAGGCCAACAGAGCAACCAAAAGTTTCTTTCTAATCCATGTGCTGTTCTTCCACAATGCTCTTTCCGATCGAGTTTGAAACGTGTGTAGAAAGATAAACAAAGAGTTGATATTTATTGTCTAAACATTGAAACAAACAGGCTTCTGAAATTGCTATCAGCAACTCTGGTTACGTAGCACCTGATCATGGGAATCCTGGAGCTGATAATACAAAGGCTGACATTTATGCCTTTGGGGTACTTCTCTTGGAGCTGTTGACTGGAAGGAGACCTTTTGATAAGTAGGCTATACGTTTAACATATTAACAGACCTTGTTACGCATCATGTTTATTTTCAAAATGCTAACATTTTTGTGCTACCACAGATCTAGACCTCAAGAGGAACAATCTTTGGTAAAATGGGCTTCTTCTAGGCTCCATGACAATGAGTCTTTAGCAGAGATGGTTGATCCAGAAATCAAAAGAACCCTCTCCATCAAGGCTCTGTCCCGATTTGCAGATGTTGTCTCTCTTTGTGTTCAGGTAATGGCAATAATGTTCAGAGAGGATTTTGAATCATTGCTCTTAGTACTGATAGTAACTGTTATTTGGTAACTTGAACAGCCTGAGAAAATTTTCCGACCACCGACGTCTGAAATTGTAGAATCTCTGACATATCTGCTGCAACTATTCACCACTGCAAAAGGCAAGAGGGTTGATCGCAGTGAAATTGAACCCTTGGAAAGGTCCTTTTGTTCAACACACACACGCTTCATTGGCTCACCTACCCTGAGCCATGCCTCCTATTGATCTCACAACTCGTTCTCACTAGAACAAAAAGTCAAATTACCACAAACACTTCAAGAATTGTTTTGTCAAATCTTAGAATACTGCTTTTTTTAAGACTAACGGTCACAGTTCAAGTCAATTCTGAAAGTTTTATGTCCATAGAAATTACGACACCTGATTCTTTTGAAGTAGTAAAGAGGAACATTTGCTGTTTACTGATTAATATGCTTTCTCTAGTTCCTTTCTTCCCGAAGAGAAAGAGGATGAAAAAGGGAGATCTTAATAATGGTAAGTTGGAATTCTTGATTTGGGATCTATTCCCATTTTTTAACATCGGAAGTGCATAGAAATATGATTGTCGAACATTTTAGTAAATTTTCATTTAGTGAAAATCATGATTACTTGAAATTTGACTGAACAATCACATCTAAATTTATTTTTGGTACCAAAAATTAAGATGAGCAATTAATATGTAAATTAATGCATTGGAGAGTGGTCTCCTTCTCTCTAGCATAATTACTTTCCTACACCGTTTCTAGTAAGATTTTTCTGAGGGATTGCTCCTACTCTTCAACTGTGAGAGCATGGGGAAACTCTCGGAGCTGAAACCCTTAGCTTCACCGTCAGACAAGGAAGGCCTTAAGATCTAGCAAGATGCAGGATGTGTGGATGCTCAGAAGCCCAAATTATCGTGGGATGACTTCCTTGCACTACCATGTAAGCTTCCTCGTGCTTCCTCTTTGGAGAGCAAATTGTGGAGGTTTAGCAAGAAGCAGCGGGCTGATACCTGTAAGTTCCTCCTCCCTCCTGCTACAATTGAAGTTGCAGTAAACACAAAGTCACAGGCTGCATGGAAACTTTGGATTGAATTCATTAACGAATTGGATTCAATTATATTAGTGAGATTAAATTGAATTCAATTTATACTATTTGGAACTAACTTAATAATATTATAAATGAATTCAATTATACTGTTTAAAACGAGAATGAATATAATGAGAAATGAGAATGAATATTATTATTATAATTATGATAGTTAGTTAAAAGGAAAGAATGTTTACTATTACCATTAACAGTAGTTGATTTGTAAAAAATATTGAGAAATAAAAATTTATTATATTATAATTAATTAATTATTCATATTTTAATTACTTATATTGTAATTAATAAATTACAATATACTGATTAATTAAAATATTGTAATTAATTAATTATATTTTAATTAATTAATTACAATATTTACATTAATGAATGAATTATATTTTAATTAATTATATTGTAGTTAATTAATTATTAATAATATTTTAATTAATAGTCTTTGGAATTCAATTAAGTGAAGCACAAGAGATTGATAAGTGAAGTAGTCAAGAGCAAAAGAGCAAGACGCTACCTTTGAATGACACAGAGTGATTCTTGATAAGAAATACAGGGCAAAGAATTATACTTAATAAAAACCTACAGTAAATATATAAACTTTGATAAATGTCTGATTATAAACTCATAGCAAACAACAATTTTTTATTCAAGGGTGTCTTCCTCAAGCTTCAATATAATTGAATTCCTATACTTAGAGGAGTGAATTCAATTTACAAAGGAGATGGGTTTCAATTACATGCATGAATTGAACCTATCTATTTTTTATATTTCCAAACATGTGAATTGAATTCAATTACAATATTGAATTCAATTCACACCTTTCCAAACACCCCCTAAGTAATCATCTGCCAAGAGTAGATGATTAATAGATAATTGAAAACGGGTTGTACCCTCCTCGACAGTTTCTTCACCAACTAGCAACTGTACCCTCACCACCAACGTCCCACCTACCCCTACCGAGACCTATTGACCCATTGTCCCTAAACAATGACCTACTCTTTCTGATCCTCCCCCACTAACCCACCCTCCTTGACAATGGTGCACACTCCCCCAACAGTGACCCACCCCAAAGAAACATTATGCAAAACTAGTTCTTGCATAAATGGACAGTGAGAGACGATAAGTGCGAAAAAGGGACAATAAGGCTCCAGATCTGAGGTGAGGCTCCAAATTTGAGGCAAGGGATAGCGAGTAATAGTGGCAAGAGTGCTACCGACAGCAAGGGACAGAGAGGCTTTAGACTTATGAGAGCTTCGGTAACTTGATACGACCCAGATCCCATGGTGCTGGATTCCACTACTACTAACAATGGTGGGGCGTTTACTCAAGTTGTGGAGGAGTTCTCTACTCTCTCGCGAGAAGTCACACTGAGAACAGAACCTAGAGATGGCGTTGGCATTGGCGTATCTGGAGTATCTACGTCCTTTGGGTCTTCCCCGACTGATGGTATATGGAGCAAAAAACTTCAATTCCAGTAACACAAGGTACAAATGGAGCATTACCCTGATGTCATAAAAGATGGCATTGTTTGTCCCTCATTTGAACTCCTGAAAGCGGGAGAAAGAGTGTGGTCGAATGCACTGGTGGGATCATTATGGAGCAACTGTCCTTAATATCCAATTATTAAGGCCTGGGCTAGTGCACGATTGATTGAACAAGGTTTAGAGAAAACTCTACTCATTGATAATGGCAAAATTAGTTTCAAATTTGCTTCAGATGGTAATCTGAATGAAATAATTGGAGTGAATCCTTGGCATATCAGGGGACAACCCATGTCCTACAGAAGTGCAAGCTAGGGATTGCATTTAATAGTGAGTATGTTGAAGTTTTTCCAATTTGGGTACATTTCCATAACCTACCGCTTAAATTATGGACTGTGAAAGGGTTAAGTTTTCTTGCCAACTCCTTGGATAATCACCATTGAGTATGGATGCACAAAGATCAGGTATGGATAGGATAGGATATGCAAAAATATGCATAGAAGTGAGTCGAAAGGCTACACTACCAGATCTTTCAATTATGCTACTTAGTGAATCTAGGGAGAGGGTGAAAGGAGAAATACAACTATCATACCTATGGAAGCCACACAATCCTGCCAAGAAATGGCTCCATCTGGCAGGAGATATAAAAATAGGTTGGTAAGAGGAGTTAATAGGGATTAAACAGTCAACTATCGAAGTTGAAGCTGGTACTGGAGTACAATGGGAGGTTCATGAGCAGATTACCTAGATTCCTCCAATCGAGAGGGACACAGGGGAGCAGCTTGAAGTGTTTGGAAGCCAAAATTAGGGTGATCCTAGTTATGAGATCCCGAAGTTGGTAAAGTATGCTAGTACTATTGATGCAAAGTAAGACAACTGGTGATTATGTTGAGAATGAGAAAGGGCCAGTCCATTGCAAAAGTTTAGACCAATCACAAATCACTGAGGAACAAGAAATCAAGAGAGTTATAGTGGTTACTCAACAGAATGAGATTTTCGATGCAGTACAAGAACAGACAACTATGGACAACTCTAGTGCAGACAATGTGGAGAGTCTAGATAGTGGAGTGATTCACTTCACCTTACATTATTTGATGTCAGATAGATTGGGCTAACATGTTGACTCCGTTAGCATCTATTCAACGAAATGAGACTTTTAAGGCTAGACTAGAGTATGAAGAACATACAGTAATGGTAAACTCCTGTGATAACTGTATGGCAAGTCACGGTTCATCTCCCAGAATACATAACATCTTGGAGCAAAGCACATCTTGGCATTGAATTGTAATTCTTCTGCTTATGTGACAATAGGTTTCCCATGGGAAACCTATTCAGATTTAGCAGTAGAGGATTGTGATTCCCATTAGTTGCAGCCTAAGTCCCTGACTTTCCAGGAGATTTTTGTGTGCAATCTAAAACTACAAAAAGAAAATCAACAAGGAAGAGAAATAAAAATCCCAAGTACCAACAATAGGGGATAAGTGGTGCCTATAGTTTTTCCTTCTTGTTGTCTACTTTACAGACAGTTATAATGCCTTAATTAGGGAGTTGTTGGTTATCTTGTAATATGATAATAGTCTTAATGCTTTAAACTCATTGTAATGTCAATATATTTTTTATAACTATAATTAACATGATTTTTCATTTTTTTAAAAAAACCCTAAGTAAGGCAGTATAATTATCTGCAAGATAGACAACAAAAACAATCATTAAAGACACCACTTATACTTCATCACCATGGAAAGAATAAGCTGAACATTGCATACCAAGATATTTTTTTTACCACTTATTGTTGGTATTTGGGATTTTTCTTTCTCTTCCTTGCTAATTTTCTTTTTGCAGTTTTGGATTGCATATAAAAATCTCTTGAAATGTCAAGAACTTGGGCTACCAAATATGAACAGTTTCTCGAGAGGAAATTATTATCACATAAACAAAAGAATTACAATTCAATTTCAAGATGTGTTTTGCCCTAGGATGTTCTGTATTCTGGGAGATCATAACCCTAGTCCCCTGAATTGCCACACAATTATCACCGTTGTTATCTATTCTTCATACCCCATTATAGCCTTAAAAGTCTCATTATGCCGAATAATTGCTAATAGAGTCAACATGTTGGCCCAATCTATCTAACATTGCTCCAAATAATGTGAGGTGAAGTGATTCACTCCACTATTTAGACTCTCCACATTGTCTACACTAGAGTTGTCCATAGCTGTCTATTCTTGCACTGTGTCGGCAATCTCATTCTGTTGAGTAATCACTACAACCCTCCCTGTTTCTTGTTCCTTAGTGATTTGTGTTTGGTACAAACTTTTGCGATGGACTGGCCCTTTCTCATTCTCTATAGAATCTTCAGTTGTCTTATTTTGCATTACATCAATAGTACTAGCATACTCTGTCAACTTCCGACCCTTAGAACTAGGAGCACGCTGATTTTGGCTTTCAACCACTTAAGGATGCTCCCCTGCGTCCCTCTCAATTGGAGGAATCTGGGTATCCTACTTATAAACCTCCCTCTGAACTCCAATACTATCTTCAACTTAGGAAATTAACTATTCAATCTCTATTAACTCCTCTTGGCAACTTGTTTTATACCTCCTCTCAGTTGGAACCCATTTCTTGACAAGATTTTGCGGCTTCCATAGGTAGGATAGTTGTATTTCTCCTTTCACCCTCTCTCTAGATTCACTAATATGTTTCCCTACTGTAACCTAAAATTCCATAAGTTTTTAATAGTAGAGGAAAAACCTTAGGTTCCTAAAAATATTGAGGGAAAAACGTAAATATTATTGTCTATGATCGAACAATATTGTATAGAAGATATAAAGCTAAGTTTGAGAAAAGAATGATCATAACTTACTTAGACCTTTAAAAATAACAAATCAAAGAAAGCTTTTAAATACATTTAGTACTTGGCTTCATAAGTATCGTAACTAATTTATCATTGAGTTGTTCTATGCTCCTCAATTTGTTCAAGTACGAGATCGTTTGGCAACTTCAAGCTGACATACGTATGGTGGAATTCTTCTTCCAAAAAGAAAAGGTGGAGATTAAGGGCAAAAACTGGTTAGGAAGAACAAATGAAAGCTTCTTTTTTTAACTTAGTCTTCCTTTGAGGTTCTCGAAATCTATGAACATGGAAAAGCCAAGTTCAAAGGTTATTACTTTTTATAAACAAGTTTGAAGTAAAAGGGATAATTATTTCTAGTTTAAGTTTTAATATAACATCCAATAGAAATTATGCTAAAGTGCGAAGTCTAGAGAGGTCTAGTAGTATACAATCTTAGGATATATTTGATTGGACGTAAGATTTTTAATGGACTGAAATGGTTTATAATGGAATAGAATGTAAATGAATGTAATATTAAAAAAATTTTGTTTGTAGGAATGGAAGGGTTCATAATTTAATATAATGAAATGGTGTTTGGAAAAAGGGTTTATAATGTAATATAGAAAAAAATTGTTTATCATTTTATATTTCATCCTAAAAGTCCCAAATTGGAGGTTTCTTATTTTTATTAGTTATGATGGAATCAGATGTAATATGAAATCTTCCTCTTTTATCTCATTCCATTCCATTTTATTAATAAACCTCCAGCCAAACATAACCTTACTTTTAACTAATAGAGAGGTTGTTTTAGGCTCAGTTATAGTAAAAATTATAATATAATAAACGATGGAAGATGTTATTAAATATCAATATGTCAAAAATACATAAATAAATCATGTAATTTTGTGATTACGTGGTACACCTCAGTATGTCTACTAATTTTATCAACTAATAATACCCACATAATTATAAAACTCAATACCTAGTGTGTGTAGTTAGTTATCACACATTAGTACCATTTAATTTCTACATAAACGTTGTGACTAGCTAATGATCACACTATTTCTTGTGATATTAGACAATCTATTACCTATCAAATGACATGTAATTATCTATTAATTACATATTTTTAAATAAATGATTTGATAAGTTAAACACTTAAATTTACGTGATAAGATCTATTCTAAAAAGTTTCATTAGTAATTGGATCATCCTTACTTTTTTAATCTTGCTTTCTAAATTTTGCACCTATTCAGAAGTTATAAGTGATTATGAAATAAAAATGTAAAAAGGAAAACACAGGAATAACTGGAGATTACGTTTATTAGCACTGTTTTAAAAATGGACAGAAGTCAAATGAGTAAGATAAGAGGTTTAAGGTTTAAAAGATTCAACCGCTATTAGAACATCATAAAGTCGGTCAAAGATTGAATAAAATTAAAGATTTTAAAATATGATTGAAAGAGATTATCCTTATCTATCGAAGAATATGAAGTTTAATTAAAAAATAGACTGTTAAATGAATATTAATTGTTTATTTTATTTTATAAAAAGTTATTAATTTACAATAATTGACCGATTAATTAATAAATTAATATGTTTTTAACAATAAGAGTTATTAAAGTAAATCGAATCGAAAATTTAAGAATCAAACAAAAAATTAGACGATTTAAAATTTTTATGGTTAAATAAATAATCGAACTGGTTAAATTTTTTAATCATTATTTACTAGTAAACTAATCAAGTAAATCACTGCAATATACTAAACAATATCTCAAATCTGAGATGCCGATTATACCGAGCTATCTATATTGAAACAAATAGAAAAATAATTGTTGTTAAGTATGATGATTGTTTGAAAGATCATCTATACATTTTATTTACATAAGAATAGGATTATTACCTGCAAATTGATGTGTATGTACTTAATTAAGTATATATATACTAATTAAGGACGAAAGGGATGGACAACCACGAAATCTATCTCATTTGTCCATTTCATCAACGATCTCCATTCTTTTGCAGCTTTATTCTTCCTTTTTTCGTATGCCTAGTCGTGACTAGATCACATTTTGTCTCTATTCTTCCGCAACTCTATTCTTTCTTCTTCTGCATGCCAAGTTGTCACTCCTACGACTACGTTTTAATGATGGCTTCTTTCCTACTATCCAATAAGCACGAATTTGATGCATACTCACAGACATCGAAACTTAGGTTACACCTTCAGATATATTTTAAATCATCTTTCTTTTAGCTAAGTACTATCTATTATAATAAGTAATATGTATTATAAGTGTAACTCAATTATATAACAACTTAAAACAAAATTATGAGATGATTGCTCTAAATAAGGAAAAAAAAAAAACTAAAAGTTCAAAATTTTAATACTAAAAACAAAATTATAATATGATCTCTGTAGATAAGGGAAGTAAAAAATAAAAGTTTAAACATTTAATATAAATGCTCCTCACTTAAGATTGCCATAAATATGGAAAGTAAAAAAAATTGATAAATTTTAATATTAATGCTTCTCTCAAGTATGACTTAAGATGTCACACATGTGAGTTTAATATCAATGCTTCTCATGGGTGTGACTTAAGATGCCACACAGTCACACTTGTGAGACATATTTTTCAATAATAAATAATGAGTAATATGCTCAGCCAATGAAAAATATTTTTTGACATTTTTCCCATATTTATTTCTATTCTTAGTTGCCTTGAATTTTTTGTTTTTATTCTTATTACTTTTTGTTCGTAGGAATTTTTTTAATGAATATTTAATCCATTAATTATATATAATATACGTATAATAATATTATTATACATATTTTGTCCAAAATAGTGAATAATAATAAACCTTTTATATTATATTTAAATATACTTAATTGACTCAGTTAGTATTAATAATTATTGGTATATAATTAATTATTTTATTTATGAAAATATAGTTACTTTATTAATTTGTCAGTATTTGGTATATATGTTACTCTATTAATAATTATTGTTAAATATGTGACTAAATATTTTTTCATCCTATTATAATTCGTATTATTAAATGTAGTTAAATATTATCTATTTTGATATAATTACTAGTTATTAGAATATAATGAATTGATTCAATTAGTATTAATAATTATTGCTATATAATTAATTATTTTATTTATGAAAATATAGTTACTTTATTAAGTTGTCAATATTAATATTTGTTAAGTATATAATACTAAGGACGAATGGGATAGACGAACACAGAAATCCATCCCGCCGTCCAAATGAATGAATGGTTATTTTTCCTTTTTTCTGATATTCATTCCTCTCTTAGTAGTCAAGTTGCACATTGTGCTGTCCAAATGATAGAATGGTTATTTTTTTAACCTTTTCTCATATTTATTCCTTTCTCAGCCATGCGCCATTTCTTTTTTTCATTTTTACGCATGATTTATTTTATATTTGAATAATAGTTAATGAATTTAAATTTTTAGACACGGATGTGCCACTGAAAATACGTAATTTAAATTAAAATAGGCAAAACATTGAATAGTTATTACAATATAATCGATTAATTATATATAATATATATATAATAATGTTATTGTACATTTTTCATTTTTTCATATGTAATTTCAATTAAAATAGGGAGAAAATTTTGTGCCACTGAAAATACGTAATTTAAATTAAAATAGGGAAAAAATTCAATAGTTATTATAATATAATCGATTGATTATATATACTATATATATAATAATATTATTATACATTTTTGGTTTTTTCATACATAATTTCAATTAAAATAGGGAGGAATTTTTATTAAATATTTATTTAACAATTTTTTCACTTCGAAAATCGCTAGTCATGGGTGTGACTTAAATAAGTCACAACCCTAACTCGAATGCAATTGTAGTCACGGATGTGACTTAAATGAGTCACACTCGTGACTCAATTTTTGTAAAATCTCAAATTATTTTGTTACTTTTTTTGCCTTTTTTCGATATTTATTCCTTTCTCACTTAGGTTTTCTTCATTCAGTAGGATTTTTCCCGAATATTTTTTCATCGTATAATTTAAATATACTTATACTTAAATAATAATTAATGAATTTAAATTTTTAGAAACGGATGTGTCACTCAAAATATGCAATTTAAATTCAAATAGGGGAATTTTTAATTGTTATTATAATAAAATCAATTAATTATATATACTATATATATATATATATTAATGTTATTATACATGTTTGGTTTTTTCATCCTATAATTTAAATATACTTATAATTAAATTATAGTTAATGAATTTAAATTTTTAGGCACAAATGTGGCACTGAAAATACCTAATTTAAATTCAAATAGGGAAAAATAATAGTTATTATCATATAATTGATTAGTTATATATACTATATATATAAGAATGTTATTATACATGTTTAGTATTTTTTCATCCTATAATTTAAATATTCTTATGCTTAAATAATAATTAATGAAAAAAATGCATGATCGTACGTCTACATGATCGTGACATTTCACAAGGATTAGGAAAAGCACGATCGTGCATATTCTTATGACCTGCATGATGACGACATCATAGAAACACTTGGGTCATCTGTATTTTTATTCGTCGATATTTCTTCTCTCGTCTCTCATATTATATACTCGTATTAGTAGTCACGCCTGTGACTCTTAATACTCACAGGCGTGACTCCGATACTTATATATATATATATATATATACAAGTCACAGCTATTTATAAATATAAATATATATATGTAATATTAATTATTATATAATGATATTTAGGTAATTAGTCACAAACTATGACTTAATATTCACATGCTTGACTCTAATGCATATTTTTTTATATTTGTAATTAAATAAAATAATATATTATTATATATAATAATAATATATAATATATATAATTTATTATATATTATTATTATTAGTTATTTCATTAATTATTTTTAATTAATT
>JAOTIZ010000004.1:25746432-25761504 GCA_027123425.1 Erythroxylum panamense
GTACGAAAATTAACCGAACATTCCCTGTGGATTCGATCCCGACTTATCACAACTACAAATTTTAGTGTGCAGAGTCAAGTAAATTTTGCAGTGCACTCGACACGCGCTGTCATGTGTATTGTGATTAAGTGAGCCATTGAGGATGGTCACTCATTGAGTTTGCAAAAACTTACCCAAAAATTTGCAATAATTTTTAGGTTCAGAGGATATATTCAGTTAGGCTAATTGGAGTATAGCCGCTGAAATTAGATATGGACTAAGGGTCAGGATCAGTTTGCATCTGCATATGTCTTCGGTGATTATTTTTTTGAACTATATTTCTGCAAGTATTGTACAACAAGCATGTAAATGATTTTTTAATGAAATGAAATTATGATTACAAGTGTTTTGTATCTGAAATGGGCCCAAATGGCTATTGAATTTTGATGTTTTGTAAAGTGGATCCGATTTTGATTATTGATTTTCGCATAAGTGTACATTGTTTTAAAAAAATTTGTAACAAGTTTTAACTAAATGATTTTTCTAGCATGCCACCCTTGTAGGATACATACTCGGATATCACTTAGGATGTCGGGTATGTTTCTTGCAAGAATGGGGTGTTACATTCTTCTTCTCCGGTGTTTTTTGATTTCTTCTCTGGTGAAGGTGTTGTACATTGTTGCCGGCGTTGGCAGGAGTTTGGTAGTGCATCAGAAGTTTCTTCTCCCACCATTTGCGAACTCGTGGAGGTATAGTGCTTCACCGTGGTTTGATTTGAGTTTTTTTTAGTATGTTTGAGTATTTTGTTTTGTATTTTTGAGTAATTTATGAATGGATATGAACATTTAAGATACTTATGTTAGCGTTATAAGATTAAGGATAAAATTTGCTTGTGAAGTTGGGATGATTTGTTGATGCATATTAGGTGTTCGATGAAATGTCTCTTGTTTGAAAAATTGTTAATGTGTGAAGATGAAGTTGATTTATATCAGAGATTAAGTTAATGGGTGAGCCTATTTGATGATTTAGCCTTATTTGATGATTAAGGATAGTGTATCAAATTACTTCTTATAGTGTTTAACCTTATTTGATGATTTTATTCTTACTTGTGAAGTGATTTAGCCTTATTTGTGAAGTGATTCAACTTGCATATGTGAATGTTCTTAGCTTAATTTTGATTTTCTTAATCCTCTCCCAACAGTTGTTTTCTTAATATATCTACTTAGGATGAAGATGATATAGTACGTAAAGTTATTTGGATTCAAATAGGAATGATCATTGTAATAGCAAATGGTTTACAATAGAAAATCACGTTTCTAAAATACAACTGAACTAAATTATTACTTTAAATATCAAATTTAAATTGAATTTTATATCAATCATAAAATTCACATATAATTCTCCGATTTTAAAGTTTAAACCATATGACATTTTTCAACCTTCATATCTTATCAAGTGTGTGCAAAAATAAAATTTGTCAATTGATTAAATTTGAACTCAAATAACTTGGAAACAAGCTACAAATTAGAGATAAATAAGCATGAATAATGATATAATAATGCTTAATTTATTTTTATACATTAATGAAATGCACTGTTATAATTTTTCATATATATACTAGATAAATTTTCTTGTGCATGAAATATTTCGTAAATTATGTATTTTAAGAAAATTACTTATAAATTAAATTCAAGTGACATTAATTATAAATTCAACATGATTACACTTTTTCAAAATCCATATCCTTTTATTTCTAAGAAATAATATAACCATTTGTTACTTTATTTTTTTTAAATTTAAATTTCATTGGTTATCTTAAACTTTTTCTATATTTCGAACAACTTTTGACATCTCTTTAACTTTTCTATTGTATTTGCATTGAGGTTATTAGTTCGATAAATAAACATACAAGCATCTTACGTTTTGTATTTCTTTTTAGCACGTTAAACTCGATATTTATACTAGCAATCACTTATTATATATATTGTTTGTATTGTTTTCTATTTTATTTTTATTTCATAGTTGCTTCATACTTTGATTTAGTGTTTTTAGTTTCTAGTAAAACTTTTATTTTCTTCAGAACTCTGCTTATATGTGGTTGCTCATTAATGAAATTACCATACTACAATGAAGATGTGAGTTCTGCTTGTTAACTTTAATATGACCAATGTTTGATGTCAAAAGTTGGGAAGGTTCATGTATCTTAAATATCAGATTATTCTCCTTTATTTTTGTCTAAGTGAAATTGCTTCATCTAAATTTATATGCATCTACTTATATTTTTCATTCTAGCTTTGTCATCCTTTTATTTCACGTACGTTTAGGAAGAACCCTATGTGTGTCGATTGAGGTAAGTGAATTTTTTTACTATCTTTTTTTGAACTTGGTTTAATTTGGGTTTTTGTTTGCAGTTTGAACTTCCCATCTGAATGTATTATATGGCTAATGTTTGGTTTGCAGGAACTGAAAATTGTTTATGGTATGAACTTTAGTTTATCAATGAATTAATATAGAATGAGTTTGACTTATATTATTGCTCCAATCACCTTAATTATGTCAATATGTTATTTCATTGACGCTCTCTGATATGATTATGTTCTGTTTACTTTTCATGTGCAAATTTTTACATGGTTGGTATATGTTAAACTAATTTATTAAATTAAGTATTCATATTTTTATGAATACTTATTATATTTGACACTAGTACATATTTAATATAGGTTAAATATCAAACTTATTATGTAACATATATGATTACAAACATATATGTTCGATCTTAAGTTTACAAATATTTTAGATCTGAACCCATAAACCTTAACCCATAACCCGTGATGGAGCTCCTATGAGACTTATCGGTTAATATATAAAGAGTCTAGGAGTCACAATCAGAACTTGTTGTCTTAATTCACAAGTTTTTTCTTAGATTTTTTTTTATATTTGGTTGACATGAATGATACTAACTATGGAATCACTGTTTTAAATTAACAGTTTTGCATAAATGAGTTACGTTGATAGATTTTGGATGTGTAGACAATTAACACCTAATGGTTATAGTAATCCTGAATTTGCTGACGGAGTTAAAGCTTTTATTCATTATGCATGTTATCAACATGTATATATGGATGGGCCTAAGATTAGATGTCCATGTTAAAAGTAAAAACATAAATGTTTCCTTCCTATTGATGAAGTTAATGGGCATTTGCTAAGAAAAAGGTTGTCCCCAATTATTTTAAGTGGACGCAACATGGGGAACCCAACATTTGTAGCACCTCAAGGGGTAATCAAGCAGAATCGTCTGTCAATTTAAATAAGTATGAAGGGGCGATTGGATTTAGAACAAATTATTTGGATGGAACTAAAAATCCGTACATGCAAATGGTTTATGATGGGGCGGTTAAACCTTTGAGAAAATAGGGAAAATCTTGAAGAAGAACCTAACCCCCAAGCAAAACAATTTTTTGACTTACTACAGTTAACTGACCGAGAATTGTGGCCAAATTATGAGACAATGACCCAATTGTCTTCAATTGCTTGAATATTGAACATAAAGTCTGAAGGGCATACTTCGGACTGTAGTTTTGATAAAATTCTTGAATGGTATAATGAATCATTGCTTGTTGATCATACAATGATTGATAGTTTTTACAATATGAAGAAACTTATTAAGGGTCTTGGTTTGCCTATTGAAAAGATTGATTGTTGCAAATTGGGATGTATGTTATATTGGGGAGATGATGTGGACTTAGAAGAGTGAAAATTTTGTGGTCAGTCTAGGTTTAAGCCTAGAAAGCGTTTAATGACATAGAAATTAGTACCATAGAAGTAGATGTATTATTTCTCTCTAACTCCGAGACTTCAAAGACTTTATGCTTCTGATATTACTTCATCTCACATGAGATGGCATGTTGAACATGAATAGGAAGATGGAGTAATGAGTCATCCATCAGATGCACTGGCATGGAAACATTTCAATGACACCTATCTTGAGTTTGCAGTTGAATGTTGAAATGTTAGGTTCGGATTGTCAACGAATGGATTATAACCTTTTGGTCAATCCGGGCAGCAATATTTATCATGGTCAATCATAATTACTCCTTATAATTTGCCTCCTTGGATGTGTATGAAAGAGGCATATATATTCTTGACAGTGATTATGCCAGGGCTTACAAATCAGAAGCATAAAATTGATATTTTCTTACAACCATTAATATCTTAATTGCAACATCTTTGGGAATATAGTGTTCAAACATATGATGTCTCTCTAAAACAGAATTTTGTGTTGAGACGGCTTGGATATGGATCATTGGTGATTTTTTGGTATTTGCGATGTTATCTGGATAGAGCACAGTTGGAAAATTGGCTTGTCCTTATTGTGACAATGATTCCGATGCGTTTTATCTTCCAAACGGGGGCAAAATATGTTGGTTTGACAATCACAAAAAATTTCTTCCTCCAAATCATGCATTTAGATGCTATAGACATAATTCATTAAGAATAGGATGGTGAAAACACCTCCTCCTCCTCTCAAAGCTAGTGAAGAGATTTTGCAAGAGATTGAGTAGGCTTACTGAAAGTAATATAATTTGAAGCTGACGAAGTAAATATAAGCATTAGTCAAAACTTTGGTTGGAGCAAATGATGCATCTTTTGCGATTTGCTATATTGGAAACTAATTTGATATGTCATAATCTAGATGTGATGCATATTGAGAAAAACATTTTTGACAACTTGTTCAATACAATTATGAACATTGAAGGGAGGACAAAAGATAATGCAAAATCACGATTTGCAACTGTTTTGTAGAAGGAATGAGTTACATAAAGATCTTCGCACTGGTAAATATCCGAAAGCATGTTACACTTTAGACAAAAAACCAAAGGATCTTTTGTGTGAATGGTTGGAAAGTCAAAAGTTTCCTAATGGTTTTGTTTCAAACTTGGCTAGGTGTGTCGACCTGAGGAAGTACAAATTATTTTGGATGAAAAGTCATGATTATCATGTGATTATGCAAAGGCTAATTCTAATTGCATTTCAGGAGTTGCTACCGAATAAGGTTTTGGAAGTAATAACAGAATTAAGTATGTTTTTCAAAAGTTTAACATCATTTGAATTCAAGTTGGCTGAAATGGGAAAACTATAAAGGGAAATTCTAGTAATTTTATGCAAGTAAGAAGAGATTTTTCCTCCAATCTTCTTTGACTGTATGGAGCATCTGCCTGTGCATTTAGCAAATGAGGCAAAACTAGTCGATCCAGTTCAATATCGATGGATGTATCCATTTAAAAGGTAACTCAACAAAAATTATTGCAATAACCATATTACCATGTTTTAACTACAAAATTGTAATAACTATTTTCTCTAATATAGGTGTTTGCATCACTTGAAAAAAAAGTGAAAAATAAGGCCAGAGTTGAAGGCTTAATATGTAATGCTTATTTAGTGGAGGAAGCTAGTACATTTTGTGGACATTATTTTGAGCTGTATGATCAGACAAAAGAAAGAAAAGTTCCTCGTAATGAGGATGGCGGAGGAAGAGGAGCGAGTGATGTTGATTGCAACTTGTCCATTTTTATATATCTTGGATGAACATATGGATGTTCAACAAGAAGAATGTTAACAGAGGAAGAAATTAAGGCTGCACATGGTTACATTTTATTGAACTATCAAGAGCTTCTACATTTCATGCAGTAAGTTGAACATGATTACTTCTTCCTTTAAAATTTCGTGTTGTTCATTACTGAAATACTAATAATGTATTTAGATTATACGAGGCATTGTTATGAGAGATAATGTCGGACAGAATGATATAAATAAAGAATTAGGAAGACATTTTTCTTGATGTTTCGAGAGATATGTAAGTTTTTACATACAAATATTCTTATAGTTCAATACCATATTTAAGTGTTCTCATGACATTATACATTAATGGTATGATAATTTCTTTTATGTAGGCCTTAGAAAATCCAATAGAGAACAAGTTCATTTGTGATCTTGCAAAAGGACCTCTACGAACTATTAAATTGTATCAAGTGTATTTTATGAATGGATGTGAATGGATACAAATACCATACAGAATATCATGGACATAGCATGGCAACAATAAACAGTGGAGTTTCCATACAGGGAGAATTGATGGGTTACTATGATAAAATTATTGAAATACTTCAAGTTGAGTACCCTGCTTTGCCAATTAAGCGATGTGTGATATTTAAATGTGACTGGTATGACCTGACTCCAAATGTTGGAACAAAAGTACATAGCCAATACAATCTAGTTGAATTCAACTACCGAAGAAGATTGAGATAATTTGAATCTTTCGTGTTAGCTATGCAAACGAAATAGGTGTGTTATGCCCCTTTTCCAAACTTACGATGAGATAAGACAGATTGATTGACAGTTTGCAAAGTAAAACATAGAGGTGTTTTTTAATCACATGGAAAAGGAGAGCAGAGAATTGAAAGTGAAGCATTTTAGGAAGATGTCACTTTTATAATTGCATATGTCATATATGATGATAATGAACGTTTGAACGATCCATCTAACGAATATGTTGAAATTTCATCTGGAGATGATGACAAGGGTCAGAGATCTGAAGAGGAGCCAGAGTTTGATTCCTATTCTTTCGAAGAAGAAGATGATTATAATTTACAATTAGTTATGATAGTGATTAATTTGTGTTTGCAATTAAATATTTTAATCAATGTCATAAATTATTTCCTTTTCAGTATATTATGTACGGTACTTAATTGAAAATCTTATTCAAGGAATGTTGATATGGCGACTGGTTCGTATGGTAGTAATTCATTCCATTGGGAGGAATGTGGCAAAAGTGTAGCAACCCTAGGAATAAATAATGCAAGAAAAATCGTCACTTCATATCCTAAGGATCATTTGCCTTCCATGGCCGATCATCTACTTCAAGGTGTTTAGTATGATCTGGACAACGTCACTTTCCTTATTATGTACATCTCATTTCCTTTGATGAAGTTATTATATATATCCACATTTGATGGCCTATAGTACATGTTGTTTTAAGCTTCCTTTAATCTCGAAGATGACATGTATGCCGATAGAGGTGAGAGCGATGTCACAACGATCTATAAAGGATTCGGGAGATCGGTTCTTTTGGAAAATTCGTCAATTCCATAAAACTCATATAGACATTCACGTATGCATTAATATCCAGTTTTGATTCATTTAACGGTTTTTTAATATGATATTATGAAAGTTCTATACTAATTGTATTTTAGGAAAATATGTTCTCACTAGTAGTTCATCTGGAGAGTTAGTCTTTCATACTAAGAGCGGCGACTCATTCACTGTATCCTCTACAAGTTTAGTTATAGCGAAAATGCTATTGCAAGAATGTGTTCAAAAACCTACACTTGAGGGACGAAGTATCACTGCTTCAATTGATGCATTTAAACATGCCAGGATACTTCTCAGAAATCCAGACATTAGGGATTCATTTACCTTTACCGACTCCCATGTCACATGGAATCAAAAAAAATAATTATATCATTGTTATTTATCGATGCAATACACTAGACTCATCTTTAAAGTTGATTTATCGTTGTATCTGTAAGAATTTGTCAAACAACCTCCCTGCTAGTTAGAGGTTAATTTGTGTCCTATTAAATGTGGGCTGTTATTGTTCTTGTTCTATGACTTTAACAATTGTTAACCTTCATTTTCGTCATTTGTACTTGAATATGATATTCAACAAATCGCCTTATTTCCTTTGCCATATATTGTATAAAATATTGAATTAAAATTTTTATATTTATAGAAAATTCGATAAACAATGAATTTCAGGTAAAAATATGGGACCAAAGAAACAACGTGAGGTAATGTGGCCCAGCTTTAGAGGCATGTTCGGAGGTACTTACTGTGAAGGTGGATCGTCACAGTCTACAGCTCGCACTGACTCACCTCCTCCCCCTCCAGGGCCTACAGTTGCAGATGAGGCATCACCTACTGCTCATCATGCTACACCGTCCCCATCCCCATCCCCAACTCATATTTAATACCGCTTTATCGGATGGAGGAGAAGTCCACCAGCCTGGAGCTGAGGGACTTGATAGAAGAAAGTACATAACAGTTGTCAACAATATGTAAGTGAAATCATATTAATCACTGTTTGTTTTTAATTAAGTTATAAGTTTATCAGTTTTTTCATTGCATAAAATTACTTCTTATATTAGGTTGGTTTTGTCTGGACCGTGTTCTAGAAATATGACTTCTAAATTTAAGGAAAGGACTGATCCTGAGGGTTATGCATGGAAGAATATCTCTCAGGTCACAAAGGGGTTTTACTTTCAGGAGTTTAAGGTATAATAAATATTTATTTTCTTTTTATATTGATTTATATACACTAATTAGATAAATATTATTACATTATAGTAGTTTAAATTATGTCTATAACGTAATTTAATTTGAGAACAGTCTTTAGTATTTTGGGTATAAATCTAGGAATAATGAATGGAATTGTATTAACTTTATTTCATTAGAAACTTAAGACATAAAGGAACATTTTTTTAGAAGAATGTATTGGTTAAATAAGTTTGTTAAAAATTCCATACAAAATTGACCCGAAAATTTGTTTTGAGAAAAGCTGGAATGATGCTTGGATTAAGTGACTAAATGTGTGATATGTATGAGGTGGTAATTGAGGCTATAACTTAGTGAATGAATTGTTGATGTTAAAGTACCAAAGGAATGAGTATAATGGGAATAAAAATGTTTATATGAATGTAGTTGTGATTCAAAAGAGTTTAATAATATGCATTAAGTAAAGATGAATATTGGGTATTATGAGAGCATATAATGCTTAAAAGAAATAACGAGTAATTGATTTATGATATTAGAATAATCATGTGTTCTTGAGGTGTAAACCTAAGAATAAGCTAGACACATACAAATGATAATGTTTGAATGATCAAGAGATGTGATTAAGGAAACATACACGGAATAGTCAATTTGAGCATGCATTATACATTACACATATGCATGTGTGTATAATTGAATGTTTATGTGATTATACAATTAATAATGTGTATGCAATATTTGTATTGCATAATGTTGATATACAAGATAGAATGTCTGCATCCAGACGTTTCTAGATCATGGAAGCAATTGCTAATCTGGAGCGTACTATGAGTCGGCCTAGATGGTCTCATTTCATTCTTTTATCTGTTTTAAATTTCTGTATTGAATTACTACTGGTATGATTGATGTGAATGTGTTGATTTCGAACAATAAATTTCCGAGGCATTTGATGCATGTAAAAATCATTGGAAGTGCTCATTGAATGTGAATTTGAATGAATAAGTGATACTCAACATTATTATTGAATGCCAGATCAAAGTCCGATGATAAATGTAAATGTGAATGTGAAACTGAAATCAAGTGATTGATATAATATATGTGAATCTTATGCATTTTATTACATGAATGCATGACAACATAAAGGTTGTTATGACTGGAATAGCTAACGAAAAAGAGCTTAAAGCTCAGAAAGTGAAAAAGGAGCTTAAAGCTCATAATGTGGTAAGAGCCTCTAGCTCACTATGTAAAATGAGCCTTGTACCTCCAACAGATAAGAGACAGTTATTAATGAGCCCACTATCCACAATGGATACGGGACAGTTATAGGCACTCGGTCACAAAAATAACAATTGAAAATGAGTCTCATGAGCATTGCATATGCATTTGATATTTATGATTTAAATGGTTGAAATAAATAAATTGAATGATTTCTGAATGTGAAATGAATTAAGTGAATATGAAATGTATATGACTTAACATGTTGAATTGATGAAGTGACGTGAAGTTTATGAGTATACAAATTAATGTGTTATATAATTGAGTGAGCCATCGAGGATGGTCCACTCACTAAGTTCGCAAAACTCAACGTAATATTCGCAACATTTTCAGGCTTAGAGAGGATCTCCAGTTAGACAAATTGGAGTCTACCTACTTTATTTGAGTAAGAGATAAAGGTCGGGATCAATTTGTGTCTACATATGTATTTTATTATTTTGTATCAAAATGTGTATTCATAATTATTATACCACGTGTATCTAGATAATTCTTTTTGGTAATGTTTTGGAAATGACTTTCCAAATTGGAAATGTTTATAAATGAGATTGATCAATGAGTGTAATAATAATTGTGATTATGATGTTTATGAAATAAAAATATGGGCCCAATTTGATTAGTGGTTTTCTATAATATACGTGTGATATTTGAAAATTTTGTAATGAGTTTAATTGTTTAACCATCCTAACGCACCACCCTTGTAGAGTGTATTTCTGAATACCATCAATATGTTCGGGGATATGCATTTTGAGAGTGTAATGGTATAATTATGGTATCCGCTCTCATTATGCAACATAACACAAATAATTCAGCATAATCTCTTAATTCAAGTCAAATATAAAACAATAAACACAACAAAGTATATCTCTATTAAACTAATAACATAAAAGTTTAACAAAAGCAAATCAAGATTAATCCCTAAAACAAATTTAGCAATCCATAATCAAATATATCCCAAATTGATCATAATCAACATTTAATAAAAAGGGAAGAAAAGAAAAGAATATAAGTTTCAATTCTAGAGGTCTTATTTTTCTTGTCCTTGCTGTAAAATTTTGCAACTTTTGTCTTCTGGAATTTTTCCTCTTTAATCTCTTATTTGGATGTTCCGACCACCTTTTTCTGTATTGTTGGTTGCCTTTATACTCCTCAATCCTTCTAAGGCTCTTTTTAGATTTCCTTACTTGTTTTTGTTCCAAAAAAGCCTGGAAAATTTGGCATTTGCACCATCATGTGTAGTTCTCTTATCTGCATGCTTTGTCACAATTGTGCACTTTTCATGATCATTATAGAGAGACTCTAACTTTCATCTTGGATAATGATAACAAACCTCATCCTTTACTTTTTCTTCAACTTTTCTTCAAGTTTCTTGTCTCAACTCATCATCAAAAAAACTTTAAACATCCTCTAAAATATGTATTAAGATTAAATTCTTATCCTAATCAACAATAATCAAACAAAACACACAAACCACTAACAAAATATAAATTTAAATCCTAAACATATCACTCAAGAAAACACTTTAAAAATACACTCTAAAGCACATTATTAACATATAATCTATTAAATAGGTGCACAACTTGTCCTCTATAGTTCTCCTTTATCCTCTATAGTCTACACAAGCACACAACTCAACCCCTAACCTCGAACAAATGCATATAGATCTCTGCTTACCTCGGTCTTCCACCTTCGTCATTTGTACGTAGTGCATCTTTTTGTGTTCCTCGATTCCTCCTCCTTTATCCTTTTTCATTGTCCTCCACTGTCATTCATCGTTTGTCGTCATCCTCCATTGTCATCCTCCACCATCCCAATTGATTCAAGGTTACCATATGCCAATCGTGGGTTATGAAATTGTGTTACATTGTGATGACACTGCTGTATGTATTAATGTGTTGACTGCTGAGTCTATTATGTTGACTTGTGTTATGTGTGAATGTTGTATGTGTTGTTTTGACTTATAGTTTGTAAATAGTATAGTAGTACATGTTTCTGGGATTTGACAAATATGGATTATAGACTTATGAAGTGAACATGAATTATTATTGTTTGGAATTGGAATTAGATTTAAATTCTGAAATACTATTGTATTATCTCATTTAAAAAACATTTTGTTGTCTCTAGTAGTTTTATCTATGTTAATTAAAGGTAGTGAATGAAATATGGTCCTAATATAGAATGAAAGTTAGTGAAAAAATATGTGAATGAAATATTAAAATTAGTGACAAAATTATAGTGAAAAATTAATGAATGAAATACTAAAATTATTTTGTGAACAAATTGGGTTATATATTGTCACAAAGCAGTTATCATAAATTGGTTTATAAATTAAATTGTGTAATCATACAAAATAGATTATTTTTAGTTAAATTATGTCGTCACATAAAATGTGCTATAATTGTGAATTTATGGTTGAATCATGAAATAATACAAAATGATTTATAATTGTGAGCTTATATTCGAATTATGTAATTACAAAAAATAGGTTATAGTTGTGAATTTATGGTTGAATTATTTAATCATACAAAATAAGTTATAGTTGTTTTTATGGTTGAATTATGTAATCATATAAATGAGCTATAGTAGTGAGTTTATATTTGAATTATGTAATTGCACAAAATGAGTTATAGTTTTGAATATATGGTTTAATTATATAATCATACAAAATAGGTTATAGTTATGTTTATGGTTGAATTATGTAATCATACAAAATGAGTTATAGTTGTAAATTTATGGTTAAATTATGTAATCATACAAAATGAGTTATAGTTGTAAATTTATGGTTAAATTATGTAATCATACAAACTAATTTATAGCTACAACTTTATGGTTTAATTATGTAATTATATAAAATGAGTTATAGTTGTAAATTTATGATTAAATTCTGTAATCATACAAACTAAGTTATAGTTACGACTTTATGGTTAAATTATATAATTATACAAAAAAGTTATAGTTGTGAGTTTATGTTTGAGTTATGCAGTCAAACAAAATGGGTTATAGTTGCGAACTTATGGTTGAATTATGCAGTCATACAAAATATGTTATAGTTGTGAATTTATAGTTGAATTATGTAGTTATACAAATTGAGTTATAGTTATGACTTTATGGTTGAAATATGTAATCTTATAAAATGAGTTATAGTTATGACTATATGGTTGAATTATACTCACATAAAATAGGTTATAGTTGTGAATTTATGTAATAGCATAACATGAGAATTTCTTGGATAGAATGTGCTTAAGCCTCGGATTCTATTAAGTGATAATTTATATAAGTTCATGAAGTTCACTTGCATATGTATATCATATGATTGTTAAGAAACTATTGTTTCTTTATTTCTTCCTATTATTTTACAAGACTTTATTTTGACATGAAGTCATTAACTTCATTTATTTTTACAAATAAATGAAATGAAGTTCAAGTACACATGATAATTCAACTGCTTCAGAAAAGTTTGATGATCCAGCTTGGGCTCATGATAGAAATGTTCATTGAATGAAGAACCATACAATCTATTTATATTGTAATAAGTAATTGAAAGGCAGTGGAATCACAATATTAAAGAAGCATTTAGCTAGTATAAAACGTGATTTAAAGCCTTGTAAGAAAGTGAGTCAAGATATGAAATAGCAAATGAAGACTTTGCTTGAAGAGTACATCATGAGAAAGATAAAAAGAAAAGATTGAACTACGAAAATGGTAGTGGCAGTTCATTTTACAGTGGTCAGAATGATAGTGGTGATATTGAAGGTGGTAATATTTCTACCTAATAAGAAGGAAATGTTACACCTGATGTTAGGAAAAGAAGAAGACAGGTATATAATTTTTTTTACCCCAAGAGCAACTTTTGAAGCTTAGCCTTTAATTCGTAATGCCTTATAATTTACATAAGCGACTCATAATATGGACATCGTAATCGCTTGATAGTGGCATGATTCAGATATAACATTCAATACTACCTAGTCTTATTATTACCAGCCTATAATGGATGATATTGCCTCTTACGATATAGGATACAAAGCTCCTTCAATTAATGACTATAAAGGTAAACCTATAAGCAAATTTTTTATAAAGTAAACAATTATTTAGATGAAATAAAAATGACTTGGGTTATTTATGGTATTTAATCATATATTATGGTTGGACAAATAGAAGATAGGAGTATATTATTAATATTTTAGTTTATTATGCAAAAGGAATAATATTTTTAAAGTCTATTGATGCATCTAGCCTTGTTAGAAATATTGATAAATTATTTCAGATATTTGATGAAGTTGTGAATGAATTTGGGCTAGAAAATGTTGTTTAGTTTATTACTGACAATGATTATACTCACAAAGTAGCTAAAAAAAGATTGCAAAGTAGAGATAATTATTTTTATTGAACTCTTTATGTTGCATATTACATTGATCTATTGTTCAAAAATATAAGAGATGTTATATATTTTCCTATAATTGATGAGACTATAATAAGTAAAAAGAGTGACCAAGTTCATCTACAATTATGCATGGGTCCTGAATTTAATGAGAAATGATTTCACTAATGATAGGATTTATATCATCCAACTATTACAAGATTTACAACTAATTTTTTAACACTTTATTGTTTTATTCTGATGAAGGAGTTGAGATAAATGTTTATAAGTGATAAGTGAGTTGTATCTCAACATGTTAGGTCTAATGCTGGATTAGAGGTTTCTAGAATTATATTTGAAGATGATGAATTTTAGTCCTAATGTTAAATTGTCATTCGAGTTTGTAAGCCTTTGGTGAGGGCATTTATCTAGCTAATAGTGATGAGAAGATAATAATAGGTTATTTTTATGATGTCATGAAGACGGAAAAAGAAGCAATCAAGTCCAATATGAAAATTAGGTCTTCTTTATACATACCTTATCTTACAGTTATTAATGAAAGATAAAAAAGACAACTTTACTCTCTATTGTTTATATTTAGGGCATTTTTTAATCTTAGTGTCTATTTTAGACCAAGTTTTACAAAGAAAACTAAAGTTAATAAGTGAATGCTATTAATATTACAACAATTGTTGACCATGAGATGATGTAAGATATCAGAAACTAAAAAAGGAAGTTTATAAGGATGCTTCTGGTGATGTTAGGATGTCCATTACTATTCGTCAAAGAGACAAACTTAATATATATATATATATATCTAATTTTATCAAGACCAAGAGCATTCCTATAGGATTTAGATTAAGAATAACCAATGTTTTAGGCAGTTGATCTTAATCCGCCTCTATGATCCATGAAAAAAACATGAGTTGAATGGAAGACAGAAATGATTGATATAGCTTGGGCTGAAGATCGTGGGAAGTTTAGGAAAGATGGGGAGACCTAGAAGTTGTCGGTCGGGGCAAGGATAATCTTGCTTCTTCATAATCCAATATATATATATATATATATATATATATATATACTTTTGTTATTTGTTAGAAATTAATTATCACTTTATTTTATTTATAAGGTTACTT
>JAOTIZ010000004.1:25795690-25808625 GCA_027123425.1 Erythroxylum panamense
ATTGACTAATGAGCACAGCATACCTTCTCATAAACTTGCTTTATTGCTGTTAATTTCTTAGGCATCCCTAAACATGTTAAAAGAAGTTCATCATTGCTTTGACAAAATAGGATTCTCTTAGTCAATACAAAGTGCTTATAATTTAATTTTATGAGGAACATTATTACTGGAGTTCTTCAAAAAGTCTCTAATCTCATCCCTCTAATCCTAAATGAGCCCTTTATCCATGTTAAAAACTTCTAAACAGATCCCTCTTTTATAAATCGAGAGACTTTGATGTATAATAACACATTTATGAATAAGCTCCTTAGACATCCTTACCCCAAAGGAAGTTTAAGAAAGTCTATTCTCTTCCCAATTCTATTCTCGAGGAATATATTCAATTTCAACCTCATCAAAGAATTTTGTTAGTTGAACAGTAATAGTATAATAAGGCAATAAAGTCAAACTTACGCACTTATATTCTCCTACTACTTATCGTAATACCAGCTAAGAATCTCCTATAATGAGGATTTCTTTAGCTGTAAGATCTACCATAAGTTCGAACCCAGTTGTTAAGCCTTCATATTCAACCTGATTATTAGTATATGAAAAGTCCATCTTAAGAGAAAAGCTTTTTCCCCTTAGGTAAAGTAATGACTATCCTAACACCAAATGACTCCTTTATACTAAAACAATTGAATTTCAATTACCAAGGCTTACAAGTAAACATTAAATTCTCCATATCCCCCTAAATTTATATCATTGGGTAGCTTGCTAAGAAGTCAGCTAATGCCTAAACCTTTACTGATTTTTGGGGATAATAAACAAAGTTAAAATTTGTAAGTTTCCTAAACCACTTTCTAATGTTTCTAGAAATAACTAATTTATTCTGCACATATTTCATCAAATTAGTTTGCAAAACCATATAAACCTAATTTTAAAGCAAATAATTTCTTAATTTTGAGCAAGGAAATATAATGCAAAATATACTTACATATAACACCAAATGTCTTTTTATTGGCATTATAATTCTATTTAAACAATAAATAGCTTGCTCTTAACCTACCTCTTTTTGTTTTAGGCTAGTTAGCACTCAAAAGATTCCTCTTTAATAGAAATATATAACTTTAAAGGTATTCCCTTTTGAGGTAGAATCAAAAATAGGGGTTTAATCAAGTATTCTTTGATCTTATCAAATGCCAATTAATGCCTTTCTTCCCAATAAAATCCCTTATAATTTTTCAAATTGAAGAGATCCTAGAATTCTTTTATTTGGTCGACCAGATTAGCAATGAACCTCTTGACACAACTTACTCGGCCTGAAAACCTTTTGAGTTCTATCTTATTTTGAGGTGGCTTTGCTTCAAAAAACACCTTTATCCTATTTTTCTAATTCAATCCCTCTTTGATGGACTAAGAAACCTAAAAATGTTCTTGTTTTTACTCCAAAGGCTCACTTCAAAGGATTTCACTTCAATTTATATATTCTCATCGTTTACAAAGCTTTCCTTAATTTTTTTTGGTCTATACTCCTTTGGGACTTAACAACAATATCATTTATATAAACTTCTAAAGTACAAGCTAATAGATCATGAAAGATAACATTTATAGCCCTTTGATAAGTAAAGCCTTCATTCTTTAACTCAAAAGACATCACAATCTATTCAAATGCTCCTACTGATTTGAGACATATAAAGGTTGTTTTATGGATATCATCTTTAGCTATAAAATTTTAATTGCAATTAGAAAAGCAATCCATAAAAAAGCAATGGATGTTTTGTTGTTGCATCAATTAAAGAATCAATGTTGGCAATCATATAAATATCTTTGGAAGTGGTAGCATTCAAATATCTAAAGTTAACATAGACTCTTAAATTTCCATTTTTCTTCACTACATGTACAATATTAGCCATTTGGTTTATCTAGATGGTCTAATAAAACTAGCCATACACAACTTTTCAATATCTTCTTTGATTTTTAACTTAATTTCTTTGGACCAATGTCTAGGACGTTGGCGGTAAAACTTAAGCTTTATTGGAAGCTTATGTTCTACCAACTTTATACTTAATCCAAGCATTTCAGTATAATCCCAGGCAAAACAATCTTTATATTCCTTCAGAAGTTTGACTAATTCCATTTTTATTTTTGGACTAAGACTTTTACTAATAAACAAATTATGAGATTCTCCTAAACTACTCAAATTTATTTCTTCGAATGATTCTTGATTCTAACTTCTGAAGTCATCAATTTTTACAAGATTATTTTCCACATGTTTCAATTTACCCTTATCCTCTATAAAAAATTCTTCCTCTTTAAAAACTAACTCGACATTCTCATATCCTTTTAGCTCTTTGGAATTCTCCATGATTTGTAACATTTGAAATTTGACTTCTATGGTCACAGGTACCATAGTTTCTCTTTCCTAAAGTCTAATTATCATATTCCTCTATAGCTGAAACATTCATCGACCTATTAACAAGCATGACGGTGGTTGCTTTTAATAACAGTTCTAAATCTAACCTTATCTTTTCTTTATCCTTGTTCTTTAAACACTCTCCATGAGTTAACTTTTAAATCTAAATGGGCCTCACTTGATCATCATATTATTTTACCTATAAAGCATCCACTTTAGAATGGAAAGGTTGAGAATTTCCCAAGCAATTTTCACCTCAATACCTTTCCACAAAAGCAAAAGATAATAAAGGGATAAAGGAACACAAAAATTGGAATGAATCCAATCTCTCCTAACAAAACTTGATAACTTGCATATGTATTTACAATAAAGAAATCCGCTAATAAAGACTTCCCCTATTGTGACATTTGCAACGATTTCCCTATACCTTAGTTGTGTCCTTAGTAAATGTAGCAACAAACACTTTTGTTAGGATCAAATCTATATCACCTTTGCCTAAAATTTCCATCATTTTGGTTAGTATAATATTGAGCCATATTGTCAACTTATTTCTTTAGAGCTACTTGCTCTAAAATTCCTGGTCCTATGGCCAACATCTATATTTTGCATTCTCTCTTCTCAAGTAAAGGCTCTAATTTCTTCCCTAAATATTTACCAAAAGCTTAAAATTTGAGCAACAGACCTTTGCTTAAAAATTTAAGTGATTTGTCTTATGATTCCATCTTATAATCTCTACTTTCTACTAGATTATAGGAATCCACTGATTCTTTTTCTTAAATTTAGCATTCAAACTATAATTAAGAACAAAAATATCAGTATTTAAACTTATGGCTGGCCCTAAACAATCCTCTATCACCTTTAGCTTCCTCTTAACATCCAACAAGAGTCGTAAACCAAACTCCATTGTATTAACAGTTGCAACTAGTGGAAATGGATCTTATCTATCAGTATGGTATGATTAGCTTCAATAAATAATATAATTCCTTGGTTGATTTGATCCTAAATAACATTCTTGAATCCCCAGCATGAATTCATAAGGTGACTCCATGTATTATGGTACTTCCAGTAACCACTCCCTCAAATCTCTTCCATTATAGAATTCTTGTGTTCTAACGGTAAAGTAATAACTTCTCTTGCAATAAGAAATCAAAAAGTACTTATGTTTTTGGAAATATCAAAAGTGTATTGCATTTGAGTAGTTGGTGCTTATACTTTTCTTTTGGATTCAAGTGACTTCTATTTTAGAGCAAGGAAGATGCAAGTTCCATAGATATTAACCTTAACCACTATTGGATCATATGGACTTGTTTTCATAAAATAAGTACCAACTGAACTCTTTCTCTGATGTCTTTCCTCCTTACGAAGCTCTTTATACTCAGAAATTTTTGCTACCAACTCATAAAAATCATGTAATTTTATACCTTAAATTATTTTTTCAGAGTTTAATATCGATCCCCTTTGATACAACTTCACATACTCAATCTTCGACAGTGTAATTCGACATCAACTCCTTACTTTCCTAAAATGTGTGGTAAGCATGTCTATGTTCTCGTTATTTTTCTTAGTAACTCAAGACAATTTGGCTATATTGACCTTAGGTTCAATTTAGAAAAACTAAGTAGGAAACATTCTTTCCATTTTTGCCCATAAAAGGATAGAATTCCTAGGCAACAATGCATACTAGGAGAATGACATACCCATCAAAGAATTTAGAAACAACGTAAGCTTAAAATAGTTGAAATTTTTATAATTAGCCAATTCACTGTACTGAATAGTAAATTTGGCAATGTGTTTTATAGTTAACTAGGCATCTTCACCAAAAAGCATAACAAACTCAAGAATTTTGTAATCATGAAAATAAGGATTATTATGATCAATATGCTCTTGATAAGGCTTATGGAATTCCAAGTGGCCAATATGTCTCAAACTAGGCCAATACAGCTCTCGAATAACTTCGTTGATAGCTTCCACATCAGCTTGAAACCTCATTTATGGAGGAGAAACAACAGAGATAGGATTATAGTTTACAGCTAAAAAGCTTCCCCTTGAGCCATAATTAAGTCCATTAGCTTCAACTTCAAACATCACATTTGGTGCAAGTTTTCCTTCTAACCGTTCAAAAAATTTTCTTACTAGAGAAGGAGAATTATGCCTAGTGACCTATACTAAAGTAACAAAAAGTTTTCCTATCTTTTCTGTCAACATCTTCATTGCTTTAGTTGTAAAGATCAAATTGGACTTCAACTCCAAATATCATTTGCATAAATACATCATTCTTGTTGATGGTTGTGACGATTTGGGATTCTCACGAATTGGAGACTTAGCTAAAGGTGATGTTGTGTTCTCTAAATTTTTAATCATTTGAGATACAAAGCCTTCGTTCCCTATTATAGTGGGGACTTCTTCCTCCAAGGCTAGAGGCAAAACTTCTTTTCCATTCTTAGTACACGACATCACATGTCCTAACAAGCGTGCCAAATTATTGATCACTTTTTACAACCAACTTGAAATAGAGTATGTCAGGGAGGAATACTCCAAAAAATGCAACTAACTTCTAACAAAAACATATGTGGACTTTGGAAAACTAAGAGAATGGAATTCTAAGTTACCAAATTGCCTAATTTTAAAGAGTATTAGGGCTTAAAGTTTAAATTAAAAATATAATTGTATTTAAGTAAAGGATGAGTACAAAAAGCCAAGAAACCTGAAACAATGATAAGATTTTTTATCTAGGTAACATCTGTGAACATGTATGTGTCTCTAGTTTATGATTTTGATATTATTATACAACCCTCTCAAATCCAACTACCTTAAACAATTCCCCTATAAATGTTTAACCTCTAACTATCTCCCAATTATGGTCACCTCTTGACTAACCTCCTACCAATACATCATTGTTTTTTAAAGCACGTGTTAATCATGCTTTAACCGTCTTAACTCCCTAATCATATAATTCCTTACTAACTCTCGTGCTTAAGCAAGACCAAAGTTAATCCCAAATGATTAGGTTATAACACTTGTAAATAATGAAAATAGTTAGTTAATTTAAGGCCACAATTAACCCAGTATAGACTCTACACATTCTAGTAATTAGACAAAAGATTTATGGTTTAGACTCAGCTGTCTTTGGAAAAGCACAGAGAGAAGTGATCATTATCTTCTCTTAGAGCTGCGATAGGGATAGCTCTCGATGGGGGGTAGTGGGCTTGATTAGACCATACCTTATTTGGAGCAATCGATGGGGATTAATCCTTTTCCTTGTTGAGCCTTACAATAGAGGTAGAAAATATAGGAAACAATTGATGAAGTCAGCTTTTTGGGTTTCTATAGTAGGTAAGTTTCTCTACTCCACTAATTAATTTCCTTTAGCAATTCTTCTATGGTATTTTCTTTGTTTTGGGAGCATTTGTTATTTATTTCAACCTATAGTTTATACATGCATTTTCCCCAATTCAAAATAATAAATTTCTTATTTTAATTGAAATGGTGTGATCCTTTATTAGTCAAATCACTATAAAGGAAAGACTAAAGGCCTTCTCCTCATATTGATAGGTTCTTTTATCTTCTCCTACTACTGACATTTATAAAAGAGATAAGGAATGGTCTTCTTCTTTGATCTGCAGAGGACATAGCTATCTTAAATGTTAAGGTAGTTGATCCTATCCTTAGTGGTTAGACCATTCAATAATGCCAACCATTTGGGGAAGGAAGTTTTAGGGATGAGTGATTTATGTCAAATATATGGGTGCTAATCTACCCTAATTGCTCTTGTCTTGAATAACTACTTACAGGATCTGTTAGTAGACTTGCCAGAGGGATGTCTAGGCCATATGTAGCTATCTTCTGAGTCAACTTGGACGTTATAATCAAGTACAAATTGGAATAATCCAAATGGAAAATTACCCCAGTTATGCTCATGTATCCACATTGCCACTCTAGCCTTTATAGGGAATTCTTCTAAGAGTTGATCTCTAAATTGTGAGTAGATTAGGGGACTAATATTTTTCCCAGTTATCATAATACAAAAATTCCTTCTATCGTTCCCAATCTTGCATTTAACGGAGTTGTATGGTATTTCCTTAGCTTTTAGGATTTGAGATAGGAACTAGAGGGATCTTGTATTGGTAGTTGGCTCCCATATGCTGCTATTTTTTAGAATTTGAGTATACGCCCAACGAGAACACAGAGACTATGTCACTAACAGCTTCCAAAGCCTTTTAGTAGTAAGAATTTTATTTGTTATGCTTATTTTGGTGATCCACAATTCACCCTTTTCCTAGGGCCTACACACATCATTCTACTTGACCTTAGCTAAAATTTTTCCTTCCTTTCTACCACCCCCTAGGAAAGTTCTCATAATCTTTTCTATTGTCTTGATAACCCCTTTAAGGAGACCTAAGTAAGCCAACCTTTAAATCTGGAGGAAGCTTAGAAAAAAAGTAATCAACATTAATATCCCCATATTAAAAAAGTCCTTATTGGACCAATGATTTAGTCTTTTACGAATTTTTTTCCAGCAATGGTGCACAGTCCATAAACCTTAATTTCCTTGAAAATACAGGTAAACCTAAATATGCGATAGAAGATTAGGTAGTTTTGAAACATGATATTCTTAAGAGCCATTTTACTTCTTCTATGACACTTAGCGATAAGTTTAACTGGCTTTTGTTGGAGTTTGCTTCTAATTCAAAAAGATATTTGAATACCTTCAAGCATGATATAAAGGTATAGATGGACCAAAAACAAGTCATTTGCAAATCAAAGGTTAATAAGACCAATAAAAAGCTTGGACTTAGGGAGATATAGTAATTGATTAGACTGGATAGGGCCTCTATGTATAAATTTAAAGAACAATTAGAATATAGTAATTAAAAATCTTCTTATAATTCGATATTGTGATTGTAATTCTATTTCATGCAGTCTAGTCCAACGCAGGATTGAAGTCGATAAACTGATTCAAACAGAAACTAACAATAAATTTATAATTTATGCCTACGAAGTAAGCTAAAATGAAAATGCATGTTGCTAACTTGCTATAGGTCGTTCAATGGGACAACTTGAGGACCCAAAAATCTTAACAGACTATGACAATCCAGGAACCTTCAATTTTTACCCTTGCTCATTTTGGTGTCTCAACAAATTTTCGTTTGAAAATCTAAATTTTTAGTATAAATCAAAGTTGAAAATGGGAAGATAATAGCAAATAAATATAAATATAAATAAAAAAACTTAGTCTTGAGTCAATTCTAATGTGCTCATGCCTCGACTTTTAGTTCATTCAAGTGGATGATAAGGATAAAACTTGTATTTTCTAATAGATTTATTTCTTCTATAGAACCAAATGTCAAATGTCCATGAGAATTTGACCCTCTTATTAAATAAAATTTTAGGTAAAAAAAATAAGCTACTTTCTTATGGTTTAATTAATTTTTAAAATTTTTTAATTTTATTTTTCAAAAAATTATTAACTTTTGTTTAAAAATAAACTAATCAAATATCATTAACATATAAGTTATTATTAAATAATTAACTATAATATTAATTAATTAATTAATTAAAATAATTATAACAAATTATCAATTTAAATCATTTTTGAATAATTTAAAATGAGCTTAAGAATTAGATTAGATTGAAATTTTTAAAGATAAAAAATTTTCTTTATTCAAAGTTATCATAAGAAAACTAACTTTTACCTTCAAAATTTTTATCCATGGGGTCATAATCATATGATAGGGATGTCAATAGGTCGGGCCAAATTCGAGCTGCTCCTGATTAACCCACAACCCAACGGACCGAAATGAGCCGATACCCAACTCACCATATATACATTCTTTTAAGAAAAACGTCAAAAGCATCATTTTTAAAATAATAATCAGGCCACAGGTCAAGTCATAGTCGGCTTGTGACTCTGCCAACCCGAGCCAGGCCTTTTTTGACATCCGGGAAGATCTTATAAAGTTGGGAACTATAGTTGCAAATCTCAAACCTAAGTTTTTCTGTCCTTGCACTTCCCGTAAAATTCAATATAAGGTTGTTTTCGCGACTTTGTATTATAATAGAATTAAAATCAAACCGTGTTCCTTCATGTTTCAAGCCAAATTAACAAGCCTTTTGATTAGTTCTGTCCAATCTCATCGCCTCGTATTCTCAGGATCTTATGCAAATACCCGTGTGCATATTTACTTCAGTGAAATGAGGAAGAAATTACTTGTACTATAATGACATAGAAGTCCTTGAAAACAACCGACTAAACAATTGGCAGAAAGTAAAAGAGAACTTTTATGATTAACAAGCCGAGAGACACTAAGAAGGGAAAAACAAGGACGCAAGAAAATTGCGAACCTAAATGAACAAAAATTACAGGTGTTATTTTCTTTCAAAAAATATTAAACTGGGATTAGCGTTTCCAATGTAATATGTGCACCATTGTCAACAAAGAAACGTGCGTACCAGCTCCCAAACTAAAACGAGCTGATTCTCATCTGCCTTTAAAAAGCCATTATCAATGGCATTGGTACGGAAGGAGCACCCCAGAGCTGACTAATTGAGTCACGCGTTCATCATCCAACATTAATCACCTTGCAGGCAGTAAAGCTGACGGATATTCCCTGAAGCTGTGTTCCAAAGACAAAATGTGCTGACGCCAATTAGTAAACTCATAGATATACAGTTGTTTAAGACAAATTCATGAATCTCAAGATGCCTAAGGGTAGACTGTAGATTCGAAAAACCTTGCAATAATGCATGGTTTCTGTAACCTTGGTTGCTTCAACAACTATTTAGACAAACATCATCAGGCCAGGTTTTATGATTTAGCCTCACAATAAGTCTTAAAATTTGATACATATTGATTAAAAGGTGACCAAATATGCTTAAATTAAATCCCGCTGTCACGAATAAGCATGAGATGAATGCTACAAGCATCTGAGGAACGTATTATGTACTCGATTGATTCCTAACAAATTAATCAGTTCAAGGCCTGACATCCCACTCGCAAAAACAAGTTGCTTTTCCATCAAAGTTTCCCAATAACAGTGTCAATTTCTCCCAAAAATGACATACCGCTATATATAGTATAATCTATAATTACCATGTTTCTGACAGAGGTAAGCTTTCTACATGAAGGCCAATGTCAATTCAACACTTCATACTGGACTTAGAGAGCAAATGTTTAAGCACTTTTGTTCTCTAAAAAACCTAGACAAATGAAATACGTACCATTTTTACCAAATATACCTAAGAAACTCCATGACTATTTGAAAACAATAACATTTTTTGCGTTCCTATTCAGGACGTATTCATAAAGGAAATAATAGTAGGTCTTCAACTTGCTCCAACATTCAAAATAAGTTCTTATGAGGGGTGATGCTTAAAGCAGGTTGAAATTTTGAAGCAAACATATAGCATTACTATGGAGCTGCTCCTCAAGATTAGCTGCAAAATCAGAAAATGAAATGGAAATACAAAAGAAATTTACTTTGTTTGATATATTCTACTGCAAGTACAGAAGGTTAAGCAGGATTTGAGAGATTATTTTTGTTTCTAATGGTCAAGCCGATTAAATATAGCTTAGGTATTAAAAATTCAATTAAGAATGTGTACTCTCTACAAAAAGCATTTCATTTCTAGCATATTACAGTGATAATAATGAATAGCCAGGGCTTGACAATAAAATTACCATATAACCAGTCCTTGAATAAAAGATGAAGCGCACATGACAACTCCCGCTTCCTATTTTCCTCAAGAGGTGCTTCCCTCAATAAGTGCTTCAACTCCCCCAAATTCTTTTGCTGAAACATCGCAAACGATTCACCAATTCAAATGTCAGACCAATGTACATTTTATTATTACATACAGCAATTCTTAGAAACAAATCTACAGCTCTTCTTATAATCAGCACCAGTTCACATACATTTCTCTGCTGGGATGCCATGTATATGTCTGGCAATGGAAATGGGTTCTCCTTCGTAGATCCACAGGCTTCACCTCCAAACCAGCTAGGAATCTATGTAACAGGAGAAAAACAAATACAACCAAATCTTAGTTGATCCCTAAATCATTACGAGGGAAGTTCTAGAAACATTAAGACTCCATTAACCCCCTACCCCAAAAATTCACCCCACTAAAAATAAAGGTAAATGATAAAAGAGAATAAATACTGATATTGATATGGACAGAGAAAAGCTCAGCACTAAGAATAAATCGAAATGATCTAATACCAAGATTCAGATTGCAAGAGTGCAAGATAGAATCAAACGGACAAAACAAGAAAAGTTAATCAAATCAAAAGAAATATTCAGCTTCCATTAACAGATATTGGAAAGCATTTTCTATATGAGCATAAATTAATCTGCATAGCATACCAAGAAATTAGTGAAGTGCTCAGGTTCCAGGCACGTTGCGGTCTCTGATTGAACTTCGGATGTGCCTGCAGGATGAGATAATGAATCATGTGGATCAACCACCCCCAATGTCACGGATTCATTCCACCTGTTGATCGTTGCTTCAATGCCAGCTTCTGCCATGTGTTCCTCCAGTTCTGAGTAATAAGTATTGTATGGTGCCACCTGATTTGAAATGTCAAATATCACCAAACATATAGTCAATCACTATGGTGGCTTAGTGCAAACCTTCAAAATGTAAAGATACAACTGCTTTGACTAAACTTGTGGAGGCAAATTTTCAGAAAGACATGAACTTTTGAAAAATTATGGGCATAATATTGGATCAGATAGCCGAAAGAGAATCAACCTAACATGTTATTGACTAAAAATAAAAAGCTTCTGCAACTAAATTTGACAACAATCTAAAACATCATATGCCACCCAAAAGCAGAACTTCAGGTTTTTACCTTGAATCCCCGGACAAAAGATGTAGAGTCTATTTCGTTAGGGCAGCTAAGAATCTCCGAAAAGAAGTTCAAGTTCAAAGATCTTTATCTTTGAAATAAGATTAGTAAAAACATGCATCCCAGAACAATTTCCCTCAAACTTCATTTTATAGCTATGGAACAGTACAAACATAATGGAAACCAACGCACTACAGCACATTACATATCACATGAAATGGGGACGAAATAACCTGCAACTTATGGTTATCACCAACAATTAGTGGTTGCTGGTTTACTCCAAGAAAGAACACACATTCACGACAATTGGCGATACAGACTCGTTTTGCTGCTGCAATAACATGAACTCGCTCACAATGTTCAATTTTTACAGCCTGTAAAGACATCAGCAAAATCTAAGGCAGGCGTATATGTTTCATATTTATCCAGAAATGAGATGACACATTTATAAAACCAAGGCATAAGTTATCAAGAAAAATAATTGCTAACAGTATAAATGCTTGTGTATTGTGTTTCTATGTAGTGAAAATGTATTAGTAGTTATCAATATATGTATGTATAGTTAAAAATGACTCCTATTGCTGGATTCTCTCATACTTGGTTTACATGCCCTAATAATCTCATACAATACTGTTAATGTCATGATAATACTCTTCATTTGCTGTTGGTTTCTCATCATGCCTCATGTTATTCTTTTAGATCACAGATTCTTGACATCTCTGCTATGCTGCTGGTAGATCTGTTTTGGCTTCATATATTAGCTGACTAGTCCAATTTTAGTGCTACTTAACAAGGAAAATCCACGCTATCAAATGCAAATTGCAGTTCATGTAATTGCAACAGAAGTCATTTCATATATTCAAAGAGCAAAAATACTCTTCTTCAATCAGGTACAGATATATCTTGGAAATTCCTTTCAAATTTATGTTGTTAAAAAAATGTTAGGATGTGATCAACAACATAAATATGAATCAGATAATGCACAGTATTCAAGAATGCAATACACTAGCATTTTCCTGATTCCATGACTTTTCATCACAAATTAATTACCGGAACTCATTTTTTATAGATGTGTATTATGGGGTCTTTCATCTTATTGCAGCTTGATCAGCTACAGCAAACACAAGAATTTTTCTTGTAATCCACTTTTAAGAGTTCAAGATAAACATGCTAATGCATGCTCAACATCATCCAAATACATAATAGGGGATCAGGTGACTAAGTTCATTTAAAACATATGATAATGAGTAAATGCTAAAAAATTAAAACAAACCATAATTTCAGAATTACCTTGCCAACAGCTCCAAGGACTATAGTAGCATCAGAGCATCCATAGACAGTTGCATATCTCAAAGGAGCTAAGATGTAGATTACAGAATCATGACAGTTGAGAACCTGGAATTGTACGAAAGTTAAAGAACTCCTTGTTTAGCTTATGTCTTATGTATCAGGAGGTTTCCCTTGTCAATAATGTTTAAATGCTGGAGCTCAACAAAAAAAAAAGGACCGTTAAGAATCAGAATTCAAGGTATTATAAACTTCAAGTTTTTGTTAATGACAATATTTTTTTACTTTATGTAAAATCTCCTCTATTTTATTCAGATAATCATTGTACAGCTGCTGCTATTCTTATATAGAGCTAGGGTACATAGTTATGGGAGTCTTCCTAATTAGGAAAACTCCTTATTTGGA
>JAOTIZ010000004.1:25896951-25909143 GCA_027123425.1 Erythroxylum panamense
ACGACGGATTATTCTTTCGTCGGATTCCGTCGGTAACTATAATCTCCGACGGAACCTACCTTTTCTCCGACGGAATACTCCGTCGGAGAACGTGACTTTTCTTGTAGTGTAAATTAACAATCTTCTAGTTTATTTATTGAAATTAATTTAAATTAATTAATTACTCTTATTTCTTTATTATCTAGTTTACTCAATATGATCTATATTATCACGTATTTATATATATAATTCTTAAAAATATGACAGGTATAAGAAGAAAAGATTTGAAAATAGGGATAAAAACATAGAAGTGATGAACATGTAAAAGGATTATCGAATGAAGAAGATAATAACAATTTTAAACTAAACATGGTAGATAATAACAATTTTGAATAAACACCAAGTATATCTGCTAAGTTTATTATATTTTTAAAACCTTTTTCTCATTAAAGTATTCATCATTCTATAAGATTTCAAATCAAAATAAAAGTTTTGGGTCCTTGTATACTTTATTATAGAGTTTGTTAACTACACCATTTCACTGCTCTGTTATACAAATAAGTGGTGTATTATTTTATGAGTTAGTTCTATGTTATATAAGCAAATGGTCATACACAAACACGTAATTCTAATTTTGATGAAGGTTCCAAAATGTTTACTTTTATTTTGCTAAACCTTAGGATACAAAAAGTCTATCTAAAAAAGGTTCCTTTTAATGTCGTGTTTTTAAAGCATGGTCAACACCTCTCTACAAATGGTCAATAAATAAGAGGATATGGAATCTTATTGCCTTATTCCTTTGAATCTTTGAATATCAGATAAGCTTTACCATTGATGTTACTAAAGAATATGGAAGTGACGTATTCCTCTTTCCAAGAGTTGAATAAAGAAAGGAATCTGAAAGCATCTAAAGAGTCAAGTATAAAGTTTTAATTAACCATATCAAGTATAAATTTCTATTGTCTCTAAAGTTTTAATCAAAAAATCAAAATTATATCATCATTGTATATAGGTGTGTCCATCTCTACTTATTACGTTAGGGGATTCTCTTGATCTAGTCCCTCAATTTGTGGCTTTCATATTCGATCATTTTAAACCCTATTATTTGTATTATTTTATCTAATCATGTTTTTATGAAAAGAAAAGAAAATAAGAAAAATGATAGAAAAGGAGAAGAAGGAAAAGAAAAGAAAAGTTGGTAAGGTTAATTTAAAAAATTGTTATGAACCTTGTTTGATATTTTTACTAGTGTTTCCTTACCTTATTTGAATTCCTCATTTCTTATTTAACCTATGATTTAATCTTTTCTTTCCTTGATCCCTAGTTCATTAGGTTTCTTGGATTTTAGTAAGTTGAAGTTTTTTTTTGAGTTTGTTTAGTTCTTTAAAGAAAAATGAAAAAAAAGTTTCTATGCCTCTTAATAAACAAAGATGTAAAAAAAAAATTCCTTCATAGTGTGTAAAAACACTCCTTAAATACTAGGCTACAAATTAGAATTTCAGTGGTTGATAGATCTTGGGACCTAATCATGTTGGAGGCTATGTTATTACAACTTAAATTTTCAATAGTTACATGAGCTAGCTTACAATTATATGTTAAGCCATTTTCTTTATTCTTAAGAGTTGCATAGGTTGTACCACTACCATATCTAAGGACATGTTCATGTCTATTTTTAACCTTACCTTGAATCAAACTAATCAATAGTTGGTCTTTTCATAGGTTTAATAAGCCCCTCAAAATAGTTCTTTAAGCATCCTTTAAAACTTTATTAACATAAATGTCTTGAACTAATTCATCCAAAATCTTTTTAACCTTCTTATTCATAACTTTTATAACTAGTCTCCTAGGTATAAGCAATGGATCTTTTGAAGTTGGCTAGTTGCTCTTATACTATATTGCATAAGCATTATGGGAATAACCAACATGCAATTTCATGGTAAGAAGATGGATAATATTGAAATTAATGATAAGGTATTGTATTTTTTACATCAATGTTTAATTATAATTTCTACTCAATTAAAGAAACTAATGACACAAATGCACTTATGATTGATAAACTCCAAAGCTCTTTGTTTGTCGATGAATATAAGTCTAAATATAGAGGAGTGAGTTTTAAAAGCCTCAACCTTCCTAAATTCTAGACGTAGAGATAAAGCCAATAAGTATTTCAAAGCTCATAATGATCAGTTTTAAGGAAAAGACAAAAACAAGATCAATCATTTGACAAATCTAAGGTAGAGTGCCTTAAATATCACATATTCAATTGATTATCATCTCGAATGTTGAACTAAGCTACCTAATAGAAAAGAGAAGGTAGAGAAATCGAATTGTGTATAAAAAAAAAGAGAAAAATCTATATTGAATGGTTTGTCATATAAAAACTAATAACATGTAGTATTTCAACACTCATTTTAGTAGTCATATGTGTGGAGATAAATCGACTTTTTTTACTTTAAATGAATCATTTTGAGATAATGTGAAATTTAGAGATAACTCTAAGGTACTTGTTATCTAAAAAGGTAAGTAATAATCCAAACTAATAAATCACACTTCTTACTAGAATTAAAAGAAGTAGCTTAGTTATGACATTTTTGTTATGTCCAAATAATGCCTCAATAGGAAAATATAGTTGCTAGTCTCCCAAATTTCTTCAAATGTAATAGAATTAACTGAATTGTAAAGAGTATATATTGTCATACAAGATGTAAGACAATTAGTGTTAGACCAGTAATATTAATAAGAAAAGTGAAAATATGCAAGTCAGGTAAATAGTAAGTATACAAAGTATTAAGTAACATCTTTAACACTAAACACAAATCCAAATAAGGACATGTGTCCTTCCTCATGTTTGTATGTATACTTCCATTAGGATATAGTCCTCTTCTTGTTTTGAAGCTTCATTCCCCATTAACATCTTTTACATGTTCTAACTATTAATTAATTTATGATACATGTGAAGTCTAGAGTAAGGAGTAATAGCAACTGCTATTAAGATTACTACTGGAGCTTCCTTTTCTAGCATTACATCCTCTTGTTAGAGCTTATCTTGGAGCAGTTAGAGGTTGGATGACCTAGATGTTGGTTGAAATTCCCTCTTAAAGGCTCTAAGAAAGCAACATAAGATTGCTACATCCTATCAATTCTTTAAGCGATAAGATATGTTCTCGAATCCAGATAATAAGCACCTTTTACATTATCATCACAAGTCTTTCTTTTTTTTATTGAAACATCTAAGATTTATCTCCTTCCACAGGTGAAAGTTGGAAGAGCCAAAAGCTATGATGGTAATTGCTTTATCCCCTCCAATGATTGAACTATTCTAAATAAGCTAGTCTAAAAAGTATGTGTAAGTTTGACTCTACATATCAATTCAAGATATTTTGATTATTGCTTTCCATATCTCTGATGAGAATTGCATTGAAAGAATGTGTGACATATAGATTCCTTTTCTTCCTTACAAAGCACACAAGTGTCTCTTATGTTTAGAAAGTGCACTTTATCAAGAGTAGGTAATTTCCTCTTAATAAGAAGCCATCAAAGGAAGGAGATAAGTATTAGTAGCTTGTGCCATATTATATTGCACCCTACCATTATTGTTCCTTTACATTTTGTGAAGAAAATGTTATCAACAAATAATAATGTGATCCATTTGTAAAGGAAACAATGAAATGAGTTAAAAAGTTGTTGAAGAATTTATACTCTAAATATTCGTAGGTCAATCAGTCATATTTCTAATAGAGGTAAGCAATACATTATTTACTTTCATTGATGTTAAAGTAAAAAAAAAAGGACTTACTTCTTATAGGAGAAATTTGAAGATTTAAAACATTAAAAGCTATAATGTCAAAGTTGAGAAAGAAGCCAAAGATCTAATATAAGTACTATTAATAGATCATAGATAGGAGTATAACTTGCATGACTTTGACAAAATTTATGATAATAATGGCATCAAATGACAAATGAAAATAGCTTACATATCATATAAAATGGTGCGAGAGAGAATAAATTGCATAATCATAAACATAGTGAGAAGTCCTGTGGTGGGGGGTATATACTAAAGACTTTTTTTTATCAATGCTTTGAAATAGAGTGTCAATATTCTGAATAGGAGTCCATCATAGTAATTTAAAATATAATGCCAGAAGAAACATGAAATGAAAGAAGACCATATATAAGCTATTCCAAAATATTCAAGTATATATGTGAAGATCATAAGAGAAAAATGTTAGATAACAAAGGAGAAAATTGTTTCTTTCTTAGTATTAGTGATCATTCAAACATTAACAAGTTGTATAATCCTAATATTAAGAAAATTTTCATTAGTTAAGATATTATCTTTTATGAAGAAAAAATATAGCCAAGCAATGAAGATGGAGCCTAAGAACATATTCCAACTGATTTTGATGAAGAGAATGGCAAAGAATTTGTGGAGTAGTTATAGCAATGTGAAGATATTTAAAATGGGTCAACTTATAGCTCACCTACAACTAAAAATATAACAAAGACATGAAATATTTAAATATATACTAACATGGAAGAATGATTACAAGGTAATAAAGATTGACTAAGTTAAGGACCTACTTAGACATTTTACTTTATTTTTATATTCGACCTATAACTTTTGAAGGAGTAGTCAAGTAAACAAAATAGAGAAAGACAATGGATAAAAAATTACAAATATTGAGAGAAATAATACTTAAGAGTTAATTGAACTTTCAAATGGACAAAAGACAATTGGTGTGAAATGGATCTATAAGACAAATTAAAAAATAGTAGTGAAGTTGATAAATAAAAGCACATATGGTGTCCAAAGGCTATAATCAATAATTGGATATCAATTACAAAGAAGTAATAATGAGAATTTGATTTCACAAGAAATTGTAGGTTGTAAGGCACGATATAATCAAATTGTTGATTTCATTAGCAATACAAAATCTATAGCTTATATACCAATCTGATCTCAAGTCAACATTTTTACGCAAAGATTTGTAGGAGCATGTTTTTATTAATCAACCCCATGAATATATGAAAGGAATGGGGAATAATTTAAGTAATATAAATTAAATAAGCTTTGCATGGCTCATAACAAGGCATATAGACTAGACACAACTTTATGAAAACTTAGCTTTTAAAGGAAAAATTTTCAAAATTTTCATTATAAACATATACGCTTCATAAAATTGGAGGATAATTAAAAGATGCTTATAGTTTGTTTATACGTAGATGATTGAATTTATACTAGAAATAATAATTCTATGTTTGATAGAATTAAGGAGTCTATGATGGTTGAATTTGATATAGTTAATCTAAAAATAATAAATTATTTTCTTGAAATAGTGGTCATTGGTATCTTTATTTCTAGAAAAAAATTTGTATTAGATATTTTAGAGAGGTTTGGAAAGTATTATAATCGTGTTCTCATACTAGCAAAAATATGTATGGAAAATATTAGAAATCTGTTAGAGAAAGAGATTGAAACACCTTTTTACAAACAAATAGTGAGAAGATTGATGTATTTAACCACAATAAAATCAGATATAATGTATGTTATAACTCTTATTAACATATTTATGGAGTATTCAAGAGAGATTCATCTTCCACAAGATGAAATTTCATTTATTTGCAAGGTATTGCTGATTATGGAATATTTTATAAGAGAGGTGGAAGAAGAGCAATCTCATTTTTATCAAAGAAACGATTTGTTGTAACCTTGTCAAGTCTTGAAGTTAGATTTGTAGCAACAATGACACATGCTTTTGAAATAATTTGATTAAGAAAGATTTCTTAATATGTTAATGTCAAGCAATAATGATCCAATCTCATAATGTGGTAACATTAAACTATAAAAATACCGAGGAATCATATTTTATGAAAGAAATAAGCATATTGGTATAAGATTTCACAATTCAGTAATAAAAATATTTAATGATTCGGGAGAAATAAGCACATTAATATAAGATTTTACTTCTTACGAAATATCACAAAAGAAAAAGAAATAATTAATCATCTTTTTTGCTGAATAATAAAGATCAAGTGGTAAACTCTGTAAAACAAAGGCCCTCAAACTTGATTCATCTCACAAGCAAAGCAAGTTGTTTGGAATTTACATGGTAAAGAATTAACTGACGTTAAAAACGTTAATTTAAGGAAAGGAATGCTGAATAAATTATACATTCAGTAAACAAGAATTGTTTTTTACTAGATTTTCTCTACTACATCTTATTATTATATCTCTATGCAGTAGGTAATACTATTAACATGCAGTATGTCTGCATTGTACATACCGTGGCAGTATCCAAGCTTATCTTTATTTACCGGTGATTTATAACAACCTTTCGGTGGTCAAATCTTCGTCTGAGAAGACAAAAAATGTCTTTGTCACGCATGGATGAGGCTACAGAGACACAGACAGACAGAACACCTGCTATGTCGCAATCTACTTTCCCGAAGATTAGATGAGACATATAGATTCTCAAGGAAGGCAAAGGGTCCATCTTTTTCTTTAATCTATTACATTGTTACTGTTCTTTACCATTACCCACATCTTTTTGTTAGTTGCGTTGAGAGTTTGTTTGATCCTCTGTAGATCCAAATTTCTTGGTTTCTTGCTGGATGTCAGCTTATTGTCTCTACTGTGGGCTTTCTTTTGCTTTGATTCTCATTCAGCCACCGACTGCTTGTGCAAGTACCATGTAGATTGGTGTTAGTGTGAATTGTGCTACTTTTTTTTCACTTCCGTGTGTAATGTGAGATTGGTATTGAAACAAACTGCCACGGAGGCGGCTCGGTGGAGCTTATCTTCTCTTTTTGGCCTGGTTTCCAATAACGTACAGGAATTGAGTTGTAGGAGCTTTACCGATCTGCCATGAGAAGCCACCTCGTAAAGTTTGTTTCTTTAGCATTGCTGTCACTGACTGCACTGGTTTTTGCAGAGACTGACCCGAATGACTTGGCAATTCTCAAGGCATTTAGAGATGGGTTAGAGAACCCAGAACTCTTGACGTGGCCTAAAAATGGTGATGATCCATGTGGGCAACGCTGGAAACATGTGTTTTGTTCTGGTTCAAGGATCTCTCAGATTCAAGTTCAGAATATGAGCTTGAAAGGTCCTTTGCCTCAAAACCTCAACAAACTTGTTATGATGGAAAGATTGAGTCTTCAACGGAACCAATTCACAGGGCCTATACCATCTCTGAGTGGGTTGTCGAAGCTAATCTACGCTTATTTGGATTACAATCAATTCAATTCTATTCCATCTGATTGCTTTGATGGTTTAGAGAATTTACAAACCGTGGCATTGGATGGCAACAATCTCAATGGCACTACAGGGTGGTCAATCCCAAAAGGGTTGTTGGATTCTGCTCAGTTAACTACTTTTTCATGTATGTCTTGCAATTTGGTTGGTGCATTGCCTGATTTTCTAGGAAATTTTCCTTCTTTGGAGAACTTAAAACTTTCTGGTAATAGCTTAACTGGGGAGATTCCGGCAAGTTTCAGGGGAGGCATGTCTTTAAAGAATTTGTGGTTAAATAATCAGCAAGGAGGTGGCTTGACTGGTACAATTGATTTGGTAGCGACGATGAGTTCCGTCACTACTCTGTGGCTTCACGGGAACCAATTCACAGGTAGTATTCCAGAGAGCGTTGGTAATTTGATTCAGCTAAAGGATCTCAATCTTAATGGAAACCAACTTGTTGGTATAATCCCTCATAGCTTGGCAAATATGCCATTGGAACGTTTAGACTTGAACAATAACCAGTTGATGGGTCCAATACCAATTTTCAAAGCAGCCAAGGCTACCTGCACTTCAAACTCTTTCTGTCAATCCACTCCAGGGATTCCGTGTGCATCGGAAGTTATGGCCCTTGTAGAGTTTCTGGGTGGGTTAAATTACCCTTTAAGACTTGCTAAATCCTGGACTGGCAATGATCCATGTGCATCATGGCTTGGAGTGCATTGTGACGCCAAAAGTAAAGTTTCTTCCATTATTTTGCCTAATTATAATCTCAGTGGAACCTTGAGTCCTTCTGTTGGAAGTCTAGATTCTATTACTCAAATCCAACTTGGTCATAATAATCTAAATGGCTCTCTTCCGATGAATTGGACTGGCTTAGCGTTTTTGACCAAGTTAGACCTTAGCAGCAACAATATTTCCCCTCCACTGCCAAGATTTCGTACCACTGTTAATGTTGTGATTGATGGTAATGCTTTATTTAGTGTTGGCAATGAGACGAGACGAGCCCCATCCACTAACATGACCCAGGCACCTGGAGTCTCCGATACACCACCAGCCAAGAACCCAGGAAACAAAGGCACGGCTTCAGTTTCTAGGGGTTCTCAGATTTCTACTCAACATAAAAGTCACAAGAGATCCAATTTAGTTGCAGTTTCAGCCCCTGTTGCTAGTGTTGCAGTTATCGCCTTCCTGGCTGTTCCTCTATTCTTCTATTGCTATAAGCAGAGGAAACGAAGCTTTAATGCTTCAACTTCCCTTGTCATTCATCCACCAGATCCATCTGATTTGCATAACATGGTTAAGATTGCTGTTGCCAGCAATACACTTGGAAGCGCTTCTACGGTAACAGGGAGTGGTTCTGATAGCAGGAATAGTAGTGGCATTGGTGAGTCTCATGTCATTGAAGCAGGAAATTTAGTCATATCAGTTCAAGTTCTTCGCAAGGTGACACAAGATTTTGCCTCAGAGAATGAGCTTGGGCGTGGAGGTTTTGGAGTGGTTTATAAAGGAGAACTGGGCGACGGAACAAAAATAGCAGTTAAAAGAATGGAAGCAGGTGTCATTAGCAGCAAAGCGTTAGATGAATTTCAGGCAGAGATTGCAGTTCTTTCAAAAGTCCGCCATCGACATCTGGTATCTCTTCTGGGATACTCAATCCAAGACAACGAAAGAATTCTTGTTTACGAGTACGTGTCGCAGGGAGCTCTTAGTAAGCATCTTTTCCACTGGACAAGATTGAAATTAGAGCCCCTTTCTTGGAGGAGGAGATTAAATATAGCCTTGGATGTTGCTAGAGGAATGGAGTATCTTCATAATCTGGCTCATCAAAGATTCATACACAGAGACCTTAAGTCTTCAAACATCTTGCTTGGTGATAATTTCAGAGCAAAAGTTTCTGATTTTGGACTGGTCAAACTTGCTCCGGATGGAGAGAACGGAGAGAAATCTGTGGTGACCAGACTTGCTGGGACTTTTGGATACTTGGCACCGGAATATGCTGGTAAGCATTCCATTCAATCTCCGTCACTTTCACATTCTCTATAGGTTTTTGAAATAGTAGTTTCACTTTTATTTTCTAATTTATACATACAAAACTGAAAAAATTTTAGGGTTTGAAGAAAAGTTGTAGTATTATCCTAGATTGAATTTTCTTTAGAAGCGATTCAAGAACCTATTTCAAACTCGCGATGATATTGTTTGCTCTAGATAGTAGTGATAAGGTAGCTCTATAGCAACCAACTAAATGTCATGTTAGATGTGTACAATGATTGTGGAGACTAACTTGCACATATTGTATTTAAGTGACGGGAAAAGTCACAACCAAGGTCGACGTCTTTAGTTTTGGAGTCGTTTTAATGGAGCTGTTGACTGGATTAATGGCTCTTGACGAGGACAGGCCAGAAGAAAGCCGATACCTAGCTGCGTGGTTTTGGCGTATCAAATCAGACAGGGAGAAACTCAGGGCTGCAATTGACCCTGCACTCGATGTGAAAGATGAAACATTTGATAGCATGTGTGTTATTGCGGAACTTGCTGGGCATTGCACGGCTAGGGAACCCAACCAAAGGCCGGTTATGAGCCATGTGGTGAATGTCCTAGCTCCACTTGTTGAGAAATGGAAACCTCTGGATGATGAGTTTGAAGAATGTTGTGGCATTGATTACAGCCTCCCTCTTGTTCAGATGGTAAAGGGTTGGCAAGAAGCAGAAGGAAAGGACTCGAGTCATCTGGATAGCAAAACTAGCATACCCGCAAGGCCGTCTGGTTTTGCGGAGTCCTTCACTTCTGCCGATGGCCGATGAGATACATGCCTCATCACGCATATTACTTGTGATTTACAATCAACTTATGCCATGTTATTAAGGTGGATTCAACATGAGATTCTAAATGCTGGATGCCTACTTCTGGTCCGTGGGTTATCTCGTTGTTCCAACTTACACAATCTATAAATGTTATTTTAGTTTTGGTCGTTTTCTTGAAACAGCTTCTGTTGATTTTGTTTATATCAAGCCGACGGAAAAAGATTACTACTTTACACATATTTCTTTGCCTAGTCCCCTGAAATTGTTCTACAGAGCGCTTTTCTATTCTCTATTTTACATCAGAAAGACAAAACTCATGCATCTCTTATCACCAGGACGCTTGATACCCCTTATCAATTACAAAAATTGAGGAAATAAGATAGTTCAAACTAGCCACCAGGGTATAGCAGAGGATGAAATACAACAAAACTTTATTTAATGAGTAATGAGTAATGAGGATGAAATACAATTCACTATTTGTTCTGCACATTCTTTAAACGAACTAAAGTTTGAACTAATGCTTATATATACATTTATCAATCTAACAAAACTTATTTTAATGGTTAATGAATACATCTGGAGAAGCAGAAAGATCATGGCAACCTAGACATAACCATCTGGTGACCTCATTCTTGATAGTCAACAGTGTATTAACCAATCTTTCAAATACTATATGAATATAGTTTCAATTACTATTTCAAACAATATTTTAAATTTATATAGTAATTTTTTGTAAAGCTCATTCATTAAACTTAAAACAAACCCAACAGCCTAGCCCATAAAACCATTAAAATGAGGAGTTTTATAGCTAAGTTAAAAAACCACCAAGTCTTCCTCTTCTTCACTTTTCTCTCTACTTTTCCAGCTAGTGAGTGTATCAAAATGCACCACTTTACTCTACATATAATACTTTCCTTATAAGTTCCCTAAAAGAAAAATTGAAGGGAGTTATAAAGGTTGACAACCTTATAGTGTCGTACACTTAGGTAAAAATTCCAACAGCTATATTATGTTATTTTTTGTGATTTTGGATCATCCTATACTAATTTATAGTTGGTTTGCATATTGTGGTTTATTGGGACAATAATTGAAGTTGCATGAAAGGATAAAAAGGAAGAAAATGTGGTTAGAAAATGATAAAAGAAGAGGAGATGAGAGAAGTCGAGAGGGTGAAGATGATGACATTGTTTTGAGTTGCATTTAGGGACAACATAGGAAATGTAGAAAGTAAAGAGTAAATATAGAATTTTCTTGCATGAAGGGCATTTTTTATATTACTTGAAATTGATAAGGGTACAATAGGACTTTTAATTAGTGAATGATATTTTAATTATTATGAGAGTTAAGTTAGTAAGAATATTTTATAATTGAGAATAAATCAGAAGAGAGAATAATGTTGAATTATTAAGTGTATTTGGGTTAGAAATTTTTCATAAATTAGTCCAATATAATTTTGTAAATTTTAGGTCTGAAGGTCTGATTAAGAAATAATTTGGATTGTCAATTAGTTGAGTCCGAAATCGAGGTAAGGATAATTGTGGACTTTACTCTTAAAATAGAGTATCGTTTTTTATTAATAAATTATATTTTAAATTAGTCATTAATTAAATTAATGATTAATAGTTACATACATTAATTATGTTTATTCTATTTATCAAATAATTAATATACTATAAGGTGTTTTATTATTATATTTTTGTTACGTTTTCTAAGGTGCATTATTTGTTAATTTGATGAAAAAATTCTTAATTAAATAAAAACTTATTGATAATAAGTTGTGAATAATTGGTGAAAATTGAGAATCAGTGGTTCAGCTATGATAGGCTACATTCGACGAATTTAGATGAATAAGTTGAGTCGATATGAGTGAGTAGTGGCTAGATATCTATTTGTGGAGCAGATACAGGAGCATCTTGAGTCTCGGGAATGTTTTGTGTTGATGACAAGGTATCGGAGTGGTGCTGGGATAACCTCGATGACTAGATATTGGAGTACTACTAGAGTTAAATTTGAGAAATTAAGGTACACTATGCTAATATTTATACATTTAATTACGTTTCTACTCGGTGGGAGATTATGATGAGATGTGATGAACTGCCAATACAACTTAAAGCTTCAAAAAAGGTATGTTATATTTATTATTAAAATGAATATAATTTCTTATAATTTTTTAAT
>JAOTIZ010000004.1:25955614-25972556 GCA_027123425.1 Erythroxylum panamense
AAAGTTTTATTTGATAAATAATTATTTTAAATTTAATATTTTTAATATATTTTTAAAATTTTAAATATATTTATTAAAATTTTAAATATATCTTATTCTTAAAATAATTTTTAATTTAATATTTTTTAACTTTATTAAAGAATTAATTATTACTGATAATTAATTTTAAATAATTAAATAACATATTTTTAATTAATAATAAATTAGATTATTAAAAATAAAGAACCAAACATTTTTTTTTTTAGAAAAGCATAACCAAACCAATTTTTTGTTGAACTAGTTCAAATTAATTGATTAATCTTTAGACTTGACTTCAACCGGGATCTCACCCATTAATTTTGGACCCGAACAAGCTAAACCTAATTTGTCAATCCTAATTTTTATAATTTTTAAAAGGTATGAAAAATCAGAAAAAAAAAATCATAAACAATAAACTTAATTCAAAAGGAGTTTTTATTGAATTTTTAAAAAAAAAAGATCCTAAAAACATTAGAAGGGAGAAGATAATTAGGTAGATTCGTTTATAAGTTGCTTCGTACTGGGTCATGACTGTCGTGATTTTGAAGCAATCCAAGGTATTCTCCAACTTGTTTTTAATCATGTGTTGGGAAACATCCAGATCCTCAATTATTACACCACCATCTTCCGCACTTCGGTCACCCAGACCTCGCTTAGCCTAATTTAAAGGCTAAGCAACCGTAAACTTTTGATACCCAAAATGTCCTTTTAGCTTAATGCGCCGTCTTTTTCCACCCTTTTCAGAGCTTGGAGTTTTCTGCTGCGAGAATTCCCTGCTGATCAAGTGTTCTCTTCTCACGACCCTTTATTCGTAACTTTTTGGTATTTGTCTCTTGTACTAGCCCAGGTAGCTCTAGCTCATACTAGTTATCAACCCCTTTCCAGAGAGCGTGATCTCTACGCACATCAATGAACTTGGGGGTTAGTGGAAACAAGTGAGAAAATGGGAATTTAGAGAGGTTCAGAGATCTCTTGTAGGGATCCTATGTATGAGAACAGGAGCAGAGGGACAGGAATCAGCCTCATTGTCAGTGCCCATAAAGTGCAAAAGGGGTTGTTCTAGGATATTCTAAACCTGAAAAACCATCCACTTGCAGAAGAAGAGTGGGGTTGGGGGTATCCTTGGCTCCTTTGATCTGTTTCATTGTGCTTTTGCCTTTTTCTTTCTTTTGTTAAGAATCAGTTCACATTTTGGGGATAGAACCTCCTTGAAGCTATTCCATTTTTCAGTATTATTTGCAAGTCAGTTATAGAGAATGACTACTGAGTTGTACATAATTGTAACTACAAGTTACGATCATTTTGCTTAAAAGAACACGTAATTGAAACGAATCAGTGTGTATGTTAGCATTCACTTCGTAGGTTAGACTAAAAATGCATTCGATTTGGATTATTCCTTTAGGCAAAAACAAACAAGATAGATAAATAATTTCACAAAAAGAAGACTGAAGAAATAGTATTAAAAGCATATTTATAGACATTAATCACTTCACTAAACACTTTCAGACAATCTATTGTTGAAGAAAAAGAACCGTTGAAACATAGTGATAAACGTTAAGAGTTGGCAGCCGCCCAAGAAATAAAAACAACTAACTATTTTCTTCTGTTTCGAATCCATACTCAATGTGAAATCAACTTCAACTCTCTATCTCAACTTCGAGTCAAGAAAAATGCTACTTTTTACTAATCACGTATGATTTGTTTCTTTCTTCAAGTTTTGCTTTCATCCTAATACTTTCCTATCAAGTTTTAGCTGGTACTCGCTTGCCCCTTCATGTCCCATTATCAGTACAAGCGTTCAGTCCATATATATACACACACAAGTGAAGAGCAAGCAAGCGACGTCTTTTCTTAAAGACAAATATTTTCCTGTGTAGTTGATCAGTCAATTTTGGCTTTAATCAAATGAATTCCAACTTGTTCAATTACCCTACATTCAACATTTTTAAGATTGTATTCAAATATGAGATGATAAATGATTCCTAGCGTCAGTGGGTGGTTTTTTATTGCCCCAATCAAACTTCACACAATATATTATTATACTTATATTGTATAGTGATACATTATTTTCCAGAGATGAAATAGTTAGGAACAGCAGGACCAGGTTAACTAATGTTACTATCTTTCATTACTACTTATAAATGCACGTGGGGTACTCCGCTTTCAATAATGTTACATGGTTAATATAGTCAAAGTGTGATATTTACTCCCTTGCTTCTTTACTTAAGTCATTACATTAATAATTATTCAGATTTCAGATCCCGTAGAACAAGGAATGCAAAATTTAGGCCAGGTCAAAAATATGCTTCTGGTTACCTTTTTTATTTAATGGTTTGATGATACTTTGGTTAGTTTAAGCAAATCATAAATAATTAACGAGTTTAAGGTAAATGAAGTTCAGTTTAAAAGACGCTCAAGAAAGAGTGAATTTTCCTCCCGCGGTTTAACCCGTAATTGTTTTTGACAGTTACAGAAGCTGAGATTTTAGAACAAGGTCCGAGGTCCAAGCTGCTTATGTCCGATCTTTACATAAGCAGTCACTGCCCTTGCATTATGCTTGAATAGACGGTCCGTTTAAGAGAAGCAGTTAGCAGCTAAATAGTTAAAGATACTTTTTAAGGATTGATAGGTACAAGCACCAAGAGCATTAAAGATTGATTTAATATTTGATGTAAAAGGCAACTTTTGGTTCACATTGCTACATTTTCAAAGTTACATGCAACCATGCTTCTACAAGTTTTAAGGCGAGACCCCATGTCTATAGCACCCCTTATTCTTTCTTGTATATCTCCAACTTACCATTTTAATCAGTTGAAATATATACAAAAAGAAGATAATTCATATTAAGTGAAAAATTAACTCTCTCTTTATATGAACTATTGCGGGTGGATGTAGCACTTGTGGTGAAATTGGAATGTATTGTTGTGATGATCTCAATGCTATAAGCAAGAAAAATAAGAAAAAGGGAGAGGAATGTGACCCTTGAGATAGCAGTGGTTGGGACGTCTACAAATCATCAATTGTCAATTTGGTCCTCCACCATTTTTGCCATCTCTCCTCTTAAACGTTTGAGCCCTCATAAATTAATCATAGTTACTTGAAATTTTTAATAGACAAAAAATTGGGCAGGTGATCTGGCACATGCTCATCAAGTGAAGGTACGTTTTTGGTTTATAAGAAATTGCAGGAAAGGTTATGAACTTTATGATCTTTTAAGTCCTCTACTAATACGAAAAGAGGAAGAACATTGAATTTTCTCGACCTCAAATTTGAGTTCTATCTTAGTTGAAAATATTTCAGCAATTTGGGTGATTTGGGTCATATAATCACTCTAGGCCCTTTTTTTTCCGCCCTTTCTGAATAACTCTTGTCTTCATACTGGTGGAAAGTATACCCAAAAACCCAGAACAATGGTCGGTTTGAGAAGCTTCCCTGTCAAGGTAAGTGGGCCCCAATGTCTCCCGCATATTGACCTTAAAGCCGAATTCATTGAGGAAATGATAAACTGATTCCTCGTTTTAGAGAGAATACTAACATTTGACACTACACATATACCATGTGGTTAATAACTTTAGTAAATTAACTTTTATGATGTACTTTGTTTATATTTAAAGGATCTGATTGTAATTAAATAACCTAGCTGATTATAATAAAAAGTAGACCCACTAAATTTGTTGATAAGACCAAAGGGCTTCTGTGTCTTTCACGCTCTTCATTGCATTATTGTCACAACTTTTGTGAAATTATTTTCTTGTAAAGACAAAGAAAGTTTTGAATATTGACATCAATCAATCGTCTCGCTAAGGAGAGAATAATCCCGTCGTCAGCAGCTCTTTTGATTAGACCCAAGGAAGTTGCTTAATTTCACTGGTGGCCAAAGGGGACCTATAGGCTATAGCTAATAGATAATCAGTATTGAGTAGACCGGACGTCTACTACTTACTATTAAACTATGCCTATCTCGCTATGCATCTAAGAATTGGCTTTATTGCTTATGTATTCCATCTCAACAAACCTACACGTACTTGGCTGCCATTTGAAGCTCGAGCAATCACCCAAGGTCCCTTTCCGTCTCTCTATATTACCAACAACAAACCACACCTCCAACCCTTCCCTTCATCAATTCACTCTATTACCTGCTCTCTTCTTTGAAAACCTCTCTCTCTCTCTACTCTTCACGCATCAACCACCACTATGTCAGCTAAAGACTGTGGCAAGCACGGCCACGGACGCCGGAAACTCTTCCGGCGGATCTTCGCCTCCATCCTAATATTGGCCTTCCTCGTCCTGCTCACAGTCCTCTTAATCTGGGCCATTCTCCGACCAAGCAAGCCCCGTTTCATCCTTCAAGACGCCACCGTTTACGCTTTCAACGTCTCTTCTCCCAACTTCCTAACCTCCAACTTCCAAGTTACCGTTTCCTCCCGCAACCCAAATGACAAAATCGGCATTTATTACGACAAGCTCGACATCTACGCTACTTATCGCAGCCAACAGATCACACTCCGCACAGCAATCCAGCCAACTTATCAAGGTCACAAGGAGATTGACGTCTGGTCTCCGTTCATCTACGGGACCACTGTGCCGGTGGCTCCGTACAACGCCGTTGCGCTGAGTCAAGACCAGAACCAAGGGACTGTCATGTTGCTGATCAAGATGGATGGTCGAGTGAGATTCAAAGTTGGATCTTTTATTTCGGGAAGGTATCATTTGTACGTCAGATGTCCTGCTTATATATCGTTTGGTAACAGAAATACCGGAATCGTTGTCGGTGCTAACGCCGTTAAGTACCAGTTGGTTACCAGTTGCACTGTTAGCGTTTGAAGAAGATGAGCAGCGAAGAACAAGAAGAAGACGGTGATGTTGTTACCAATTTAAACGGCCTTTCTTTTCTATATGTTTATTTTCTTAGATTCTATTTTGGGTTGATGTTGTTATGAACTCGATGGCTGTCTGTTATAGCAATACGATATTGAAGGCCTTGAATTGTACATTTCGCCAGAGCAAATTAAGAATCTGCTGATATTGAAATCAAACAGACAGAGAGCAGAAGTTTCCAATACATACAGGCCTGTCTAAGTTGCCGAAGTTTTAATTATCTTTTCATGATACCAAATGAGTGTCTTGGTAATTTTTAAGCAGTCATTGTCACCCGATTCAATCTCTTAATTTCTAGTAGACGTTTTATTGCTTGTCGTTAACCCCTAGTTTTTCTTTTTTAACGTATATATAATTTTCCTGGTCGTACATCCATGCTTTTGTTAAGTGTTAAATCGTGAAAATGAAGTAACCATTCGGTCTGCTAAATTTCTCTTCGGCTTCGGGGGATAGAAACGTTTATCATTTTATTTTATTTTTCATACTTAAAAAAATGTATCAGCTGCTACCAGCCGCTTGACCCATTACCCATTCATTTCTATACATAAACTACACAAGTCTAAAAACCAATTGTATTTTGGAAATTTAAATTATAAACAGTACACAAGATTGATGGAATTGGGCATGAGATAGTGTCAGGTAAGGCTTAGTTAGTACCAAAATATGAAAAAAGAAAGCTGACGAAAATACAAGTTAGGCCTTAAAATAGTCATGACCTACCAAACCAGAGTTGCGATCGCATGGGAAGAAACAGTTGAAATGACCCATCAGCCAATGCAACAGTTGTATTTCAAAATTCCAAATAAAAACATACACCACCAAATATAACCCAAAAAAAAAATGCGTGTAAGTATGTAGAAATGTGTGTAGTTAGATAAATAGTTAATTTAGCAATAGTAAAAAGAGCGAGTTGTTAACGTTGAAAGAGAATGTGGTGTAGACGCGGTTTTGAGGGTTCAAAGACTCACATGGCATGAGTGGACGTCCTTTTCACCCACTAGTCCATCGACTCACCGGCTCTACCAACTACTAATGGCGTGATAGAAAGGGACTTTGTTTTTATGTCTATTTCACTTCAATTCGATACTCCCTTGTCTATTTTAATTCCGCTCAACACCACAAACCTCCATTGCTTGGCTTGGAGAATGTATGATCTGATGTTTCCACGACCATCATGTGCTCCAATGCGTCATACGATTATAAAATGGTTTTGGTATGGTATGATCTGTCTGTGGATGTTGAACAACGCCCATCTTCCTAAAGGTGGCAAAGAAGTCAATGTATTTGGGTTGTCCTTAGACAGGCGCAAAAGCCATGGAGACTAGATAAGAAGCGAACTAAAACTTCACGAACCCTAACCTTCGGCCAGCTTATTAAGATCTGGGCTTTCTGCTGGAGACATCTGCAATTGCCATAGCCCGTAGTCCAGTTCCATGTTCCTGAGCCTGAAGAACAACATTGTAAAACCTTATAAACGAATCCAAGAACTCGACAACATATTGGAAAAGATTTAAAAGAGTGTCCTGATGGTGAAGGGGTTTGCTCGGGACAGAGAGCACGGCTTATAACTATAATGTTTCTATTCAGGGAAATATGTGATCTGATTGGTTGGAAGATAAAAACATCCTTTTATCTACCTAAAGTCAAGCTAGCAAGTGTTCGAAAAGTTCAATTGTATCACGATATTCATGGAGTAAATATTGTAATTGTACATATCATAATTAAATACTTGAGTATTCAATTTTTTCCAAATCTAACTCGACGTTAGTATTTTCGGTTGTTAACGTAGCAAATCACGTCAAACATAAATTTAAAGACAAAATATCTTGTTTCCTAATGATGTGGCTTTATATAAGACCATCAAAAATACCCTAAGTTCTCATTTGGTTGGCGGGAAAGTAAAGTAAATTTGGAATATGATTCCTTGGAAAATAAATCTCTGGAAAGTAAAGATATTCTTATGTTTGAATAGTTATAATAATTCTAATAAGAAAGTTGGGTTAATTCTTATTATAATGTTTGGTATGCAACAGTATTTCATGGAATATACCTGAAGATTGTCGATTGAAACTTCTGAGCAAAAATATTCAAAATCCTACTAACGAGAAAACAATAAGAATAGTTGAAGATAGTATTATGAATACCGGTTCATACTAGACCAAAACTGGTACGAAATAAAGGGTGGGTCGTACAGGGTTTAAATATAGGTTGAAACTGGCCCATTTTAAATAGTACCAACCGATATTCAAAATACCGACCAAATACAGGTTGATACCAAAAAATTTTGAAAAAATAAGGAGACTTTTTTGCTCTTTTTTTGCAAAATTTTCAAAAAATTTTAAAATTTCCCTTAATAAAAATATTTTATTTTTAAAATAAATAATTTCAAAATTATTATTTATAAACTAATATTTATTTTATATATTCAATCCGATACTAAGTCTAGTACGATATTTGTAACATTGGTTGAAGAGGAGATAAGGTTTTATAAAATAGTTATCGTAGAGTTGAGAAGGAAAGATTAAATTGGCTAGTGTATTTTTTAGATTAAATTTATGAGGAAAGTGATTTAAATACCAAGGGAGTATTGGTATTTAGAATCTAGGTAAAGTGTTACTACTTTCTCTAGATTGAGAAAGTTTTTACTTTCCTAACTACTCAAAAAAGGGATAGTTTTTAGTTTCCTTAGATTGGGGTTCTTTCTTTCCCAACTACTCAAAAAAAATGAACCAAACGTGATAATATAAAATTTAGGAAAAAGATTACTTTCCCAGGTAAAAATCCATACCAACCAAACAAGGCCTAAGTGTTCCATGGTGTTTACAAAATAATTAGGTGAATTCTATAGACCATCTACTAAGTTATGTTAAATATTTCTTGATTTCCATAAAAGAAAACCTATAATTATTCTACATATTCTTGATTTTTACCTTAAAAATAGTAGTCGTGTGAGTGAATTTGTACATAAAAGTGAAAGTGAATAGAGGAAATGGGATGGCGAAGCACATTATAAGAAAAATGAAGTTTAGTGACGAAAATTACCGACGGAATGTTTTTGTGGGAAAGCTTAGTTAGCGACAAAATTTATCGACGAACCAAGGCGCCGGAGGTACGACTGTAGGTGTAGGTAATAATTTGCGACGAACAACAGAATGTCCGTCACAAATTTGCCTACGGAAATTTTGTGTACCAATGGTAAATATACTAACGGTTATTCTGTGTTGTCTTCGGTCAGTAAATTTACTGACAGAGAAGACTTGCTCGTCGCAAAAATTACCAATGGATTTCGTTATTCTGTCAGTAAATTAATATTGTCATTACCGATGGTTATTTGTCGATTTTACCGATGAACTTTTTTTCCATTAGTAAATTTGCTAAAAACTATTTTTAAAAATTTTCTTGCATTAAATTTTATTTGATGACATTATGGTTGATACATAATTTAAATAGTTATGAGTTATCTATTGATAATATTTGATTTGTTTCAACATTTAATTTGTTAAAAAGAAAGTTGATTGACGATATAAAGTAAAAATTATCTTAATTGATAATAAAAAATTATTTTATACATAATAAGTATTTGTAATTCATACAAAATGACTACAAGTACATTATTCATTTGGTGACCGCGAATGCTCTGATTGCTGCGATGAGGTGCTACACCTACTTGTCAACTCATCCATCTCATTATGGTGCTGAGCTATGTACTCCATCGACTGTTGCAACTAAGTTGCCAATGTCTGTATTATGCTCTGAAGCTCATTGACTTCATTAGTTGTCGACCGCCTACTAGATGTTGTTGTACTGAACGTGGAGGATTGCAAATAATATGTGTTCGTAAATAAACCTAAGCTGAATATCCTTCCACGACAATCCTTACCACCACTGCATGAAGATAAGTTTAAGTCTCAACAACATCTTCAGACTGCTGAGGCTGTCATTGAATACTTTCTTGTATTTGGTCTTATCATAAGGCAACGTTTATGTTAGTAAATGATAATTATTAATCATTAATACTAAAGCATAAATTTCACATACATTTAATTCTTTATATCGGGTGTTGACGAAGGTCACATCGTCATGCTTCTTAGTGTAAGTGTGCAAAAAGTGTTTATGAAGTGTAGGCTTCGTACCCATAGACTTTTCCTACATCAAAATAAAATGTTATAAGTGAGCTACAATTTATAACATTATCATCATTCTTTATAATATACATATTTTCATTCAAAACTTCACACATCAAATTAAATTGAAATACACCAAAGTAAAAAAAATTATAATATAAATGTAAAGTGTAGATACTTACAAGTTTCTATGCACGCTCATGGTGGGTAATAGATCCTCCAACATGTACGGGAAGACTCTCTCCCCCGGTCCTCCACCTCTATTAGTAGAATTACGCTTTGAAATGGACATTACCTCGGGTGATGTAAAATACTGCTGCCAACAACTCCATATTTGTTCAAAAATATAAGGCGGTCGTACACCAGTCTTGTGTATCGCACTAACAAAGTCTCGATAACGTGTATGTGCTCATCTCTCCCATACTTTATAAATGACCGTGTCAAATTTAGAATTCCAAAAAAATTCTTTCTCAAATAAAAAGAAAAACATATGATAAGTATTTATAATGTAATAATATTTGTCTAATAAATGTATCAAAATTAATTTAAAAACAAAAAATAGTTTTTTTCCCTCAAACTCCTTATAGTAAAATTCCTTTGTATTCTTCTATATATAACCCTTAACATCATTCTTCTTCTTCAATTTGGATGTCATGTTTCTTAAATATGGTCCAAACGGAATCAACCTAATATTAAAACAATTAATTTTATACCATTTTTAAAATTTAAACATATAACTTAATTATAAACATGTGGTGTATCATGTATTTTCACTTACAGATTATTGACAATTGTGATGTAAGTTCTTCCATTAGCTCCCTCAGCTCTAGCCTGGAGGTCACCTCCTTTATCCACACCGTTTGTCCCTGATATCTCTGTCGGTATAGGGGTGACAGATGGTGTAGTAGCAGGTACGGAAGGTGATGTCTCATCTATAAGTGTAGTAGTAGTTAGAGGTACAACATCTGATTCAATTGCAGCTGCAGAATGTGATGCTTCACCTGGATAGTAACTAACTCCAAATTGTGGTTTAAAACTTGGTCGCATTATATCCTGTTTTCTCTTTGGTGGCATATTTCAACCTGAAATTCATATCCCATCATTTGAATTAATATTTCTCATTTTCATCTTGGTATGTTTATGCTACTTTTATGACAGCTCTATCAAATTTGCGACGATAGTAATATCCATCAACCCTCTTTCTATTATAAACTTCAACTGTAACTACTGAGTAGTTATTCATAAGTTTGTTGTTCAAGACCATTTGTAATAGAAATACAACTGGTTATACTATTTAAATTAGTTCCTAATAATCACCTAACATAACTTCACATTTCCTTCAATAACATGCCTATATCCTTGTGTGTAAGTCGTAGAAATTTCCTATATGCATAAATTATGCGAGAATATTTCCTACTTGCTTGACATGTTGAAAGATGAAGGTATAACTCAAACCTACAAAGGCGTAATGCATATGAGACTATGAGTCTCGGCCTCAGGGTGATGCTTCAACTTACATATATCAACTATGCTTGTCTTCACTTAAAAAGTCTACATAAAGACTCTTACAATTAGAATTCTAGACTCTCCAACAAGATTTTTTTCTCATAGATTTCGGCTATTTTGTTAGGGAAGGGCAGGATGGCTTAACGGCACCAATCTCAACTGTCATAGTACTCAAGATTTCACAACTAGCTGAGACTGAGTAAACATCTTGTACTACCCTCCAAGTAACCAACTAATATTCCACTTTAAGCTTCAAGGTAACTAAAGTGATGTTTTGAAATATTCAGATCTTCCCAATCTTCACTGTCCAATGGTAAGATTTCAAAGTATCACCCCATAAAGAACTAGCTACTAATTATATTAAATTTAGTTAATAAAATTACCTAAATAAAATAGAGAGATGATTAAAGATAATTAAACTAAATAACTAATAAATAAATAAATAAATAATGAAAAAATCAATTCAACAAAAGTTAATGTTTTGAGGTTCACTTATATGAAATTTCAAGTATCATATATAATTGATTATCTAGGTGTGAATAACAATGATCCTAGTGTGCAAATCATACTTAACATATCAGTCCTTCATACAATTCCTAAAATTGAATTTATGGTGGAAAATCACAAATTCAATGTTAAGATCAAAGAAAATAAATTCAATCAACAAAATAATCAAACATGTATAAATAATTGAATAAATCCTTACAAATGTTATTATCCATTAAACATAATAGAGACAACACAAAACACATCAATTTTAACATAGAAAAATATAGTAAAATAAAGAGAAATATAAGATGTCATTGACTTCTTTAATTCTTGCTCCTAATCTTCTTCAAATAAAAAGAAAGGAAAACATATGAAAAACACTAATTAAAGATAGCTACAACCGGCTAGAATCCCCTTTATAAGTCTTATAATATAAATATTTGTAGATAGTGTAATAAAAGTAGAGTCTTAGATAGTTTAAACTTGAAAAAACACACAAACTTATCTTTCCCCATTTGAACAACAACGCCTGACATTTTTTATAATTGGTGCCATTCTTGTTCTACTTCTATCCTTTATAACTTTAATGATGAGTCTAAAACTAGTAATAGATCAAATCTAGCACTAATTTTATAATGTATCTTACCTTTTAAACCTTGGTGAAAAACAAAGATGCCTATTATGCTTTGTTCCTTTAGCTGAAATTTTGAAATTCATGTTAAAAAAGGACTGAAAATAAAAAACTAAAATCATTTGTTAAAATAACAGATATTTTATCAAAACACTTTACATGCATCATAAATCCATCCCATCATCACAACCAAAAATACATCTTGTCTATTCTATCATTAACATTTATATCTTAAAGTTGTCTTCTAATCGCAAAATATACAGATAAATGAAAGTGAGTAAATACCTAAATTAACTTTCATCCAATATACGAAAATACCTCCAGCAAATGACACGATGATAATGGCCAGAGAAGACATCACCGACGAGTAGAAGACGCAGCAAGAAGACAACGCTGACGACAAAGAAACCGGAGAGAAGAAAATGTCGACGAGAGGAGACGCAGTAGGAAGAAGGAAGATGTTTAATGCCAAACGGCGTCATTTTCTTTAACTTTAAAATACTAAAGCTGAAGTAGACGACGATGTTTACCTTGAAAATTTACCGATGGACCAACGAAAAATTCCATTGGTAAATTCAAAACTTTTTTATTTTGCCAACAATTTCTACTTTCTTTACCGATAAATATTTTATACCGCCGCTAAAGTCCATTGTAAATTTTGTCGAGATAATTGCCCTCCATATTTAGCCACGCATATTAGTACCGCTGCGAAACGGAATTTTTTTCAACAATGTTACCGATGAAAATTAGGCTTTCATCAGTAATTTGCAACTATTTTTTTTGTCAGTAATTTTCTGTCGCTAATTCTTGCTTTTCTTGTAGCAAAATAAATATAAAAATTGGTTATTTAAAGAATAAATTCATATGGTTATCATCTTCTATTGGTTGTTTAATCGAAAGAATGGCAATTGATATACATATAGAAATATGACTACACCCAGCAACCAAGGTACAGACAAGGTCCAAAGTATCTGTCATTATTATAGTCACATCAATTGGAAGGTATAACTAGCTAGGACGAGAAGTTATGCCTCTCGCTATGTGTTCATTGTATCACAGGGAGTAGGCCGCGATTTTAGGCTTATTTCTTGTCTATCCATATGCCGATCGAAGCTCAGCCAATTTCACATCTCCCAGAAGATTTTATACCATATCTTTAGACAAGACAGCCTGATTAAGATATTAATGCCAGTTAATTAATAGTTCCAACTTTTCCAAATGGGCTGGAACATGCAGGTCCGAGAGAATAAAGGGACTGAGGAGCCTTTTACCGTTCTTTTAAGTTTTAGAAGACTCCACAGATCTTATTAACTAATTAAACTTCAAATTTCTTTCCTAAACCTTCAGTTTTGCATCGTTCACTAGTAGTTTATTGGTCAGGCCCTTTTCTTGTAATATAGTTAAACTTGTACAAACTAACTGAATCAACTCTAAATGTACAATGACAGGAGGGAAACTCCTGTTTAATGTAATCAAAGTACCCAGAGATATTTATTGAAGAATAAGGACAAGAAACAAAGGCAATTAAAACTTTGGATGGGATACGATCAATCGTAAAGGACCGAGAAAGAAGTCGCCTGACTTTGAGAAAAGCGGAAAGAGCCTTCGAGAGAGAGATGGTGTCCATATTTAGCATAGTGTTGGAGTATTAGGGAATAAATAGTAGCAGACTAGTGGCAGTAATAAGAACTGTAATATTGAAACGCCTGTCCTGGGAATAATTATTCTCTTTCAGAGATTCGTTTGGGAAAGAGGCACAGAGAACCCACGGTGCAATGCAAAGAACCCTACTTTTGTTGGTTATATGTACATGGCAACATTGATGAGGACTGATTCCACTCTACTATACAATATTCTCTTTTGCTTCAATGATTATGAATGTCACTCAACCATAGTTAAAAGGGTTTTATCTAGTCAATTACTTGTGTAAGGGGCAGTGATTAGTAGCCTATGCTGGATTAGGCATGACCTGATCTTAAGAAAAAGATAATTAATCACAGTAATTGCCAGCATCATTGCATTTCTCAACGATGTTTTGTGTTCAGTTGTTGACATTATAAAGAGGCAACCCGGGAAAGCATGTTGAAACTTAGCAATTAATGTCATTTGAGTTTTGAGAGAGAACTCGACAGCTGTCTTTAGTATTTTACTTGTACGATGAACTTTTATCTAGGAAAAAAAATATTAGAAGGTAAGAATGAAGCTGACATTCCTGTCTTTAATCCATGATCCTGTCTTTAATCCATGTTCAATGTCCTCAACTGTCTTTAATCCATGGTAAATACATTAAGATTGCAGTTGACAGCATTAGAATGGGCATTATTCTTTGTAAAGTGATTATATGTTCAAATAAAATTGGAACAAAGTTAAAATTGTAATTTCATCTTACTTTAAATTTCATATGTAGACCCAGATCTCTGGTGTTGAAAATATGTAAATGCATAAATAACCACATAAAATCAATGCTGCGGCCTCCTGTCCCGGTATCAAAGCCACAAAAACCGGAATTAGAGGATTATTGAATCATTAACCTTAAAATTCAGATCATTTCATCTACTTGTCTTTAACATAACTTAACAATGACTTCTTCCACATTTTTAATTGATGACACACCATACGATCAGGTAGGCAAAGGCGGAATGACATCGGCGACCACCACCACCTCCAGCCCCCAACTCCACAAGAATTAGGCATAAATTTATTTATTTTTGGACCTTGGATGTTACAAAATCTGACTCCAACACTACTAATCAACGCAAACAAATACAAAACGGAAATTCTGTTCTTTAATCAGAGAGTATGTGTAGACATAATAAATACTTCACTGAACCACAGCTACGGAACAGGATTTTGGAGATTTTGGAGATATCTGTTCTGCAGAAACATGACTAGCTACATAGGAACTTGTTACAGTAAGAGACCAAGAGTTACAAGACCCAGGAAGCTAATGTCGTGAAGCCTTTGCTTGTAACTTCTTTCTCATGTCCGCTGCCTCTAAAGCCCTGACCGCGCTCCAGAATCAATCTGACAGAAGCCATAAGAGTCTAAAGCCCTTATCCAGTTTCCACCTGTGTGAGGCTGATTATTGCTTGGAGCCTTCCTAAAAGGAACGATTGGCCACCTTAGTCAGGCTGAAACAATGTGCAGGAAGACAAAAGTTGCGAGATGTCCAAAACCTTGAGAATTTAGTTTCTAACAGTTTCCTGCAGGCCACAAAATCCTTCTGTTGAAGCGAAGCGAATGGCACATTTCACACAATCTATTACCCTTTCGTCCTTCAATATAATCATCGTTTGGATGCTTATCATTATAATATTATTTAAAATACTGTATATTATTTGTTTCTTCACAAATAAGATGCAAAGAAAACGTCTACAGAAAAAATTGACAAGGCTCCAGAGAAAAGTCATGAATATACTATAACTTGGACATAAAGCTTTCTAGCTAGGTCGCCAGAACAAGTAACCATTTGCAGTAATGCTGTGATAATTAATCATCATAGTTAAACACTATCCAACACTAAGTGAATAAATTCAAGGTTGAGCAGGCGTTACCTCATCATAAGTCGAATGGCTTTTTAAGTTGAGGAATAGAATAAAGAGACTGGTATCCACAAGCCATATTATATGTAAATCTTTCGCGTGAGAGGCTAAACTAGATAAATACTATACAGATGACAGGATGAAACAAAGAGTAAAGGGAGCTCCCTTCAGTCCAAGTACAGGAAGCTTAAGATTCAATTTGCCTCCCGCATCATTCACACATTTACTGAGTGCTCTGCTTGCCCCTTAAACTCAGTATTTGGATGAATGAGTCAGCAGGTAATTAAATCCTACTGCAACCTATGAGTGGACTGACGGAAACTCTCTTAACTGTTAATAATCGTCGAGACAAGAACAGTAACAACACTTAACTTGTTAGATGTAGAACCAGCTTTAAAATGTGCAAGCAATGCTCGCATAAGTTGAGATCAAAGAGATGGTTAGCTCTCAGAATAATTGAAACACCCTCTAGTCACAACCCTAAAAGTAAAAGATATCTCATATCCTTTCAGAAGGGACAAAAAAGGATTACTTCCCTTTTAACGAAATTGCAAACCAATTTTAGCAATCATTAGTACTTTGAAACTAAATAACTATGGACGTCAGGAAGTTGGAAATTGGAATACATGCACATATAGAGGCAGACAACAGGAGAGACAGAGAGAAAAAGAGAGGGAAGGAACATATCTCAGCGACGTCAATATGGTAACGAACTGGATTAGAAGGAAGCGTCAAGGATCCTTCGCTGCTATATCCAAGCTAAATACTTCTTACGGTTATTTTAGGGAGAGTCGTGGGCTTATATAGGTGAAGCGAAGGTAGAGTTCAAAAGCCAATTGGTTCGTATCGAATACAGTGTCATAATGTAAATGAATAAACTACATAAAGAAAGTCATATTCATATTCTTGCTTTATTTTTTAGCCTTCTATGATCACGTAGAAACCTCCTACATTCACATATGCCGTCCAACTTTAAAAAATCTATTAGTAAAAGCTAATAAACACTTTAAAATTAGTTATATATATAAAAAAAGAGAAAACAAAATACTCCTAGTCACATGAGATATGTTAATTTTAACATTTACAAATCCTTACATATACGTGCAAGCTGTTTGGTTTCCATACCATACACTTTCTAATTTCAAGCTTCTGTGCTTTTCTGCATTCACGAGAGCCAGAGCCCAAAAGGGGAAAACTATTTTACGTTGTTGTAGGACACGTCAACCGTTTTACTACCAAGTTTCTATTTTCTTTTCTAGGGTTCACAATTTTTTTCTTTTAGTTTATGAAATTTATTACCCGTTGATCTGAAAAAAAGAGGTAATTAAAATATGTATATCAGGAACGTATTGAAATATTTATTTGGCAATTTATAGGTTTAAATATATATATATATATAATCCATATCATGTAGTTGTTTTCAACAAAATGAGTATTGATTGATATTATAGGACATGTTAGTAGTATGCTAATATTTAAATTTTAGTTTATTTTTCAAAAAAGAATATTTGAATTTTAGGTTTTATTTTTTAATAATCTCCAATTAAATATTTTTTGTCATATGAAAGGATAAATACATTAGGGCCCGTTTGGTTCCACTTCTATTTTTCTGTTGTTGTTTTTGGTTTATGTTTTCTGTTTTTAGTTTCTGTTTTTTTGCTTAAAAAAATAAAAACTTGTTTGGTTGAGATTTGTAACATAAAAATTGAAAATAAAAACCTGTTTAGTTGAGATTTCTAATAAACTTATTATTA
>JAOTIZ010000004.1:25972656-25983430 GCA_027123425.1 Erythroxylum panamense
TCTTTGGATTTGTTTCTGAAATTATGAGATGTATTATATGTGTGTTACGTTTAGTTTTTAAAAATGCATGTGTGAAATGTTTTGATTTGTTTGTCCTGTCTTGGGTGGCATCCATGTATCCTCCCAGGGGGTATTTGGGTGTTACAAAGTGGCCCTTTAAGTTTATGACAAATGAAACTTTAGACTTGTGACATGTGGAGCAATAGAATGGTGACATGTGTAGCTTTACAAATGGTGACATATATAGCCTTACAATTGATGACATGTGTAGCCTTACAATTGGTGACATATGGAGGCTTAAATGAGTAACATGTGGAGCCTAAAGTAAGTTAAATGAGTAACATGTGGAGCCTAAAGTAAGTGACACATGGATCAATAGAAGAGTAACATATGGACCAATAGAAGGATAACATATGTACTAATAAAATGGTGACACATGGACCAATGGAATGGTGACACATGCATTAGTTTGACCTTCTTGAATTTTCTAGAGAAAATGGAGAAAAGGTAATAGAAATAGATTGAAGGTCTGCCATAAGGTTAGAAGAGGGAGAAAAATGAAAATGAGAAGAGAAGGAGAGAAAAGGGGAAGAGAAGACGAGAAGGACAAAAGTTATCAAGGAAAGTTGAAATTTTGGTTTTAATTTCATCTTTCTCTTTCTATCTGTCTTTCATATTCTTAGAGCACTAATTTTAAGAAACTCAAAGAATGAAAGTTGTAGATATAGGTCTTAACTTAACCTCTTTGGAAGTGGCTTGACAAAATAGTGCCTAGAGTTTGAGTTATGCTTGTTTCCCTAATACTGCCTGTGATAGAGCCCTATGCAGGAACCTTGTATTATTTCATGATTTTTGAGGACCTTAGAGTCCGAATTAGTGAAAGCATAAAACATGAAAAATGATTATTGATGTCTTATTAATTTTTTTGTGAAACGATTTTGTTAAGAGATGTATTGATAATGATTTATTGTTGTTTGAGTATTGCTTGCTGGTCTATTTCTTATCGAAGACAGGACAGAATTTGGATGGAGATAATATTTTAAAGGGAGATACTGTTTGTGTAATTTTTGGATATATATGAATAAAAGAAGACAGCTTGTTCATAAAGGAACATGAGGAAGAAAAGGATGTAAACAATACGCATAAGTTAGATTAGCTTGATGGTTGAGGAGACAATGAGCTAAATTAGTAACTAAATTATTGACCTATTGACATAAGTTAGAATAACATTTATGATGATTGATTAGGGATAAATTTGGTTGTGGTGGTGTATGAATATGAGATACATGTTTGAGTAGTAAATACATTATATATTTGTATGTATAAAGGCTCGGGAGCTATGGATCAAGGAGCTCGTACCGAGGATTGTTGAAGTCAAAGGAGTGTAGACCTTCTTTTGAGGTGAGTTGGGAAAACCATATCTCTCAAATGGGATTACAACATCCTAAGACATGCATAATGACTTGTATGTGAATTTTGAACTTAGGTAATGCATAGTAGAATTGAATCTCAAATGGATGCTAATATACTTGTGTATTTAATAACTCTTTTCACTTAAAGTGAAACTAATGTTTTTATTACGTATTTTGAGAAATAATATTGTTTTCAACAAAACTTGTACTTGAAGTGCAAAGGACATTGTTTTATTTTCTGAAACTACATTTTTGAGCAGCAATGCATTTGGATTGCAAAAGTTAGCTTTTATTGCATAAAATAATGTTTTAAAATTCACATATGTATAATCGAGTCATATATGCTACGTGCTTGTATTTCTCTATTTCTCTTTTAGCTTAAAGCCATGGCAAGGTTTTATTTTATCGGTTGGACTGATAAATAAAGGCATGGTGCTTTACTTGATTTTTATACTTAATATTTTTAGTACTTTTGATTTTTGTGATTGGTGAGGTAACGATTGGCCAATTGTGTGCTAGGCACAACAAATTAAGCGACCCTTGTATCCTCGACGCTGGTACATAAAAGTCGAGTCCTCGTTTTGACACCTTTCTACGGGACTTGCAAGTGATTCCACACCTAGAGTTTGGACACTGATGAGGTCATCACCTAGGATCATGACCCTCTTGTTGACTATAGTCCAGACTCACCACGAATGAAATCCAAGCCAACACCGGGAATCGGTGGGTATGCACACTAGTTTGGCCGACTAGTGGTGACACACATGATTGTTTTGGCTTATTCTGATATTTGTTTTCTGACGAAATTTGCTTTATACATGTGATGATTTTATGCTTTTGTATACTGGAACTAGAACCTATGTTTACCAGATGAGTGATTAATAGGCTAGGCCTATGTGGTTCCTAACCAGTATACGTTGAGCCATAGGGTAAGCCTATGTGTTTCTATATCATGTATGTAGAGCCCGGCCTCTACCGCCATCACTCCAGGTATTGTCCTCTTTGGCACTTGCGTGAGTCACAACTTGAACACAAGACCTCAAGGTTTTGTTGCACTTTAAGTGCACGCCTCTTACCATTGAGTCGTAAGAATTAGCAATGAAAGAACAAACCTGAGACTAATCTGTGATGAGTTAAAAGTCGTTATTGGGAGTCCTAATCCTAGCGGAGACTCTAGTGTAAGAGATATAAAATGTGACTGAAAAGGTATGCGTATGTTGATGTAAAGAATCCGATTGAGTATTAGGATCTTTGAACATTAAGGAGACATTAATTGCTAAAATAAGAAGAATATCGGTTCCCGAATATTTGCGCAAGCATGTTCGTATAGGATAAGTGACTATTGATGAATGTGTTATCAACCCCGTTTGTAATGATGGAAATAATTTGAAGAGTGTGGAGAAACTAGTAAAAAGGAACATATGTCAGAGCAGGTTTTATGGAACTGAGAAAATTATAAGAGAATTTTTCCTTATTAGGGAAATCAGATGCTTAAAGAGTTATGAGAATCACTCATGAGTATAAGGAGTTTAGGATTGTAACTGTCAGGGATAACAATGCCCTCAACAGTATTATATTACTGAAGAGTAAAGTGTCTCGATTGTGTTTAGATTGGATAGTGACTATGATCGTTAATGATATATCAAATGCATTTGAAAAGTGAAGAAGAATAGTTGGCATAGTTGAGGAAATTTTATACCATGAAAGTTTCATAAGAGTGAATCCTTGCTTGATTAAATAAATTATGGATGAATTAGTACTCGAACATGGCTCATTGGGAGACTTAATGATGATAGAGGTGTTGATAAAATGCGAAATTGCAAGGGACATATGTATACGGGATTTGGAGCTATTTAGAACTGGTTGTATGATGGATACGTCCAGAAGTTGTTAAAGGTTTTCTGGTCTTAGCTCTTTGACAAAGATGTTTGAGGAAAAACGTGTAAATTATATGATTGATGAATATAAAAGAGACATTTTGAGAAATTTACAACTCGAGTATTGATCATATCGCTTTAATTTGGAGATTTTGTAATAATAAATGAAGTGTCCCAGTAAAGGTTGTAATGCGATCTATTGAAATAGTGTGAAGTGGTCCTGTGTACATGGGAACAAGTATAACCTCATAGGTTGTATTTTGATTGATGACTGAAATTTATGGTACTAGATATTGTTTTGAAATGTTTGGAGACTTTACTCGTACGGAACATTTTTGGATATGTCGATGAATATGCAAATCGATAATGGTCAAGATATTTCGGGAATTTGAAAGAAATTAAAAGGATTAAGTGAACCAGTATTTCAAAAGTAAGCCAGTGATGTAATTTAATGTATTGAATAGAAGATTCGATGGCAGTAGATCACAATATGGGCGATAAGGATTATGCGAATGTAATACTGAGTGTTAATGGTCGAGCTAATGAAAGGGGCAAAGAGAAAGCATTATTAACTATCGGATTTCCAAATTAGGTATGTATAAAAGAGATTGGCAAGGCGTAAATTGAGGATTTAGGATTTTTGGGCCTTATCGAGAAATTGAAAATGAATTCAACTTGTGAGACAATAACATTTATGACTGGATTCTGAAGTATGTGTAATACCCGTGAAAGAAACTGTTAGAGAGAACACAAGGAAATTTCGATGCTATATGGTTTAACAAGAATACATTGAAAGAGTAATTGATGGGTTAGAATGTAAGATTGAATGATTATATTTTGGACAACCAACAGACTCGATTACTGGAGATAAATGTGAAACTGATGCTTTTGGAATTTATTGGGACATGAGATTGTTGTATAGTTCAGATCGATTATGAGGATAACAATCATAATTTTGGTGGCACCATTCGAATATTGTCTAAGGGGTCTTATAGCCAAAGGGTCGAAGGCCATGTTTGATGTGAGATAATGTGATAAGTGAAATGAATCTGTAATAGGGGTTAAGTAATCCAAGTTAATGACAATGAGTCGAATTGATTATTATCGAGGTTATTGGAATCTTATGAGATTAGTGTTTTAACCCTAAAGAGATGTAATCTAGTAAGCAATAAATGAAATACTTCGAAGTGTATTGCCTCGGCCAAAATGCACCTAGATGGAGATATAGGTATAAATTGGGGAAATTAAATTCGTTATAAAGTGGCCTCTATGTGACTATGGTGTGAATAGAACTACGGATTGATAAATCAGTCGGAAACATAAAAGATGATTCGGATTCTCAAAGTGTTGCATGGACAGGATTAGGAAATATTGTTATGATCCGATATATGTGTTACTGCTATTGAAAGTGAAGAATTGTGAGTAATCATGAGAAAACAATTATGACATTGAGGTATTTGAATAGAGAAAAAGGGGTAATTGATTTAATTGACTATAGTCAGTTGGCGGAATTAGTCATGTAGTGAGAAGAGTGGGAAACAGAATATTAATGACTGTAGCAATTCCCCTGCCTTTCTGGTCTATTGTATGAGAAATTTTGAGGACGAAATTTTTTTTATGAGGGGAGAATTGTAACATCCCATCACCGATGGGTAGGTTATATTGGTAAATTGGGACAACCTAGGAAATTGATTGCATATTTTGATTTGTTCATTCATTTGGCCGACATGTTACACAGGCACTTATAGGTACATGCATTCATGACATTCCCAGCATTTAATTGTGATTATGAAGTGTCCTGTGAATTCTGAGGCAATTGTGTCTGATAATTTGAATTGGAATGTTTTAGGAGTAAATTTCAGTAGGATATGATTCTTCGAAATTTTTTCGGGATTAATTGGGAGAAAATGTCTGGACCGGAAATCTTCCGAGTGACGGACTGATTGATTGTATAGTACTTGAATAACTGACCACGGCCATGGAAAATTTGATATATGATTTTAGAATTTAATATGTCGAGCCATTGAAATTTGGAAACAAATTGGAGTGGAAACGATTGTGAGAAGAGAAAGCGATTTAAATGAGTTATGAGGAAGTATGACAAGTGGCATGTTGCTATTGATGGAGGCATAATTGACTAACCTTTAAAGGCCTTAGATTTTAAACTTGGCAAAAAGCTTTCTCCTCCATCCTAGGGCATGCGATTTTCTCCCACCGATTGATCCTTGCTTCCTCCTCCATGCATGATTTCTTATGGCTCACTTGCTTACTTGTTTCCTTTGTGCTAAGACCAACCCTAGACCCTTGAGTCTTGATGAGTTGTGTGAGGAGGAGAGCTTATCGTAGGTGTTAGGGCTTGGAGAAGATTTTCGGGGATTCGAAGATTTAAAGCTTGATTTGGTAAGTAAAATGGTCTAATGTTGTTTATTTGTTGGTTTGATGCATTAATGGGTTTAACTGGGAAGGATTGGGGTAGTTGAGAGAGAGTTATGGTTGGTTTTAGAGAGAGAAATGTAAAAAGGGAATCGGAGAAGACGATCTAGGGCCGCACGTCGCGACGAGAGGATAATTGGACGTCGCGACGAGCGTACGCCACGACGAGCTGTTCGCCGCGACGAGCGAGACGTCGCGACGAGTGGTAAGTTGGACGTCGCGACGAGTCACTGTGTAGACGCCGCGGCGAGCGACTTCAGGACGCCGCGGCGAGAGCTCTGAGGCCGCGGCGAGGACCATTTTTCTGAATTGGTTTATTCTAGTTTTTGGGGCATAACTAATGGTGTAGACCTCCAATTGAGGTGATTCTTGATTCGTTATAAACTAGAGAAAGAGGTCTACAATTGATGTGAAGAAAGAAAGTTTGAAATCAAATGAGTGAGATCTTAAATATTGAAAGAAAGTTGAATATGGTTTCCTATTGCAACCTAAGGATTGTTTCATGACACTTGGAGTATAATTTTGAGATTTTGGAAATAAATTCAATGCTATTGAGAGTTTTAGAAACTGAGCATAAAGGGTGAATTTTGATCTAGAGAATAATGACACTAATTTTGAGGTCTTTCTTGAGAATACCCTAGTGGGTATGATTTGGTAAATTGACTGAATGTTAGAATTGAAATTGGTAGAGTTCCGTATTATGCCATTGAAATGAAATGAGTCATTATTGATCAATTGAGTGGATGAATCAATATCAAGATAAATTTGACTAGATTTGAGTCTAAATTGATAGTTGACAACAAGCTCCCCACTTTGGGAGGATTAGGGGATGGTCATCAATTGTATGTGGATTTCCCTATATATTTTACAAAGAGACTATTTCCATGAATCGAACTTGTGACCTTTTGGTTATAAAAGAGTAACCTTACTAGTTGGTAGTAATAAAGAAGCTAATATATGTTTTATAGGAGTTAATTGTTTAAACGTATATGCTAGGTTTAAAAATTATTTTGCATAACATATTTTATATACCATCTTTTAGCCGAAATTGGATCTCTGTATCTATTTTGGATAGAGAAGGCTCTAGTTTTGTAATAATAAAACTCCATTATATAGTTATGTTTTGATGCACAACATATTGGTACACCTTTTTTATTATATGATTTGTAATAAAATGTGTTTAACTTATGATGAAATATATGCTTCTTCATATATTACTAAAAATTTTATTAGTAAAAGGCTTATGATAAAGCAAAAACCATTTATATCATGACATAAGAGATTAGATCACATCTACAGAGAAAGAGTTGAAAATCTGATAAAGAAAAGATTCTTATAACTTTCAATTTTAATGATCTAGAGACATATTAATTATAAAAAAGGCAAGCTGACTAAAATAAAGAAAAAGAGGTTGTCATATTATTAAGGGTTTTAAAGATTGTTTATACTGATATCTGTGGGCTTTATTCAACTACTATTTATAATTCCAAATATTTTAAAACTATTGTTGATGATTGTTCTTTTTATATATGTGCATTTTTTTATTAAACATAATATCAAAGTTCTTGAAAAGTTTAAGATCTCTAAGACTGAATTTGAGAACTAATAAGGAAAATTAATTAAAATTGTTAGGCCTAGTGATAGAGATGTGTATCATAAAAAACATCAAGTTTTCGAATAAGAAAAAACTTTGTTTTCTAAATACTTGGAAATTTATGGAATAGTTGTTTAATTTGGTATACTAAGTAGTCTTGGATAGAATCGCGTACCGGATAATCATAATCACACCCTGAAGATTATGATGAGGAGCATGCAAAGTATGAACAACCTTCTAGGTTACCTTTACGGTGAGACTATTAAAATTGCCTTGTATATTATTAACAAAGTTCCAAGCATCTTATTAACTAAATCACATTTTAAGTTATGGAAAGAATGTAAACCTTAGTCTCACAAATCTTCATGTTTGGGGTTTGAGGTACGTTTTTATAATCCTAATAAAAATAAATAACATTCTCATTATACTCATAGCTATTTTGTAGGATGTCTAGACTATTCTAAAAGCTACATATTTTATTATTGAAAAGGAGGATCTAGAATTATAGAATCATAAATAGCTAAGTTTTTGGACTATAATATTTGTGATGAGGTTCATCTTTCTCATATTTTAAATGTAATAGAGTTAATAATACTATAATTTGATATTATTACTAATTCAATAAAGGCCAATAGATTCTAGACCTAATGCCATCTGAGTATAAGACTATGAATCAATATAGGTACAATATGAGGTTTATGTGGCATAAGATGAAGTTGAAAAAGTTCAATTAAGAAGGTCCACTAAAGTGAGGGACACCTATTATATCATCTAATTATATAGTTTATATGAGGGAGAATGATGTTGTTAATATAATTACTTTTTTCTATGTTATTAGTTATTATTCAGATTTATGGTTGGAAATAAGGAATTACATAAATTTCATAAAGCAAATTAGGAATGAGAACTTGTTAATTTACAATAAAACTATAAAGTTGTTAGTTATAAATGGGTTTATAATAACAAAAGGGACCCTATAGTAAGGTTGAGTGATATAGAGCTATATTGGTTGTTAAAAAGTTTTGTTTAGAGAGAAAGGATGGACTTTAATGCCATTGCTCTCTTATATCTTCCAAAGATGCATTTAAAGTGAATATAGAATTAGTATCTCATTATGATATATATATATATAAGTACAAAAAAGTCAACGTACCTAGTTAAGTCCATCTATTTTTTGACACCAAGTGGCTTTACTTTTTGGGAGAAAATTGACAAGCCACCATCTTGATTAATATCAAAGTTACGTTACTGTCTATAAAATCTTTTCTCCATGTCATTTAGGTAAATCGATTAAACCGTCAAGCATTCATTTGCTATATAAGCCTCTGTAACTTACCCTTCAGGTTGAGATCTATTACATATATAGTGCTTAAGAGAGCATAAAAACCTAAACAAACAATATGGTATATTAACAATTGTTACTAACTAATACCTTTAGAAAAATAAAAAAGTAGAAGTTAATATAAATTACATTTCAATAAGGAACATTCATTGAAATTGAACCGGTTCATAAAGTTTTGCCTTGTATGGTAAGTGAATTACCAAATGCACCATAACATTAAGAAAAGATGCAAGAAGTACTAGCTCAAACTTACATAGAATCAAAGCTGTGTCTTTTCCCATTTTCTCAAGCTCTTCAACTTTTAGTGTCTTGTAACATGATTGATTAAAAAAATCACCCAATTTTCTCAAAGTTACGAGCACATCCTTTGGCAAACACTTATGTATTCCAATAGGAAGTAATCATTACATAAGTATATGACAATTATGGCTTTTTAGCATCAATACTTTTCCATTTTTAAAATTCACACAATGGCTATATTAGATGCATATCCATAAGGAAACTTGGTCGAATTAAGAAATTGACAAAAATTTTGCTTCTCTATTTTTGACATATTATAACAAATAGGTGGAAGGATGTATGACCCATCATCTCTTCTTTTCAAATCCATATCTTTTCTTATATTCATGTCTTCTGAGTATAATCTTGCCTTTGTGTCTTTCGATTTCCCATAAGCTCCCATCATAGTTGCTAAAATATTCTCAGAAATATTTTAATATGCATCACATCAAGATTATGCCTCAATAGCAATTCCTCACGATGACAAATTAAAAAATATGCTTCTTTTATTCCAATTGAGCTCAACAACACTTTGCTTTCACTTTCTATTACTTGGTTGTTTGCTAGGTGTAATGTCACCCAAATGTGATAGTTGGTAAACTACATCATCACCAAAAAAGTGAAAAGGACCCTCACCTAATTTTGCTTTGCCATTAACCAATTTGCTTCTTCACCATCTATGCCCATGTTCTAAGTAACGACGATGTCTAGTATAACATATTTTTCTTTGTAGCCTTATTGAATGAGTTTGATGGTTACATAAAGAACATGCCATATACCCTTTAGTACTCCATTTGCCCAAGTTCCCATAGGTTGGAAAATCAATTATAGTCCACAAAAGAATCATATGCATTATAAATATTTCACCTTCAACAACAACATAAGTTTCTGTTCCAGCCTCCCAGAGATAGTTTAAGTTATAAATTAGTGGTTGCATGTATACATCAATATCCTTACCAGAAGCAACAAGTATTGGAATAATTAAAGAAAATAACATAAAAGGCACATACACTTCCATGGAGGTAAATTGGATAACATTATAATTACCAACCACATTCTATAAAAAAATACTCATATTACCGAATGGATTAAAACCATCTAAGGCTAAACCAAGTCAAACATTATGACAATCTTGTGCAAACAATGAAAACTTTCCATCAAAATCTTTCTATGCCATTGAGTTTACTAGATGACTTATAATATTATCATCAATGTGTTTCTCTTAATGCTACCATCTATAGCTATTTTTATTGGCATAAAAGCCTTTGAAGTCATGGTTTAATAGGGAACAATCTCAACATTTTATGCAATATCTTCATCCCTTTACCATCATTCAGTACTAGCCATCTTGATGTTATGAGACAATCTTCAAGATCTTTACAGTCCTTCCAAAATATAGCACAATCATACCTACAAGCATGTATTGGTATTTATCTTAATCTAAGGCCCCTTAAAAATTTCTAAAAAAAGCCGTATTGTTTATGATCCAATTACAACTTTCAAAGGAAATATTTATGGTGCAACCTAATTTTAATCCATAGAATTATCATCGGTACTTGACTTATAATAAACTAATTAGGTGATTTCAGGGAATGTGTTGAAAGAATTGTAGTTGTAGGCCTAAATTGTGAAGGATTCTTCTATACCTTGAGTAATAAGCCATGCTCAAAATGGCGATCTGTAAGAAGCTTGGTAGGACTATAGACAATAAACACTGATTGTGTTGGCTATTAATTTAGAATTTTGGCATGTCAGGGAAGAACTCCCTAATAATTTATGTTTGACTTCCTATTGACGATATAAGTGGGCTTAAAAAAACCTTACAAAATAGAATTTT
>JAOTIZ010000004.1:26012835-26025030 GCA_027123425.1 Erythroxylum panamense
GGTAGCATACCATTTTCGTATGGCGCGGACTCGGATATCACCCACGATATCGGGTTCGGGTCCTGCGGGAGTGGGGTTTTACATCATTACTCGAGAGTCTCTAGCCAGAGTAGATATATGTCACGAAGAGAGTCTCTAATGATGCATAGAGTAATGAGATTCTCAAGACAAGATCTAATATCACTTGGACTAGATGTGACCTAATCAGTCTAGTGGGAGTTGATACTTTGATCATACTCTGAACCAAGTAGAGTATAGATGGTGAAAGGATGAATTGCATGGCAACATTATGTATGGATAGTCAAGCTGCTGAATTTTTGGTCAATTGGAGGTCATGATATATTGCTAGATACCACTCTTAACTTACTTGAATTAAGTGTTAATTCAAGTGGCCAACATAATCAAGAACCTAATGGGTCACACATAGAGGAGATCTGAAGGATAAGTAAAATGGTCTTGAATGGTGATTCAAAATATGAGAAAGTGTTTCGGGATTACATCGCGATGTGATCATGATGGAAAACGTTGCATGGAATGGATTAGAAACAAGTGTTGTTGGTTGCCAATATGATCATTAACTTTCCAAAACTTCCATTAATGTATGTTATTCATGGTCATTAAGTTTCCATAACTTCCATTAATGCATGCTATTCATGGTCATTAACTTCCCATTAATGCTGGGGATTATGGAAGGCCAAAGAGGTCAGAAAATAATCATCATTGTCATGCATCTTGTGTAAGATACAAGAAAAAAGAAAAGGTTCTTTCTCACACACACACTCTTTTGCTCTCTAATTCTCACAAAAGTTCTTATCTTTGCCAGCATAAAGAAAGAATTCTAGTCATTTCCTAGTTAGCTTTCATCCTTCTATCTTCATGCGAACTTTCATTAAAGATGATTCACGTTGATCATTGTGGTTTACGGCAACCCCATGCAGAGAAGATTAAAGAATGAAGAGATCGTAGGAAAGGTATGTAAGTATCTTGCATTTCATGTTTTTGTTTCTATATCTACATGTATGAATAAATCTAGTTTTGAGGTTCTGTTTTATTTTCCGCAGTGTATATTTGATATCTATTATTTATGAGATGCATGATCAAAACCTTACATAGGTGACTTGACCATTAAAGTGTGAGCTGTGATTTGAGTATAGCTCCTAATTAGCTCCACAAAACATGAACTTGAAAGAGAGGACAGATCTTTTATTTTGGTTTCTAAGAGACCAACTAATGTTGACTTTTTTTTGTCTTTCACCAACTCTCTTACCACATTCTTTTTGTGAGGGTTATTCAACCCTCTAGTGTTCCAAACTAGGATTGACATAAATGTGGAATCCCTTTGAGTTTTCTGCTTACCTTTTTTTCCGAGCTGATCGCCTGATAGAATTAGTAACTTGCATTTAAAAGTCAACAATTTTCAAGTTAATCTCAGTCTAGTCAGTGGCAATAGTCTGGTTTGCTTCATGTGTTTTTATTTATTTCAATACAAAGCTTGGCATAACATACCATTTATATCATAGTTGTTTGAGAATGCATGCATAACATTTTCCCTAATGAGCTAGCTAAGAAACTTAACCCTTCGATGGTCCAAAACTCTATAGGATGATAATGGAAACTAACCCAATGGGCTATACCTCAATTCATCCCCTATCAATTGCTATACCAGGCTTCCATTACTACATAAATAAAGGCTAATCACCTATATGATACGACCCTTGCTCAATTAATTATATCAAATTCACATACATCTGAAACTTGAACAAAATTGTGCCATCCTCTCTATGCATCACCTTTTCTAGACCTTTTTTGTCCCATCTAGCGCTTGCCCAAGCAAGCACTATAGGGAAGGCAGGACATTTAGACCAAAGAATTCCACCAACACAAATGACCAAGCCTTAGAACTAGCTTGGAGAAGCTCAACTGGAGGGGAGACAACCCTATCCTTGACCACAATTTGGAAATGTTTTAGAGTATCTTTTTGGTGTTGATGCTGTAATTTTTTAATCCAAGCTCTAGCAAGTCGAGAGGGTTCAGATTTAGCTATAATCGATCCTTTTTCTCCTAGCATTTGACACCGTATTGTTCCATCAACATCTCATGAGAGAGGACTTGAAAGACCTCTTTGGAAAGGGAGGTTCCCCTTCGTCCATGACGGTTTGAAAGGCTTGAGAAGAGCCTTTTATAGAGGCAATAGCCACCTCCACCGTGCCTTGTTCCAAGAACTAGCTGAGAGAGAAGCACTACACAAGATTGATTGAATTGGACTTCAAACTATCAAGTTTGAAGTCCAATTCAATCAATCTCTCTCCACATGTTAAACCTTGTTTCACCAGATTGATTGAATTGGACTTCAAATTTGATAGTTCTAAAACATTAATTTTCTTTTTGTAGATTCCAAACATTAAAATATGAAATGTATTTCAGTGTAAGTGTTAGAGATTAAAGCAAAATTTTTTCCTTTGTAAGGAATCCATTGGTGTTACATGAAACTAATGGATTCCATGGAAAAATAAAAATTAAAAATATTACTCCAGCTAATGTGATCATTATTGTCATGTTAATGCTAATGTAATCAATTAAATATTATATTAGCAATATCTTGATAATTAACAACATCCTAACAAAGTTTAAATTTTTGATTGAGAGAAATTGAATTTTATAGTTTTGTCAAGTTATGATTCTTTTTGCGTACTTTAAAACATCAAGATATAACATGTCTTTTTGCAAACATTATAATTTAAAAGAGACATTTTACTTTTTTTTAAATATTGTTATATGAAAACCAAGATCTTACATTTATTGGAATAAGATCTCTATGATGTTTGTAAGTTACAATTAAAGATAACTTTTGTCTGGTGTAATTTATTTTGAGTTAATTGAGTTTCAAATTTAGTTCGAATATTTTGAGTTACTACAAAACTTAGTTTGACGGTTCGAACTCCTCATTTAAAATAAAAATTGTCTTAGTTTAATTATTCAAAACATTGTTTTAGTTTGTATGTTCGAAAAATTCAACACCAAAATAACAATATTATTTTCATTAGTTATGTCGAAACCATGTCATTTAGGACAAAGTGAGTATAGTTCAGGCTGTGAATAATAAGGAGAATTGGTTCAACCCAGCTTATCTCATTGTAATTGTCATCCGTAATTATTAATATAGTCACTTTATCCTGGACGGTTGTACATTAACTTCAACTTTATTTCTACTATAAATATCATTTATAGAGGAGACCAGATTTTAAATTTTGTTGCACCAAGAAAAGATATTTTGATGGAATGGACTTTTATGCCCCATCACCAAGTACTTTTGACGTTTGAGCCATATTTCTAGAACAAGTTGCATAGCTTTTGGATCGGGCTCAGCATAAGTCTCACGCGCAACTAAAGCAGCAGTAATTAAGCAAGGACTTGATGATCAAAGAGGAAATATCCTATGGTCATATGTGAGCAACATCCACTTTGGGTCTCCCAAAGATTCAAAATGTGGGTCAAGTTTCCTAGTTAAGTCTATACCATCAATGACGTAGTCATGATGCTTTAGTTTTTTGATGCAATAGGGCATCTTACGTTAAGGTATACAAATGTTATACGCAGTGTAAGATCAAAATACCTACCAGTATAAATCTAAAATCTGTGGAATGGAAATACTTTAAGGAAATGACTCTTCCATTCCATCAAAAGCAGAAGCAACAAAGCGGATAACATCATTCTCAATGTTCTGGCATATCCGCCTTTGCTTTTGCCGCTTTTTGACCAAGTCTTTGGTACCATACCAAAAGGACACACTACCACTTCTCATTCCATCTCCTACTCTCCATACGTCTCTTTCTCTCAGAAACAACAGCACATGAAGTACTATTGCCTCTCCTCGGATCCCTCACTCACCAATCATCATCATTTTGAAATCATAAATGCACAAAAATTTAAAGATGAGAGAAAAAGAAGGTGATGATTCTTTATTCAAATAACTGAAAAGATACTCTTCTAGAGATTGTAAGCAACTTTCAGATCCCATACGTCCCTTACTTTCATGCAAGAAAAAGAAGTCACTCATAAGAGTAAAATAAAGTAACAGTGACCTTATATATCGGATATGTTAGCTTCCCTTTTCTTAAAGTCTGCAAAAGGATATGTGGAAACTTTGTCTCCATGCTAATGCTGTCTTTTTTTAGATGCTTTTATTCTATGGAGATCTTATTTTGGCTTTTGTTTTGTTTGTTCAAAAGGAAACCAGCAAGGGAAAGAGGAGTTGGATATCTGTTGAGCATAACTACTGATAATTGTGTCTCCTACATCAAGCTAACAACTCTAAAGGATTCACGTTGGTTAGAAACTTAAAAGAATTTCATCATTTTATTCTCATGATTTTGTCTGATTCATTGATATAACTAGATGATTGAAGATACCGTAAGTTCTGTCACTTTTCACTTTCCACCCTTCTTAGATAACGCCATCTCCAGGCTCCAGGACCGAGTTGGAAACCACGAGTTTTACTGGGTTACAAGTATTAATCAAATTCTAATTATTTTCATTGAATTTGCTGTATTTTATTTTTTGTTGGGTACTCCAAGACTGAATGCTAATAAAAAATTAACAGATTTACCCGAGGAAGTAGTATCCTTTTATCTTGAAATAATTCAGGGAATATGTAAAACTTAGTATCCTTTTATCTTGAAATAATTCAGGGAATATGTAAAACTTGCATTCCAAACCAAACGGGAAAAGACAATAAAACAATAAAGAAGAGTAGTAAATAATAAACAACAGCGCAAACTTAATATCTTCAAAGATATTTTTACTTTTGATTGGATTAATTGGTCACACGTATTCTCTACAATAAAATCTTAAAATTTGTAATAAAAGTTTAGCACCTTTTTACATTTTCATAAATCATTAACAAATATCCAATAAAAATGAAATTTAACGGCCACGTATTATTAATTTTTATCTTAATTGTTTAGAAAATACGTCATATAAATCTTTAGTTGTTTATAATAGTCTATGAATTCTTCTTACACGAATCTGGATATCATTATAATATTAAAGTGTTATTCATTGTTTTTATTATTTTTCTTCTCATTAATTATGTTCAATTACTAAAAGAACTTTCACACAAAAAATACTGAAAGAAAAATATTTCATAACTACTTCGTAGGTATTTGTAATTAATTCAATATAAACAAAATGATAAGATATTATCTAAACTAAAATGATATGATACAAAAGATAAGTATAGCTAATGTAATTACAACTGAAAAATGAGATAAGATGATAAGTGTATCTAAGGTAATTACAATTGTAAAGAGGGAGACGATGATATGTTATCAGCAATTCGCAAGCTAATGTTTGGAAGAACATTGAGCTTAGGATGGAATTGCAAGAAGGAAGTCGAACCTAATGGTTGTGAGATTGTCAACAAGTTGGTGAGAACTAGATATATGACATATGAACAAAATTTTCTTTGCAACCAAATTGTGAATAAAATTTATATCAATTTTAGTATATTTGGTACGAGCATGAGAGACTAGATCTGCAGTAAGAAAGGTAGCGTCTGTGTTGTCAAGGTACAAAAGTGGCTTCACATTAGAGAGTCCAAGTTCCTTAAGTAGAGAATTAAGCTAACATAGTTCAGTAAAGGCTAGAGCAATGCTCTTGTATTCAACTTCAGTGTTAGATCTGACCATAGTAGGTTGTTTCTTAAAACTCTAAGAAATTAAGGAGAAGCCAAAGAAGATGTAAGAACTAGTGTAGATCTACTGTGACACCCAACTCAGTCAATATTAGAGCAAGCAGTGATGGTTAAGGTAGATGGTTTGGTGAGGTGTAGGCTATAGGATGGGGCATAATGAAGATACCAAAGAATGCGTGTTACCATATTCCAGTGAACATAAGGAGGATAATGTAAGAATTGGGAAACTTTGCTAACAACAAATTAGATATCAAGTCTAGTTAGACAAAGATATTGCAATGCTCTAACAAGACTACAGAATTTAGTGAGAGTAGAAAGAGGAAGACCATTGTCTTTGGAATGTGGAAGAGAGGGGGTAATTGGTGTGGAAACAGGTTTGAAAGAGTCAAGGTGTGTGCATTGAAGAAGGTCACGAGTGTATTTAGATTCTATGAAAAGAATACTAGTGGGTGCGAAAGTGGCTTCAATACTAAAAAAGTAGTGACGAGGGCCTAGATCCTTTATGGTGAAAGTAAAGTCAAGACCATTAATGATGGTCTAAAGAAATTGTTATGAAGAACCAATGACCAAAATATCATCCAAATAAATAAGGAGAAAGGTGGTGTGAGTTGATATCGAGTGCATAAAAAATGATGTATCAGCCTTGGAGAAGTGAAACCATGGTTAGCAAGTTTATGACTTAAGCGGTGAACCCAAGCTTGAGAGGCTTTTTTTAAGACCATTAAGTGCTTTATGTAACTGACACACACAATGAGGATGATGAGGATCAACAAAACTAGGTGTTTCTTATATAAAAACATGTTTTTGTAAACTGCTATAGAAAAAAGAATTGTTAACATCAAGCTGACGAATGGACCAATTTTTGGCTAAGGCAAGTGTAAGAATGAGGCGAATAGTGGTTGGTTTGACAAAGAAACTAAGTGTGTTAGTGTAATCAAGAACAGGTGATTGATGATAGCATTTTGCTACCAAGCGAGCTTTATAACGACATAGGGAATCATCAGGATAAAGCTTTGTACTAAATACCCACTTATAGCCGACAATATTTGCACCTAGAGGAGGAGGAATAAGAGACCAAGTATTGTTTTGAAGGAGAACTTTGAATTCATTAACCATGGCTTGTCACTAATGAGGAAATTAGTTTGCTCGAGTGAAAGAAGTATGGTTGGGATCAAAAGACGGAGGAATAGTAATGTGGTAAGTAATATGGTTAGGGAAGGACTTTAAAGGTCTATTGTAAGTCTCGAGTGTGATTGACCATTAGAGTAGAAAAGAAAGATGATGGTGGAGGAACAAGGGAATAGGTAGGGAAGATGGTATAGTAGGCATGGGTGAGGAAGAAGTATTCAAGACTAAGGAAAGGGAAGAACTAGGCAGTGTAGGAGTAATAGATGATAATTGAAGTTGTAACGGTAAGGATAGTGAAGTGGGACCAGAGGAAGAGGAGTATGTGGGAATTTACTAAACTAAAGTTCAAGAAATCTAACAAGTCTAGAAATAAGAATTGTATTGGTGGAGGAATTAAAACATTAGTATCCTTTATAATTGGGGGGCGCAGCCAAGAAATACACATGGAATATAGTTTAGTGTAAGCTTATCAGGTCAAGTGTGAGCAAAGAAAGGACATCATGTATAACCTAAAACTCAAAGATGATTAAGATTAGGAGAAGAATTGAACAACAGTTCGTGAGGAGTTTTGAAATGTAAGGTAGATGATGTTAAAAGGTTGATGAGATGAACAACAGTGGAAAAGGCTTCATACTAGAATCTTTTTAGAAGAGAGTTGTGAACAAGAAGAATGATTTATGCTACAATTATATGACAAATTTTATGCTCAGTAACACTATTTTGTTGTGGGTTATGAGGAAAAGAAATATGAAAGTAAATTCTACAAGTTGTGAGAAAAGTAGCGAATGATCCTTTCATGATTTCAAAAGCTCCATCACATTGAAACATTTTGATTTTTGTAGAAAATAAGTTTTCAATAGTAGTTTTGAAAATTTGAAAATTTTGCAATGCTTAAGATTTATGATCTAGTGGAAAGATCCATATTTTACAAATAAAATCACTAATAAAAATTATAAAATATCATGAACAAGAAAGGGATAATAAGGATGATGGTCCTCAAAAGCAATAAATTAATTGAAGAGGTGCAATACATACTCTATTGGATGTAGGAAAGGAAAGCCGATAACTTTTGCTTTGAAGACATGAATTATAATGAAGATGGGTACGAGAAATTGGTTTAGATTTAAATAATTATGAAAAAATTGAGTACATGGATAACCAAGATGTTAATGCCGGAGATGCGAAGAAACACGTTGAGTAGTAAAAGCAATAGGATTTGTCAAATGGACAGAAACCTTGTGAGGGTAGAGATTATTGTGGATGTTTTAAACGAGAAGTGGAATCTTGGTGAAAAGGTCTTTCATAACATAATCAAAGGAATTAAATTCACTTAAACATGAATTGTCTTTAACAAACTGAGCAATAGAAAGTAAATTTGCACTAAGGCTAGGCACAACAAAAATATTATTTAAGAGTAATGGTTGAAGATTGGTATGAAAAGACATGGAACCTTTAGAAGTAATGGGAAGAGTAGTGCCATTACTAACAACTACTTGATCAGTACCATAATATGGTTGAATGAAGTTGACAATATTTTTATTAGGTATCATGTGAGAAGAAGCATCAATATCTAGGAGTCATTTGGTAATTTCGCTCGGTTAAGAGGTGGAAGAATTGGGATTAATATGTCAGAAAAGGCTGGATGAATTTGTGAGAGGTTAAAGGAAGGATTGGAAAAATTATTTCGAGATCACATGTAGTGAAAGTGACAAGTTGTGCCTATATGACCAAATTTTTTGTAAATTTGATTTTTTGGAGGTTGAGAATTAGATTTGGGTTGCAAGGTGGAATTAGGATATTTGTTTGAGTGGTGTAATTGATTTGGGCTATTGGGGTTGGGTTAGTAGAAGTGTTGAGTGCATTGGGTTGGTGGAATCTAGTGAGGTGAATGCTGCTGGGTTTAGGGAAGTTGGTTTGGGCTAAGGCCTGATGGGTTATGGTATGAACCAACCCAAAGTAGATTAAAAGAAGAACTAATGTGGTTTTCTTGCTTCAGAAACATGCTGTGTGGGTTAAAGAGAGGTCTGTCACTGCTGCTATGAGAGAGAGGGAAATGTTTACGGTGAGCAATGAAGGTCGCGTTCGGTGTAGTGTGATGGAGAGTCAACAGATGTTATTCATGAAGCAATAACTTGGCACTTTGCTTGGTTAAAGGAGGTAGGTCATAACTCTCCATGGTGATGACAAAGGATTCATACTCAGAGGGGAGGCTATTAATTATAAAGAGGACTAGATCATCGGATGAGACTGGGTCACCTATTGCTGCCAGTTCTTTAGTTGTTGTGGCGATGGACTTTAGGTAATCAGTGACGGTAGAATCTCCCTTTTTGGAGGTGTGAACTGGCAGTGAAGGAACAATTTCTAAGCTGTGGTTTGTTAAAGAAAATGGGTTTCCAGTGCTGTCCAAAGTCTCTGAGTGGTGTCACAGCCGAGAGAAAGAATTACGACTGTGGAGGTAAATGTGGCAGTGCGACAATAGTAAACTAATCAATCTTGTTTTTGCCATTACATATATTCGACTGAAAGGGACAAAGTGGCATCAGTTGATGTATGGTGTTTAGATGGTAGTATGATTGTTCTTTATGTAACCGATTAAATCACAGGTAAATAGGATTGTTGTAACTTGGTTTCACCAGATGAGATAGTTATGGTTGTCAAAAGTGGTGGTAATGAAAATTGTGATGTTGGTAATTGGTATGGAGGTGTGAACAGTTTGCATTGTGATAATCTATGTTTGTGTGTTGTAGTAAAGGTAAATGAAGAATTTTCTTATGTGTCTTTGCATTGTAGTAGAGGTAAACAAAAAAATTGGGACTTAATTTAGGTGAGCTCTAATACCAAAAAGAAAACAAAAGAACAAGCTGAAAATTGAAAGTGAAACATAGTGTATTGATTTATGATATATTCTGCATTTATACACAAATATATATAAGATGAATTAATTTGTAATTAATTCAATTTAAACCAAATGATCAGATATTATTGAAACTGAAATGATATGATATAAAAGAAAAGTACAGCTGATGGAATTACAATTGAAAAAGGAGATGAGAGGATAAGTGTATCTAAGGTAATTACAATTGTAAAGAAGGAGAAGACAATTTGTTATTAGTCAATTGAAATCGAATAAAGTATACCAAATGATGAACTTGAATTGGCTGCTCGAAAAATGTAGCTAACCTATTATACAGAATGTTGCAGTTCAACCCTCCTTTAGACATGTTCGTTAAATCAATTCCACTATTTGGACTTCAAAAGTATTAGTTATCTTCATGAGTCAAATGAAATGAAGATAAGACAAATTTGACGCAAAATCCTAATGAGATGAAATTATTTTTGAAGGACATAGCTGTATTTGGATTGCACATGCCCATATAGATGATGGTGTAAACTTCTGTAATCATATACAAGTTAAAGGATGATGTTTGAAGGCAGTCACACTTGTGTTGAATCAGATATGATCTTTTATGTGAAGGATATGATTGTGTCCATCAACCGTGTAAGTTACTAGGACAACGTATCAGAGCGATGTCAAGTTTTAAGAGACACTGTCACAATATACAACTGTGTAGGAGATTATGTACAACTTAAAAATCTTATCTTCTTAGATTTTCAAAGTTTACTAAAAGACAAAAATTGCATGGGACATACACACATGATCATAAAAGAGTTTTAAAGTTCAAATAGCATTGTTTAACTACAATTTTGTTAAAGTTTATTTTCTACGATTAGTTGGGAGTAGTATTATTATATCTCTATCTTTTCATATAGTTTATTGGAGATAACTTCTCTACTAGTTATGGGTAGGATTGTGTACTTTTGGGTCTTTTTAGATCCCACATTTCAGTGTGATTATATATATATATATATGTATATGTATATGTATACAACAATAACATTAACATCCTAGTAAATTTATACTTATTTCTAAAAGAATTTTGGAGAGCTTAAAGAGAAAGTTAAAAAGTTGGAGATTAGTTGTGCTTGTTCTATGAGGTATTCTTGAGTGAGATAGATCGAAACTTTTATCTCTTGTATCTTGCTATTTGATTTAGTAGACTTATTATTTGTTTTCTATGAGATTTTTACCTCTACACTAGAGGTTTTGTATGTTAAATCCTGTGTGCAATTTTTCTTTGAGTCATCTTTATTATTTAAGTAATTTGTTATTGGTTGAGTGATCTTATGAGAGTTTTTACTTGAAGTACAACTACTAGTATCAAGGCCTTAGTTATAGGCCGTGGCAACAACTTTATGGTGAAGTTGACGTCGATCAACTACTCAATATGGAGACCTATGATGGAAGATTTCATATATTGCAAGGATCTATATGATCCGATCGATGTGGACAAAAGTGTAAAAGACAATGTCTCGTCTAAGCTGGAGGAGATGACAAATAAAGAGTGAGTAAAGATCAAGTAAAAAACCTTGGGAACTATTAGACAATAGATTGATATTAGCATATTCAACCAAATACACTAAGAGATGGATCCTTTTGAGTTGTGAAAGAAATTAAATGGTCTTTACTATAGGAAGACCACTCATAATAAGGTCTCATTGACTAAAAAGCTTCTGAACTTGAAATTAAAGTCTAAGAAATTGGTGTCAAAGCACCTCAACGATTTTTCAAGATATCATCAACAAGGTGACTACAATGAAGATCATCCTTGATGAGGAGCTACAAGCCTTAATCCTTTGAATATTTAGGAAACTTTTGGTTATAACTATCAACAACTTCGCTCTGGATTGTATGGTTTCTTTAAATATGATAAAAAAGTGCATGTCCAATGAAGAGATTTAGAAGAACAAAATTAGTGTTGATAATATATAGGCTATTGTGGTAGAAAATAGAGCAAGAAGTAAAAGTAGAGGTTTTAAAGGCATCGAAAGTCTTAAAATATGCCAAAGTCTAGAGATAACAAGGAGACTAGGATGTGTTACTATTGCACCATACTTGTCATATAAAAAGGTTCTACTATAAGTGAAAGAGAGATTAAAAGAAGCAAGACAACCAAAAAGATGGAGATGGCAATAACATTATAGTAACAACCTTAAGCACAAATGATGAGGTGTAGCACCCGACTCCTGCAAGACTTGAACCCGACATCAATGAGTGATATCTAAGTTCGTGCCCTGTAAGGGTGGCGTGCTATAACACTCAATCAGTCAAAACTCGGTATATTTTTTTTTTGTAAAATTTACACACGCGTATGCAGAAATCAATAATCGAAACAACCCATTCTATTCATAAACTTATTCAATTAAATCAATACAATCATTAATATTTTAATAGCCATTTGTGTTGGATCGGAAAAAGAAAGCATGCTTAGTTTGGAGAAACGATAGATTTCAAAACTTTTTAAGAAATCATCTTG
>JAOTIZ010000004.1:26041223-26052837 GCA_027123425.1 Erythroxylum panamense
AGATTATGAGATGAAAAGAAAAAAAAATTACACCGGTTTTGGAATGTCTAAGGTTTCTAACGTTTATGAGGAAATCTGTATGAGTAGTTGGGTTTCGGAAACGGGATCCAACACCATTCCTGTATCATCCTCTCTTGCCTGGTGCTAACATTCGGTGTAACCTCCTACCAAGCTTACATGGCTTTACAACTTCTGCTCTTATCTTTTTTATTAACAACCTATCTCTTAGTAGGTACCTGGTTAACTACAATTTTATTAAAGTTTGTTTTCTTGGATTAGTTGGGAGTAGTATTGGTGTATATATATATTATCTTAGAAGTATTTTGGAGAGCTTAGAGAGAAAGAGCTAAAAAGTGTGAGATTTGCTATAATTGTTTTGTGAATTGTTCTTGAGTGAGATAGCTCAAAACCGTTATCGCTTGTACATTGCTATTTGATTTAGTGAATTTATTGTCAACTTGTCCTTTAGTTTTACCTTTACACTAGAGACTTTCCGTATTAAATTTTGTGTGCAACTTTTCTTTGAGTCATCATTATCGTTTGAGTGGTTTGAACTAGCCAATTAAGAATTTTCACATGTATTTGTACTAGCAAGTGCATCTTTGATGCATTCATTGATTCTCCTAATAGGCCATATTGGTTAAATGATCTCATTAATCTTGTGAGTGTTATTGCTTAGAGTCCAACACAAAGCATTCTAGAATTTTGAAGGAAGTTTCTTTTTGTTAGGAATAGAATTCATTGAAATTAGGTAACGACAGAGCATGAATCAATTAAAACTTTTAGTATTGAGTGATTTTTTTCATTTAGTTAAAACTCAATGATCTTTTAAGTGCATTACAAATACAAGTTTGTAGAAGGTTTTAAAGTTTAAAATTAATCTAACTGATTTCCAATTGCTAAAGTAATATGCTTTAAAGGAATGGAGATATATTTTATGACCATTTCAAAAGAAAAAAGGGAAAATATATTATAAAGATTAAAAAGACTCGATTTATTCGAATATTTTAAAAATAAAATCAAAACCATACCCTAAGAAGGAAAACTAGTTGTTCCTAAAAAACTAATTATGAATTTTTTTTATACTGGTCATAAACTAAAAGCTTCCTAAGTAAAAGAAAACAATCACTTTTTGCAAAGATTGGTGAAAGGAAAAGAAATAAAGTGGCGATAACAAATTTCATGAGCTTAAGATATGGAAAAGTGAATTTCTTTCAACATTAATTATTTAGGTTCAATTTTATGTATGGGGAAGGAAGTCAAATCATTTAAACTTAGGCAAAAGAGAAAAAAAAAGACTAAAACATTTACATCAAAATCAAATTAAACCCTATTGTTTGAACTCTTTGAAAAAGAATCCTTAGGTTTTCTAAACATACAAAAACAAACTTGACGAGCCATTTTCATTAACCCTTTGTCCAAAAAAAACACAATTGATCTATTTTATTATTTCTATAGGGCCACACCACATATTTATCCAACTTGATTGGCCTTTGAAAGCAAGCAACTTATCTACTTCTTCACTAACCAATTTTCTTTGCAAGCAAGAATCTTCTTTTTTTTTGTTTTTTTCCTTCAACCAATCTTTTAGAAGCTAGCTTCATATTTTCGTGTTTTTCTTTAAATTATTTAACTTTTATAGTTCTCTTACCGAAGTTTGAAGATGTAATGGTGAAGTAGGGGGTTCCTTTTCTGTGTAGAAAAAATGCCAATACTGTTGGGAACACACAAGTTGATTAACTTATTATCATTGTTATTGCCCTTAGTGTCATTGTCATGATGAGTGAGATCTCTTAATCACTCTTTAAATGACTACGTGCTCAGGATGATCGCCTTCTAAGCTAACCTTCAAGATCCAGATGGAAAGCTATCGTCTTGGAATCAAGACAATGATATGCCCTGCAACTAGGTTAATGTCATTAGCAACTCGATGACCAACCGGGGCTCTGACCTCACACTTTATAAGTTTTCTCTCTCAGGTTAGATTGGACATAGACTCTTGTAGCTCCAGTTCCTCCAAATGCTTTCACTTTCCATAAACAACTTCACTCATTCCATTTACCTTAATATAACACTCCAACTTACTTCAAAATCTAACTAAGATTTGTTCCTATGAAAAAAATATAATAGGCAAGGATTGAGTTGCCAACTCAATAAGGGGTAACTAGAATGTACGCTTCATACAATACACAATAAATATAAATTCAAACAAAACATACATGGCATCACATCGTAATTCATATCACAATTTTGCATTTATTATGCTTATTTATTATTCTTAATCCATGTTTCTATCCTGAAATTTTTATTTAATTACTTTCTTAATCTTTTAAGGCCTCGCTTAACCTAGTAGACTTATATCTAATGGTTTGCTAGCATGCAAGACACTTTCCACTCTTGGAAATATCATAAGCATTCCCACTCCTGGAATAACAGGTCTCATTAAATAAATCATACAGGACACTTCCCACTCTTGGAAGTATTCTGGGTATCCCCACACTTAGAATACTAAAATAAATCACTAAAGATATCCCCACTCTTAGAATATCCCAACACGTGTCTAATAATCAATCTCAATTTTATCGTATAAATATCAAGACCATTAGATATAAATCTACCTAGGCAAGCCACTAACCACAATTTCATTTTTATTCTCTTGATATTTCATAAATTCAACATCATCATGTCACATCATCTTCTTTCATCATTGCATAGTTCCATTATTCAATAACTGATCACAAAATTCACCACACATGGTATACAATTTTTCATATAACCAAAATTCGCATAATAATCTTATTCTCATCTATAATTCACAATAAATTCAGATAAATCACAAATTACATAGATTTTATATAACGCAATATTTTCAAGTTATCTAATTCTATGTTCCTTTAGATTTATCGCCAACACCTAAGTAATAAAATAATTAAACTAAGATAGAACTTAAAGAAGTTCAAAAGCCACAAGTTCACATCGAAATGGAACAAGAACCTCAAGTTGATACATATGATGTACAAGTGAAGGTTTAAGAGACACCTAGTTTGTAACAAACTAGTAAGATATGTCATCCCCCATTAGATTAGATCTATATATTAAGAAAATGGAAGGATAATGTATTTCTTATACATGATGGCCCTACTACATTTAAAGAACCAATGTCTAACAATGATTCTGTAAAATGAAATGAAGCCATGAAATCTAAAATGGAATTTATGAACATTAACCAAGTATGAACTTTGGAGGATGCACCTGATGATACTACACCAATTGGATGCAAGTGGATTTTTAAGAGAAAAACTGACATAGATGGTAATGTATATACCTCCAAAGCAAAGTTAGTGTCTAAATGTTACAAACAAAAACAAGGAGTTGATTTTGATAAAAGCCAGTAGCTATGCTAAATCCATAAGGATCTTATTGGCTATAGCCACATATTGTGATTATGAAATCTGACAGATAGATGTGAAAACATCATTTCTCAATGGGAATTTGTTTGAGGTTGTATATATGACACAACCAGAGAGAATTTTAAGCCTAAAGGGTTTCTTAATCAAGTATATAAGTTGCAAAAGTCTATTTATAGACTTAATTAAGCATCACAAAGTTGGAATATCCATTTTGATAAGATAGTCAAAGAGTTTGATTTTATAAAAAATGCGGATAAACTTTGTGTCTATAAGAAGGTTAGTGGGAGTGCTGTCATTTTCCTAATACGCTAAATTGGAAACAACATACAAATGCCTTAATCTGTAAAGATTTGGTTATCCATAAAAGCTTAAGTTATCTCAATCTACGTACATAGATGAAGTACTAAGAGGTTTAGCATAGAGAACACCAAGAGGGGATTCTTACCTATATTTTATAGGATGTCTCTCTCATAGAGTATATGTCCTTAGACACAAGAAGAGAGAGATAAAATGGATTGTGTTCCATATGCTTTGACAATTGGATCGATCATATTTGTGATGTTACGCACTAGACCAGATGTCTTATATGTTTTGAGCATAACGAGCAGGTTTTAAGCCAATCTAGGTAAGTGTCACTATAAAACTATGAAAAAACATCTTAAAGTAATTAAGAAGGACTATAGATGTTTTCCTCGTCTATGGAGGAGTTGCACTGAGCATTCAAGAGTATTCAAATGCTAGTTTTTAGTCAGATCTAGATGATAGTAAATCACAGTTATGATACTTCTGCACTCTGAATAGTTGTGCAATAAGTTGGAAGAGTTCCAAATAACCAACAATTGTTGATTCCACGATCGAGACATTATATTTTAGTATAAAAGGTGGAAAAGGAAGCAGTTTAGATCAAAAAATTCATTACTGAACTTAAAGTGGTTCCTAGCATTGTTGAGTTTATAGTATTGTATTATGACAATAATGGCATCATTACATAAACAAAGGAACCAAAGTCTAATCAATAGTTTAAACCTGTACTCAGGAAGTTTTGGGAATAGCATTAGAGGGATTTCTCACTGAAGAGAATCTTGTATATCCTCTCACTAAGTCATTGTCTAGGAAGAGACATGATTGACATATGTAAGGATACGATATTAGATTCATAGGCGATTGACTTTACAAGTGGGAGATTGTTAGTTATGCCCTTGTAACTAATCAGTTAGTTGCAATTTTAATGTATAACATTATTATTTAATTAATAAAGATTATGTTAATTACAGTTGATGTTTTAATACTAAAGGTAAAATCCCTAGAATAATCACTATGTAATTGAAATTATGATGAAATTATAATTATGAAATTCAATTTGCATTTATATATTATTCCTAAATTTTCCTTTTTGTAGTTTCATCAATATAAGATATTGATAAAACGATAAAAGTAGCACAATTATGTTTCTTTCTTATGAGAAGAAATTAATTGATCTCATAAATTAAAGTATGGATATACTTAAACTAATTTATGAGTGCTTATTAGATAATAAATTCACTAAACTAACCCGATTATGAGTATTTCGAACAAAATATTACTTATGTGTTTGGGATTTCTTCATTATGATGGTCGTATAATTAATCATTAGACTTGAGATTACCAAGGTATCTTATGTGAGAATTATTATATTTTAATACTACTTATGAACTATCTTAAGATAATTCAGTTGGTAGTACTTGGATGCAGCATAAATCATGCAAAGATAGTTGAGTAAGTCAATAAAAGATTCGTCATATTAAAGTAATTAGAGTTCTACTGTTTTTGATTAGTAGTAATTTAAGGATTTCTCTAGCCAGAGTGATTTGACATTTAAAAAGTTGTTTTCAAATATCAATTATAAATCAATTACTACTTAGTAAGAACGATTATGATTGGATACAAAAGAGTAGATGATATATCCATACTCTATCCAATTGGAACATTGGATGACGAAATGATTCAATTATACACCATAATCATGCTTGGACAAGTTAAGTCAAACAACTTTAACATTCATAATATTTAGATGATCATGACATGTTGCTAAACGTCAATGTTGATGTATTGTTATAAATTATTTAATTAGAGAATTAAAGATAAATCAAAAGAAGTTTTAATTTATTTAATTCTAATTATGAATTCTAATTATAATTTATAATCATTATCAATATATTAAGAACCTAATTGGTCACACATAAAGAGCAGTTTAAAAGAGAGAAATTAATTTCAATTAAGTTGGACTTAATTATAAAGTTTGAGAAACTTCAGAGATCAAATATGAGATATTTGATTTTATTAAAATTAAATTGATTATAAATAAAGTTAGACTTTAATTATAATTGATGTATTTAATTTTAATAGAAATTAAAAACTCTAATGTATTTTTTATAAATAGGAATAAACATACAGAACTAACACTCTTGCTAATTCCTCTCAAAGAGTTGAGTGACTACTCTATGGATACTGTTAAAGGTTGGCATGAGAGCAACTCGTCATTGGCACATCAAAAAAATTTCAAAAGGATGACAACAGGAATATCAAATCAGGTACGCTTTCATATTTTATTACCCGAATTTAATTTTTTCAGGTTATTCTAAGAACCTATTGAAAATTGAAAAAATAAAATTTTTCTACGGTGCCTATAATTTGATCACGGTTAATTTCCTAACAAAAGAGTCCCGTAGTGATCTTATGAATAAAAACTTGAATCATATATAATAATTTTATTGGAGGCATGGAATAGCCTGCAGGCCTCTTAATTTGTATGAAAAAGAAAATCATGCCATCTATACAGGTATGATATTTGGATTCGATGGCCACGGTTCTCGGAATCCCCACGTCTGGCTCTAAGAAGCAATTAAAGAGTGAACTATGACTGCGCTCCTTGTGAGCCAACCTCTGATTAACCATGTGTAAAACACCTTTTCACGATTCTTGATTGAGCAAGGATTTTGCGCACCTTTTAAATGGATGGTATCATAATCTATCAGAAGTGGGAAAAGGTGAATGAAAGAAAAGTTGAATACTGAAGATCAAATAATTTAGGTTGGATTAGAAAGGGTTAAATATCAGCCACAAGGAGTGAAAAAGCGAAGAGCTTTAATGCTTTAAAAGGGACACCAACTTTTGGCTATTTATTATTACATATCTCTTTTCTAAATCATGCACATAACTTTATCTTCACTTCCTGCTTTTGAGGGCAAATTAGATTCCATTCCATGTACTGTTATCAATTTTTTGCTACGTAGCCAGTGTTTACTGCAGGAGGGTCTATTAATCGGATACTCGTTACGTGATTACCAACAAATCTTACAAGCATGACTGGTTCAACAAATATTTGCTCCATACCCTTAAAAGGGAGGACAATGGCCATTCCATTGAACCTTTAATTATCCTTCTTAACTTCCAAGGTGCCCTTTAAAATTGCTCCAAGGTTATGTATGAGTTCCAGATATTCTCTTTCAGATGCTAGCTTTGAATTATTTAAACATTCCTGGTATACATGGTAAAGATGTTTCAAGTATATACATGAAGAAATGAAATTGTCTCAACTCTTTTTTGTACTCATCTTTATATTCGTGATATTGGGAAATCACTCAACCAAAAAGGTTTAAAATTTTGTTTGACTCGAGAATTATTACTCTTATTCTAACATCGCGCCTACCTAACAAGTAACCATTAAACCTACTAGGGTTCCGGAATCATTCCCCTCCTCTAATTTGATATAAATCATATGCTTTTAGAAAGTGATAAGATGGTGGCGCTCCATCAGGCAAAGACATAACTCATTTGTTGAAAGGTAAAAAGGAAGTAAATTTGTAAAGGGTGAAACAAAAAGATGATAAAGTGAAAAGGCAGTCTAAGATGAAGGCTTCTTCCAGTTAGAGATTAAACAAGGTTATAAAGAAACCGATAAGTTTGAACAAAATAAATTTATAATTAAAATAAATAAAAACACAATATGGAGAAATGTATTATAAAATAAAAATTTTCAAACTAAGATAAAATTTGCTATATATTTTTTCAATAAAATGAAACATGTAACAGAGACTAATCTAGTAGTGTAATGTGAACGAAGAAAAAGACTTAAGAGCAAAAGTGAAAGTTGAAACAGGATTTTACAACTAATCAATGCCCACTTTCGTGTCCCAGATAATGCATTGATCTTTATAAAAGTAAGCAGCGACAAATTCCCTTCTGAAATTTAATTTGAAGTTCTCAAGATAATGATGTTAAAGCATAACATCTTTAAGGTTTACCGAAGAGGAGTCCAGATCTCCTGTCTAATATTATGGTGTTTTATTGTGTTCAATGAATCTTAGCTGTTTATTTATATAAATTCTGAGTGTGTCCCGCGTGAACCCCGCGTGGATCCCACAAAATAAATAGTTAAGATTTTATAGACAGAATAAAATAGGGTAATATTAGACAGAGGATCTGTTCTCACATAAGAGATGCTTAGGGGTGTTTTTATCCTCTTATAGTTTTTTTTAAATTTTATTTTACTCTTTGAGATTTTTATTTTAAACTTTTAATGCTGTTCTGAAGAGGAGAATGTTGGGGTTACGAAATCGAAGACGGAAAAAGGTTATTCTTTTTGGAAAATGCGTCACAAAGCATGAAAAGTAGTGCTGCCTTTTGATATTTCTTAGGAAAGATTTTGCTTTTGCCTTCTAAAGCAGAAAAGTGCCTTCTCCTTTGCACAAGCGCAACCCTTGTGGTATGGGTCATACCTAACAATCTTACTTCGCACATTTTCCGAACATTCATGTCCAGTGAAAAAATAGCACTAGCAGGAGCCAACCTCGTTCATTGCTAGGTTATTTCACCTTTTTCTATTTCCAGCCCTTACAAGTAACATCAAGTAGGATTGAAATACCAGGTTTTTATGAATATTATTATATCATATAGTTTCAAGTCAGCAAAATTATGTTTAACTTAATGAAAAGTAGACTAAATTTAGTTCTTAAAATTAGAATATTGCTTCATATTCTTTATTCCAATCTTACTACCTATTTTTCTTGATTTTTATAAAGTAAAAAAAAAAATATTCCTTTTACATTAGCCAAGAAATTCATCTTGGAATCAAATGATGCGTTTGCTTTCTGCACGCAATTTGGGTTTTAATTACCTTCCTATCACTTGAACAAATCCCAGATACTCTTATTTTTGTACCTTACAACTCCTTTTTCATTTTAAACATAAAAATTACTATGTGAATAGATAAATTTTTAAGATAAGTTCTTAAAGTTTGACGAATAAAATTACTCTAAAAGTACATAGAAATTAACTAATACTTCTGTCTTTCTAGCATCAAGTTGAACTTCATGTAAAATGAACCTATAAATAATATATGGTATACGTATACATTTCTAAAGTAGATATATTTTACATTAAGTAAGTATGATATTATTCATCCAATTTATTCATTATATCATATGCTTATTATTTCTTTAAATGGCATTCATATGAGAAATGTTTGTTTTAAAACTAAACATTATCAAAGTTTTCAGTACGTTGAAGATTATGATATTTTTACTATTTTATTTAGAGTAAAGTGTTCAAACAAGTCTAACAAAATCTATCACTCATTTATATAAATTGTGTTATAGGACAACATATAAATTTTCTTTTAACATCTTATTCTATTAAGAAAAAACTTGAATTATTATTTATTAATTTGAAAGAAAGTGACAACAATTAGACTACTCTATAAACCCTTAATTAAGTTGGATATACATATTTATATAAAATGCCATGTAACTTCACTAAGTTTCATCCAATAACTAAATTTAAAAAATAACTTAACCGTATATGTTTGAAAACTATGGCTATTTGTTGTAGACTGGATTTCAGGCATATATGTGTTGGATTGGCATCAAGTTTGCATACTTATAAAAATAATTGTTAAAAGTATTAAAAATGTTTTTGACCAGTGCACTTTCCCAAAGCCTCGATTTATAGCGGTCCACTTATTAAAAAATTGGAAATTAAAAAGTTAATAAATTTATTTGTTAAAAGAGTTAAACATTTAAAAGTCTATTTATTAAAAAAGGTAAATTTTGAGAAGTCAATAAATCTGATTGAAGATGTTTATATATATTAAAAAAGTTTCTTGACATTTTTTTTGTAAAAATTGAAAAGAAAAAGTTCGTGATTGTGTTTCTTATTCTAAATTTCAAGCTTGATTGAATAAAGGTAAAAAGGAGTTCGTTCCAACTATCAATTAGGTAGTTTAATAATTTTATTTCAATCTTATTACGGAAAAGAAAAGAACAAGTTCTTTTTATATTTCTCTTTTATATTTTTTAATTGTATTTATGTTATATGTATACATTTATGCAAGTTAAAGGATGATAAATATACACACATGCACATTTAACCTAAAAAAATTTGAGATCAATTTGTTACATATATATATGCTCTAACTTTTATTAACAACAATATATTTTATTAATATAATATTAAAATATATCAAGTTGATTTTTATTTTATATTTATATTCATTAAGGTTGTTCTTTTTACTTAACGTCGGGCCTATAAAATGATAGGACCGAGCTTGTTTTTGACAAAGATATTCTAATACTCAAATTAGTGAGAACTGAAAGTAATTATGATAGTGGTTATCAAAACTTATCTTGAGTTATCTCCTTTCATATGCTTTCATTAAAGAAATATTTTTAATCCAACTTTTATTAATTATAAAGTTTACTTGAAACTTAGATTAGGATGCTACATCTTTATGTGAACGAATATTATCTTGATTATTATTTTTAGATAATTGAACCTTTTACAGGGTTTGAAATCCACAAATTTGTAGAAAGATGATAAGTACTACTAAATAAATCAAAGTCGTTCCAAAGATATTACTACTGATCTCAGTAATTTTAGATTTTTTTGCTTTATTAAAATGAAAAATGCAACAAAACTCAAATATAAGTTTGGAAATAAGTTCTAAAATTTTGTATGATTAATTAAAATACAATGTTTAAAACCAAATAATTTGGAATGCATTTCCAAATGAATTGAATTTCATCACAGAATTCATGTTAAATGAATTATTACGATTGAAAGAATATGCTTAATAGTATAAAGATGATTTTTTATTTTTTAACAATTGAATAGTAATTATTTAACAGATGTAAATATAGATCTAGTTTTTATAACCTATATAAGATAAAGATACAGTAACTAAAAAGTCTTAAATGTCCTATTTATAAGAAAGCTCCTTTTATCTAATTTATTATTTAATTTAAAATTATGGTTTGAAAATAAGTTGCAATGAATTATGCCAAATTTGTGATATATGAAACTACAATTTAATCCTATAAAATTTTATAGGATCCATCATTTAGAAACAATTGTTAGTTAGAGGTAAGGCTACTTCTCTAGATCCTGCTTATCAGTGATGTTTATACCGGGTGTTATTGTTGTAAAATTTATAGGATTCTTAGTAACTTGATATAAAAAAATAAAGCATCTATTGTTTTCTTTATTTATATGAAACAATTGATCATCATATTAGAAAACATCAGATAAAAGCATATTAAATATTCCCCTTAAAGGGGTGTAACTCATCTTGATCTAAAAAAATTAATTACTCAATAATAATAGAGATATGTTCTATCTGTAACCTTATTAGAACTGAGTTTTGTTATTTGATTAACTGTTTAAGTAGTTTACTCAGAGCACGTAATTTTATGAATTGTCATGTGTACTCAATAAATATTTTAAAAATAACAATTACAAATTCAATAGATATTTTATATTTAGTAAATGACTTCATTAAGATAATGATATTTAAACAATATATCATATAATTTAAACTAAAAAATAAGTTATGAGAAAAAAGTTGTTCAAACTTAAAAATAAAATAAAAATTATAACTACATTATTTTATTTAAAAGTTTTATATTGTATTTAAAATATAAGTAATCATCATATTAATGTGGTATTCGGGATGCACCTAATAATTTTGTTTAATATGTGGCAGATTTATCTGGTAATAAGGTCATTGATGTTGATCTATTCTTACCTTAAATCGATACGATGTGAGGAAAACTTTTGTAATGTATAAAAGAAGGCTAGAAATTGGCTTTTTGCCTAAAAGACCTATGAGAACAATAATGATCTCTTTATGAGAAATCCTTTATCTGTATCCTAGTACGCTAAAATTTTCT
>JAOTIZ010000004.1:26059533-26079009 GCA_027123425.1 Erythroxylum panamense
CAAAGGAGATCCGTAGGTCATTCAGGGTTGATGATATTTGCAAGTTAGTACAAAAATTCTACCCACAGGATTTTGCAGAGTATGACATGCTACAGTTGAGGATACAATTTGAGCACTTTAATCATGCAACACAAGTTCCAGAATTTGAAAACTTGGTAACCATTTCTGATTTGTGCCAATGGTTGGTGAAAACTAGAAAATCAGAAATTTTCCCCCTTGTTTATAGAGTGGTTACTTTGGTTCTCACTCTCCCAGTTTCTACTGCTACAACGGAGCGATCATTTTCAGCTATGAAAATTGTGAAGACGAGACTTCGTAATAAGATGGAAGATGAATATCTCTCTGATTGTTTATTAGTGTTTATTGAAAGAGAAATTGTTGAAACAGTTAGTACAGATTTATTGATAGATGATTTTCGTGATCTAAAAGAACGGCGTGTTGCATTTTGATTATTTATTAATAATATTATATAATTGTATTATTTTTTTGCATTTAGATGGTACCCCCCCTCCCCTTAGAGTTGAGTCTGGCTCCGTCCCAGAATTTTGTTCAATTTTGTAATTATAACCTAAACTTCAAAATGTGACAATAGAATGTTCAAATTTTCGATTTTTTCGATTATAACATGACGTTAGTCTTTCAGTTAAGTTCGTTGACATAACTTGCCTCGTGTCTAGAAACACTAACTATTAATACACGTCAGTTTAAATTAAGAAAAGAAATGTAGATTAAGGAAACGACATCTTTTTTCTCACAACAATAAAATGACATTTTTTGAAGAAAATGAAATCCATAATTCATATTCATTCAATGCTCCCTTTGTTTTCAATTATCTGTTTGCTATGGTGACGTCCTCAACCTCCAGATGCCCCAGCCTCATCCTTTTGTTATCTATTTATTCTGACGAAGCCTTCAACCTCTTGAAGCCCCAAGCTACTCTCGCTCAGTACTCACCCTCTTTGCTTTCAATATCTCTATTTTGAGAAAAGGAGAACTAAAACATATATTCAAAAATTTCCTATTAGTGGCACTTTTTACCTTGCAGTGTGCTAATATGTGTCATCTTCATATATGTGACAATAGTGATCTCAAGGAGTTAGAGCCAAAAGGGAGGTCACATAATTCTTTCATCCCATTCCACATTGTATAATAATAAAGAAACAAGCATGTATGATCCTTATGAAAAGAGACTATGAATATTTTAACTTCAAACAAGTTGACGCTAGATTCCAAAGAAACAAGCTATTTTTGTTCAATTTACATATGATTTTCATTGACGTAAAGGGGAAACTATAAGAAAGTAATTGTTATGCAATGTGGTCTTTTATCTAGTTGATATAGAACAAAATCTTCATTAAACTCCCTGCAACTACCTCGACTATCACAAGATCCAGAAGCTGCAACTGGAAGCACGCAATAAATGACAATTTTGTTAGGATTTCATTTTCTTTAAATGATGCCATTTTATTATTGTGATAAAACGATGTAATTTCTTGATTTGCATTTCTTCTCTTAATTTAGGCTGACGTGTATTAATAGTTAGGATTTCTGAACATGTGGCAAGCCATGTTAGCGAACTTAACGAATAGACTAACATCAGGCTAGAATTGAAAAAATTAAATGTTTGAACATTTTATTGTTATATTTTTAAGTTCGGGTTACAATTGTAAAATTGAACAAATTTTAAGATTTTTTTTTGCAATTAACCTTAAAACTTTTAGACAAATGAATTGAGAAAATGCTTTGAGAACTATAATAAAAAATAAAAAAAGAAAGATAAGTTTATCCTATTATCATCCTTTCATATATAAATTAATTTAAAATATTTTGTGAAGTTTGAAAATTAAACATTAAAAAGGAATAAAATTTTTAAATTTTTGAACGTTTCTTCCTATACTAATTTAAACATTCTTTTTATTTATTAAAATTTTTAAGTTCTATATTTTACTTGTTATTTTAATTTAATTAGCAATTTTTAACCTAAAATCCCCTTTTTTTAGTTCATTATTTTCTTTCAACAGACTTAAAATTTTGATAAGTAAAGGAAATTGTCTCTTATGTGTAATTGTTGTAAAAAATTGAAAATTCTTGTTTACAAAAATTTGAATTAGTTATTCAATTAGGATTTGAAAAGTAAGGAAGAGTTTCGTATTTTGCCTTATTTATTAATTATTTTATAATTTTTAATATTTTAAGAAATATTTATACATGTTTAGTTAAAATACATGACATATAATAAAAATTAAGGAGTCCCTACAATATTTTCTTGATTATTCGTATATTTTTAAGGATTAATTGTAAAAAATTCATAAACTTTGTTCAATTTTACAATACTGGTTCGAACTTTAAAAAATACTACTAAAACGCTTCAACTTTCAATTTGTTGTGATAATAACCCAATGTTTAGTTCTCAATTAACATGTTTGATGTGACTTATCACATTATATTAATGTTTTTGTCTCATGTCTGTCACATATACCCTTTTCTCTATATAATTTTTTATTATTTAAAAATACAAAAACAAAAAAAAACCTAATTTTGGACTCTTCTTCTTGTTGTACATCTATCCAGCTTCTTTCAATCACCTATATTGGATCTTCTCCCATGTTAGTATGTCCATTCTTTTATATCTTATATTTTTTTAATGTTTCTAGTGAAACTATAACATTCAAGTGAACAACTTTACATATGAATTGGGAAAGTAAAGAGAACATAGAAAGTGGCTTAGAATGGCAGGTTAGGAGGAGTTCAAAAGAATTTGAAATTATCAGACAAAAAAAAAAGCTAATGTGGAGAGATGTTAACAAAGTTGTGTCTTCACCTAATAGAGAAATAGTTAAGCAACTTTATGTCAAACATGCTATGACCCCTTTGTTAGGTCCCAAATACGTTGATTGTGAGGTGCTGCTTTTTTTGGGTATAGCTTAAATTGGTTTTAAAATGACTTTTAATGTGAGTTTTTGAGTTGGGAGCTAGGTGTGTTTGGGCTTTGTGGAAAATATGGTTAACCTGATTGGTTTCCAGGAAAAATAACAAAACTATTGAAAAAGAGAAATAAAGACACGAAAGTAAGAAGAGTAGAAAGAGTTAAAAAAATTATTTACACATGAGTCTTGCCTTGCTTTATATAGACAAGGCTGAAGTCCAGCTTAGCGATCATAGTAACTAACTCACTCACATGACAAAACACACAATTACTCTCAATACTCCCCCTAAAGCTGAGAAGGAAAAACATTTTTCATTCCTAGCTTCGACAGTAAATGATGCTAATGCTCGACCCCAATGGGCTTGGTCAAAATATCAACTAATTGGTTCTTGGAAGATACATAGCAGGGATAGAGTTGTTGACTCTGAATTTTGTCTCGAATTAAATAGTAGTCCACCTTAATAAGATTCGTTTGTTTATGAAAAATGAGATTGGAGGCTGTAAGGTTCTAATTCCACAATAACAGAGATAAAACAGTAAACTAGCAACAGCAGCGATTTGATTGATTCTCAAAAAGGGAAATACAATCTTTCGAAGGAAAAGTCACAAGAAAGGGATGAGAAATTTAGAGAGAATAAGGAATGAGAGAGAAGAGTTTGATGTCATAACAGAAAAGATTCACCAATTCTAGGTGCCATCATGATCTAAATACACCACAGAGTGCATGCAATTCCTTGTGAGGACCACAACGGTTATTCCTTGGCCTGTGACGTGTCTTTCCATGCAAATCCTTGCAATCTGATTGGTGGCTGTCTAAGTCTGGTGCTCCTCCTCACTGATTGGATGTTGCTTGGGCCAGCATCATCCTTGGGCGCTGTTGAAAGCATAACATTACCCCCCTCTTTAAGGAACAGCTTGTCCTCAAGCTTCAAAGTAGGAAACATTTGCAGCATGTGGTCCTTATCTTCCCAAGTGGCTTCAGAAATGGGCAATCTGTCCCATCGCACGAGCCATTGTTCAACCGAATTAGAAGAGCGCTGAACATCGCGAATATCCAGAATTGCAGCAGGGTGCAGGATTAAAGTCGCAGAGGAATCAACCATATCCAGAGGTGTAACCTGTTGTGTTGTCTGGCCAATACACTTCTTAAGCAAAGAAATGTGAAAAACTGGATGGATTTGAGCTGAATCCGGAAGTTCCAGTTTGTATGCCACCTCCCCAACACGAGCAATCACTTTATAGGGGCCAAAGAAACGTCTGCCCATCTTGCTGTGCCTCTGCAGCCTGACGGAGTTTTGGCGAAATGGTTGTAATTTGACATAGGCCCAATCACTAACAGCAAGAGTAACTTCCCGACGACCATGATCAGCAAAGGTCTTCATTCGAGCTTGTGCCTTATGCAAATTCTCCTTAAGCAACAGCAAAACCTGATCGCGTTCCATGAGCTGGCTACTGACTAGGCATTACCAGTGGAATCTTTGATGTACCTCGGAATAGTAGGTGGGGGTCTGGCAAACAATGCTTGGAACGGTGTCATTCCCGCAGCTGACTGAAAAGCTGTGTTATACCAGAATTCCGCCCAAGGAAGCATCTTCAACCAACACTTAACATTATCGGCCACATAGCAACGTAAGTACATTTCAACGCATTTGTTTAAAGGCTCCGTTTGACCATCGGACTGAGGATGGTACGCCGTACTCATGCTCAGAGTTGTCCCTTGCAAACGATGTACCTCCTGCCAAAAATCACTGAGAAAACGGGCATCTCTATCAGTCACAATGTCCGCAGGTACCCCATGGAGACATATGATATCCTAAACAAAAGCCTCAGCGACTGTTAGCGCCGAAAAATTGGTACACAAAGGAACAAAGTGGCCATACTTGGAGAGCCTATCGATAACTACCAGAATGACTGATTTCCCTTTTACCACAGACAATCCAGTTATAAAATCCATGGTTACACCTTCGAAGACCAAGTCCAGAATCTGAAGTGACTGTAAAAGACCCTCGGGCAGCATCGTAGAATGTTTCATCTGCTGACAAATCGAGCATTCACGCATAAACTTTTTAACATCCCTCCTTAACGACATCCAGAAAAAATTGGCTGAAATCCTGTGTATCGTTCGAGTGATACCAGCATGGCCACCCAATGGAGAAGAATGGAACTCAAGCAGCAGCTGTTGACGGAGCTCAGAATCTGAAGGGATAACCAAGCGACCCTTAAACAACAACAGGCCATCGTGAAATACAAAGCCTGGTAACTGTGAGGGATCCTGCAATAATTTCCGCTGCAAGGCTAACAACTCACTGTGAACTAAATTAGCAGCTCTAAGGTACGAAACAATGTTATAAGCAACTGAAGAAAGAGCTAAGAACTGTGAACTAGGGACCCGAGAGAGAGAATCAGCAGCAGTATTCATTTTTCCAGGTCTATAAACAATATCAAAATCATACCCAATTAGCATAATGAGCCATTTCTGCTGATCAGGTGTCTGAATTACTTGTGCCGTCAAGTTCTTCAAAGACTGTTGATCTGTAATGACCGTAAACCTGCACCCTAGCAAATACTGTTTCCATTTGGCAATGGATTGAGTAATAGCAAACATCTCTCTCTGGTAAGTAGAGGCCTGTTGCATTCGAAGGCTCAACTGCTGACTGAAATAAGTAATTGGATGCTTATTCTGGGACAAGACAGCTCCAATCCCTTTCCCGGAAGCATCAGTTTCAATGGTGAATGGCAAGGAGAAATCCGGAAGGCCAAGGACGAGTGCGGAGCTTAAAGCTTGTTTCAAGTGCGCAAAAGCTTGGGCAGTGGTCTCGGACCAAATGAAATTATCTTTTTTGAGCAAATCCGTGAGTGGGCCGGCAATCATTGCAAAATGACGGATGAACCTCCGATAATAACCAGCAAGTCCCAAAAATCCTCGAACTTCCCTGACTGAACGAGGGAGTGGCCACTCCTCAATCGCTTTAATTTTATCCTGATCAACGACAACCCCTTCCTTCGAAATCACGTGGCCTAAATACTCGATAGTTTGCTGGCCAAACAAGCATTTAGACTGTTTAGCTACCAGGCCGTGCGCCAAGAGTACTTGCAGAATAGATTCCAAGTGTTTCAAGTGTGCTTCCCATGTAGCACTATACACAAGGATGTCATCGAAGAAAACCAACACGAAACGGCGGAGAAATGGTCGAAAAATCTCATTCATCAATGCTTGAAACGTGGAAGGAGCGTTAGTCAAGCCAAATGGCATTACGAGAAATTCGTAATGGCCATCATGAGTTCGGAAGGCTGTCTTGCCTTCGTCCCCTGCCTTAAGACGAACTTGATGATAACCGGCACGAAGGTCCGGCTTAGAGAAAAACTGAGCACCATGTAACTCATCAAATTACTCATCGATCGAAGGAATCGGAAATCGATGACAGATTGTAATCGCATTCAAAGCTCTATAGTCAACGCAAAAACACCAAGTCCCATCCTTTTTATGAACCAAAAGAACCGGAGATGAAAACGGGCTTATGCTTGGCCGTATGACTCCATCAACCAACATCTCGATAACCAATCTCTCAATCTCCTGTTTCTAAAAGTGGGGGTAGCGATACGGCTTAACATTTACGGGATTGCTATTCGAAACCAAGTGAATAGCATGGTCACATTCCCGGGAAGGTGGTAAGCTGTTGGGGCATTGGAACACCTGGGAAAAAGTCTGCAGCAAAGAAGAATCTCACTATCCAAACTCTGCTCATCCACTGTGTGATCTGTTACAAGTTCTAAATGGAAATACTCAGCAATGGCGTTAATTCTCTGCAAACGCCGTAACCCGTTAAATTGTACTGCATGTGCTATCGGAGCAGATTCACCAATCCAACGAATCGTGTGATCATTGACTGAAAAATCAAAAGTGGAGGTAGCATAATCCGTCATGACTGGACCGAGTGTTGCTAACCACGCAAGCCCCAAAACCATATCCCAACCTTGAATCGGCAACACATAAAAGTCTGCTAAAATCTCATGCCCCTGGATCGTAACCGATACTAATTTTGCCATCCCCATGCACAACAAACGCTCACTACTGCCAACTAGGACAGAGAAACTTAGGGTGACAGTTATGGGCAAATTAAGAAATTTCGCGACACGAGTTTGTACAAAATTATGAGTACTACCTCCATCAAGCAACACTTGCACTGTTTTGCCTTGAACCATGCCCTGAAAGCAAAGCGTCAACACGGAACAGCCCCTGGCCAACGCATTATACGATATCATGGAGTGCAACTGATCCGCTGGTTCAGAAGTTTCGAGTTCCCCCGCCGTCACCAACAGCGGTGGTGAAGAATCGAACCCATCGAGATCCGGTGGTTCACTCCCCTCAAGTAACAAAAGCTGCGGTTTCCCTTTACACTTGTGGTCCCAAGTGTATTTCTCGTCACAGTGGTAACAAAGTCCCTGTTGTAGGCGTTGAGCAGCCTCTGCCGGTGATAAACGTCAAAACGGTATCTTTGCACCTCCAGGGAGCGTAGCAGTAGAGGCGGCACCCGATGTGGTGGATGTATTGGGTAGGGTTGCAATTGGAATCCTAGGCTTTGGTGTTGGTAAAAGGGGCCGAGAATGACCCAAGGTTGGTTTCATGTGGCCCTTTTCCAATGCAATCCGTTGCTCATGCAACTGGGCTAGGGACATGGCCTCGTCCAATGTGGTTGGTGAATGAACCAAAACAGAATGTTTAATATCGGTCCGCAAACCGGCAATGAAATAGTGGACCAAAAATTGTGTTGGTAGATAGATCCTCCGATTAGTGATTGCCTCAAATCGTGAATGATATTCATCTACAGAGGATGATTGGTGCAATTTATCCAAAACCCCTTCTGGTTCCTCCAACTCACGAGAACGAAAACGTTGCACAATAACCGTTATGAATGTCGACTATCCCGCTAACTGCCGATTTCTATGCATCCAATCAAACCAGTCCGAAGCAGCATCATTGAAGTAAAAGGATGATATAGTAACCCGTTCCTCTTCGCGGATCTGATAAAATTCAAAGTAGCGATCCGCCTGCATCACCCACCGGGTTGACACCAGAAAACCTTGCCATTTGGACTGGAGCAGGTTTATGTCGGCCAAGGGGATTAGTTGCAGAATTTTTTGATGAGCCGGAACCCGATTTCGGCAAGCCCCCTGCATGATCGTTATGAGAGTGACGCGCAAGAACTTCATGAAGCAGTCGTGTCTGGTCTTCAAAAGCAGCAATCAGAGCATTCAAATCTCGACGAAACGTCTCTTGCGTGTCAACAACCTCCGTGATTCTGTCATCCATCACCTTGAATCTGGTATTGTGCTCCCCTGTCATCTGTACATAGGCACAATGAAAGCACCAATGCAAGGTTCTAATTCCACAATAACAGCGATAATACAGTAAACTAGCAACAACAACGATTTGATTGATTCTCAAAAAGGGAAATACAATCTTTCGAAGGAAAAGTCACAAGAAAGGGATGAGAAATTCAGAGAGAATAAGGAATGAGAGAGAAGAGTCTGATGTCATAACAGAAAAGATTCGCCAATTCTAGGTGCCATCATGATCTAAATACACCACAGAGTGCATGCAATTCCTTGTGAGGACCACAACGGTTATTCCTTGGCCTGTGACGTGTCTTTCCATGCAAATCCTTGCAATCTGATTGGTGGCTGTCTAAGTCTGGTGCTCCTCCTCACTGATTGGATGTTGCTTAGGCCAGCATCATCCTTGGTCTCTGTTGAAAGCATAACAGAGGCAATATAAACAGCTATAATATTGTTACAGTAAAGAGAAACAAGAGTCAAGCCAGTGACATGAAACTCAGTGAGTAGCTGTAAAAGCCATATAATTTCACAAGATTCTTGAACCATCGCACGATACTCAACCTCAACTGATGATCATGCAACAAGAGACTGCTTTTATTGAGAGTAATTGTGTGTTTTGTCATGTGAGTGAGTTAGTTACTACGATTGCTGAGCTAGACTTTAGCCTTGTCTATATAAAGCAAGGCAAGACCCATGTGTAACTAATTTTTTAACTCCTTCTACTCTTCTCACTTCCGTGTCTTTATTTCTCTTTTTCAATAGTTTTGTTCATTTTCCTGGAAACCAATCAGATTAACATGGTATTAGAGCTTCTTTGAAAATAGGATCTGATCTCATTCCTCTTCATCTTTCTTCAAGATCCTGTAATCTTCTTTTCTGATTGTACTTCTACTTTCCAAATCTGAATTATTCTTGAGAAATTCTCTTTTGCACGAGAGAAGAAACACCTTTGATAACCCTCTTTACTTACATCCTTCTGATAGTTCTAGTATTCCTTTGGTTGCTACGCCATTCGATGGATCAAACTTCAAAGATTGGCAGAAGCATATGACTAAGGCCTTGTCTGCTAAGAATAAACTAGTCTTTATTGGAGGATTATTACCTCATGATGACGAGAATGCCAATCAGTGGGATCGATGTAATGATATGGTCTACATATGGATTCTTAGATCAGTTATAAAGGATGTTCATAGGACAATTATTGAATATGATTTAGCAGCTGCAATGTGGAATTATCTTTAAGAAAGGTACACTTAAACTAATGGCCCTAAGATCTATGCTGTAACTTATGACTTGATGAACTGTAGATAGCTGAATATGTCAATTGTTGAATACTATAGTAATTTGAAGGGACTTTGGCAAACACTTAGTAGTCTAAAGACTCAAAATAAATGCTCAGGTGGATTGTATAGTTGTGGCGTGAACAAATTTCTGAATGATATAGAATAGCAGGATAAATTGAAGTTTTTAATGGGACTTAATGATGATTTTAAAGGAGTAAGAGGCAACATTCTCATGATGAATCCTCTGCCTAGTATTTCTAAGGCATATGCTTTACTTATTCAAGAAGAGTCACAAAGAGATTTCAGTTTTCATTTAGAGGAGCACATCAATAGTGATTTTGCTACACTGCTTAATCAGTCTAAGTTCAATTTTAAGAAAAGCACTGTGTGTGATCATTGTGAAGGCAACCATTCCAGTAAGAAATGCTGGGAAACCTTTGGCTATGGCATATGAAGAGTAAAGAAAGACCTTAGAAAAATGGAGTGAGCTATATGCCAAGGAAAAAAGACAAAAAGAAGGATATTGAGTTCAACACAAGAGCCAATGCAACACTAGCTAAGGTGGACATATCAAGTACCTCTAATAATGAGCAAACTAATTTCTAGAGTCTAAAAGATCAACTATTCTCTCTTCTAAATCAATACATCTCTCTAAACTCCTAGTCAACAGACTCATCTTTACCTGCGATCAATTTTGTAGGCAATCCTTATTGCTCTACTACTTGATTGAATGCTCAAACCTGATTTTGGATACAGGCACTACTCATCATGTAACTCATGATTACTCAACTTTACACAATCCCATATCTCTGCAAAATAATGCAGAAATCACATTACCTGATGGAAAAGTAGCTAGAATTCTTGCTACCGGTAATGTTCATCTTCTTATTGGACTAATCTTGAAGAATGTGCTCCGTGTTCCTAGTTTCAATTTCAATTTACTATCAATCAATAAGTTGATTAAAGACCATAATTGTATTTAAATTTAAAACTAACTGTTATTCTATTCAGGATTCACTAATTGCAAAGGAGACTAGGACTGGTAGTGCTGTCGGTGGACTGTATGAGCTGGACTTACAATCTACTGCATTGCTATTGCCTGCAATTCTTCCTAATAAAGCACCTGAGTTTGACAACTTCAAAGTGTGGCATCTCAGATTGGGACACACACCTCATGGAGTTCTCAAACATATAGATCATTTGAATTTTTTGATGAAAAAAACACACAATTACTCTCAATAAATATGTGTTCTGGTAACAAGGAGCTTTCTGGAGACTATGGAGAAGTATGTCATATCGCGATGACCTACTTGGACAATTAACGCTTCCAAGGTTAACTTGAAGTGAGATTCTATGGTTATTGTGTCTGATCAACAAGAAAACATCCAATATAGTCATGGAGCAAAATAGATGTACAACTAGGAGAAAAGTCAAATAAGTTTATAACAGACAAAAACATTCATTTGATGTAAAAATAGTTAAAACAAAATGTTGGGTTATTATCGCAATAAATTGAAAGTTGGAGCATTCTAGCGTCATTTTTTAAAATTCGAGTTAGTATTACAAAATTGAGTAAATTTTGAGATTCTTTTTACAAATAACCATATTTTAAAAATATTAATTAGATAATACTAAAGATATGTTTATGATTCAAATAATATTTTAATAATATCCACCTGAATTGTAGTTTGGACTCATGGATTGAATAATATTTTATACTGGGCCAACCCTTTAGCTTGGTGATGTCATTCAAAATTGATCAAATTCTTAAGGGCTTGTTTATTTCTATCTCTATCTTTTGGTTTTTGTTTTAAAATTCAATAAAAATTATTTGTTTGAGTTTATGGTTTTTTTGTTTTTATTTGTTCTAGTTTTTATAAATTATAAAAACTATAAAAAGTAATTTTCGTTCTTTGTTTCAGTTTTTTCTTAATATGATTTACTATCAACTAAATATATAAAATTTAATTAATTATTAATAATTAATAATAAGAATTATGAATAATTTAATTTAAAAACTTACTTCAAAATTTTATAATTGACTTAAATTTTAAAAATAAAATGATGCTAATTGAATAATTATTATATCTTAATATATTCAAAATATATGAATTTTATTTATTTGTTTAATAATTAAAATATACAACAACAACAACAACATCTAAGTAGAAGTCCCATCGAGAAATAGAGTCTATGGAGGTTTAAAAGTACGTAGCCTTATTCCTAACTGGTAAAGAGGTTGTTTCTTATGCACACACTGGAAAAAAGTAAAAAGAAAAGAAAAGAAAAGAAACAAATAAAGACTAAAATGAAAGGATAAAAATAAAAAATAAAAGTAAAGAATAATAATAATGCATATTAAAATAATAAAAATAAAAATAAAATAATAATAAATAAATATAAATAAATAGTTACGAGTAAAATATAAAAATAATATAATAAAGATAGAACAAGGTAAAAAATAAAATAAAAGATAAAATAGAAATAGAAATAGAAATAGAAATAGAAATAAAGAATAATACAAGATAAATATTTAAAACAATATGGTAAAAATAAACATAAAAATAAAAATATAGGATAAATAAAATATAAAATATAATACAAGTAAATAAATACATAAAGAAGAAAGAAAAAAGAAGACAAATAAATAAATAAAACAAACAAACTACTATAAGAAAATATTTAGGTTAGATAAGGAAATATTTGAGCTAAATAACTCAGAGAAAAGTACTACATATTAAGTTTTTAGGTTAAATACAAAACATAAGATTAGGAGAAAAATATATAAGAGATTTATGAGGGAAAAAAAAACCTCTTTAAGTCAGATCCTTTACCTGTATCCTAGTATGTCAAAGTTTTTTATTGAGACCTATGTCCCTAATAAGTTTTAATGGAGCCTTATCATTTATGGTCACATTCTCCCAATTCTTCTTAGGCCTTCTCCTTTTCCTCTTACAATTTCTAGGTACAATGTTCTCGCATTTTCTCGTTATCAAGATGCCTCCTATGTCTATACAACCTAATTCTTTTCTCTCTTAATTTTTCATCAATATTAGTCATCCTTAACTTGTTTCTTACATTACAATTCTAAGCTTATCTCTTCTAGTAATGTTGCTTATTCAAAAGTGCATTCTCATCTCCACTACCATTAACTTATGACTATATATCTATTTAATAGGTTAACACTCTACTCCATAAAATATTGTCGGCCTAATCGCTAAATGATATAATTATCCTTTAAATTTGAGTGGTATCTTTTTATCACATAAAACTCTTGCTACACTCTCAAAAGCACTCTTAATCTCAAATGTTTTCATACACTAAACTTTATACATAAAAAATTAATACAACATTTGTGCAAGACCAACTAATGGTCTGTCTTATTGCTACAACAAGCGATCTCAATACCTTAAGAAAAATCGAGGACAAAGGCATCTCTTAAAATTAGTTAACTTCATTGTTTAACACAATTAGACTGCCACTTTCCATTTTTTTTCTTTGTTACACCGAAGAGTAGAACATAAATCTCTTATCCTAGTAATTGTTAACATTTGAACCTCATAAATGAGAAGATACTTTTACCAATCTGCCATTATTTTAAACTCATGCTGAGTCTTATCACTTTACCAGTCAACCGCAACTTGACCGATGTCCTTACGCTTCGGTCACAGCCATTTCAACTTGGAGTCCCTTGACAGATCAAATAATTTAACTTCCTTATTGTTAATACTAAAAGCATTGGCCACACTTTTACATAACAATGTGTACGTAAAAGAAAGTTTTCAAGCCTCTGCGTCAAGAATAAGTTATTACATACGACCCTTAATTTTTGCTGCTTGAAGGTCATTTGTCTGAATAGTTATTAGAAATGTTACACATTAAAATGCAAGGCATGACCACCAAAAGAAAAAAAGAGAGTTAAAATGTAAGCCAATGTCGACCTTGCATTATACTGTGATAGTGGTCAATATTAGATCAACAAGTCTTATTCCCTAGATACTAGATAGCATGTCTTTTCATAGAAAGGAGAGCTGCATCTGCTGACTAGCTACCTTATTATCTGTGTTCAAAAGCTAATAAACAAAACCCAAGAAAGCATAATTTTCCTGATTTAATGAAAAAAACAACACATTTTTCCTTACACGGCAAACAAGGTATCTCCCTGTCTTTCTTCGATCGTCTTCCTCTTCCATACAATAACAGGGCTTAATGCTAGGGCTTTCACTATATTCATTGTCTCGTTGAACCAAAAGTACATCTCAAGAAAAGTAAGATTAATAGCAGATATTTTTGGGCAACAGAAAGGACGCAGTACGTTTCACATGCCATGACATAAAATTGGATGAAGCAACAAACGTATATTCCACCATCGATCGTCGGGAATGCAGATTTTCTCACTTCTTGTTTGCATGAGTCCTTTTTCTTTTCTATTCTCTCATCTAAATGCTTCTTATTATCATTCCTGTCTACTGTTACATTTTCTCGGTCGTTTCTTTCCTGACGATCATTGTTTGGACTCAGTTCATCAACAGGCAAGTTGAATTAGTACAGCTTCTACGTAATCAAATTAAAATGGTTGATTCCAACTGAGAATGAAAAATTATATATTTTTGAACATTCACAGAAATGGCTTCCCACTACCTTATATGAGTTCCACCTTTTAAAGTAAGAGTGATATATATGTATGTAAATACAGTGGGAACGCTTGCTGATGATAACAAAACAATCCAAAATTATGCATCAAACTGCTTACTCTTTCTTCCATAGTGAGTTCTCGGTCAAAAAGGTTGTCTTCGATTAGTCTATAAAGGCATAAAAGGTGCACCAAATCATTTTGAACACCGAAGAATTCAGCGATCCTACAAAAGGAGCGTTTGAATGAAACATACTATGGAATATTTGTAGTTGCTTGGAGCACACCCCAACCTGTGGGGCACTCTCTCACCAATGGCCGTTAACTTTAATCATTAGGTTTTTAAAGACTATATTTAATTTCTACTACAAGAAAATTAGTAATTAGCGATAAAAATTACTGACAAAAATGAAACTGTAGTAAATTACTGACGAAAAATTATTTTTCATTGGTAACATTGTCGGAAAAAATTTCATTTTGTGACGCGAAAAAATCGGTTGGTAAATATGGAGGAAAATTATCCCCGAAATTTTTTGATGGAATATAACAACATAGAAAATTCCTGTCAGTAAAGAAAGCAAGAATGATTGGCAAAATAAATAAGTTTTGGGTTTACCGACAGAATATAATTCCATCGGTAAATTTTAGAGGAAACGTCAACGTTTTATTTGGCTTCAACGTTTTTAACAAAATGAAAACGATATCATTTGGTTTAGCACCAAACGATGTAGTTTTCCTACACATTTAGCCTACCTAAAGTCCCCCTCCCTCTCCCCTGCGTTTTGTTTTTGTTATTTTCCTCTCTCCCATTTGTTTGTCGTCGATTCCTCTTCTCCTCTTTAGCATTTGTGTGCTTCTGTCTTCTCTGGCTACTGTCCTTGTGTCCTTTGACGGAGGTAAGTAATTCAACATTTGTTCTTTGTGATTTTTTGTATACACATTGTTGGTATATATGCTCGAAAGTTGCACAAACCTAGGAGTTTTTGGGATGTTTTTGCATTTGTTTTTGCAATGTTCTGGAAAACATTGAGCATGGCAAAAGACATGATTTACTTAGGTTATTTGGGATGAAGCTATCATACCTTTGAAGTGTTCGATCAAAGTTCTGAGCAGTCTATTTAATGATTTTCTCTTTGTTTTAAATGTATAAATATCCTGTGAATCATATGCAATGTATAGAAACAATCTCTAGTTAATATGTAAATTTTGTTGATACTATATTATATAGGAGAAAGATTACTCATACCAATTGTGTGAGGGATGCTCCGAAATCTAAATAATTAAAGAAAAATGTTTTTGATATACATGAAAATGGATCAGATTTAGGTTTGGTCATCAATAGATTTAGGAGCAAGGAAAATGATACTAAAATTAAGAGCAAGACACTTTCCAAATAAATGGATAATTATTTGACGCTTTAACTATAAAGAGAATAGGAACTTTAACGAGAAAAAGGAAATAAACAGAAAAGTGAGTATTATTGTAATGCAAGTGAATTTTGATGAAGAGTATGGAAGAGACAATAATTATTTGACAATTAGTAATTTTGATTGTGCAAATTAGTATGTGATAGATACTGACACATCCTGTTATATGACCTTTAATAAGGACTAGTTCTATCCTTTCAAACAATGGAATAGTACTATCATATCGGATGATAACGGAGAGTATTTTATTAAAGGTAGTGATTTAGTATACTTCCAAATGTATTATGAGATTATTAGAATATTAGATGTCTTGTATATTCCAGATCTTCAAAAGAATTGGATTTCCTTAGGTACTCTTGATATATAAGTTTTCTGATGGAGATAAGCAGCTAAAAGTGATAAAGGGCATCATAATTATAATGAAAGGAAAATTATAGTATATAATGCATGTCTTAATAAGTCGGGTAATACTAGAATTGGTGGCTATACCTTAATAATTAGGGGAGAATAATGATAGTACAAAGTTGTGGCATCGTAGATTGAGTCACATAAGTGAGTAAGGACTTTAGATTTCGAGTAAAAAAATATTTTTGGATGGAGTTGTGGCTATAAAGATGAATTTACATGAGTCTTGTGTTTTGAGAAAGCAATGCAGGTTAAAATTTCGTTTTGGCATGCATAACTCAACTTATATTCTTAATTGTATTCATTTGAATTTATAAGGTCCAACTCTTATTTAATCCCATAAAGGATGTAGTTATTTTCTCATATTCATTGATGATTACTTAAGAAAAGTGCATAGTGTATTTTATGAAATTAAGGGATGAAGTATTAAAAAGTTTAAAAAACGGAAGACAATGTTTGAAAACGTACTGGAAGATAAGTCAAGACATTCAAAAGGAAAATTGACTTGAAAAATTGCAATAGACATGAGTTTTATAAGAAGGTATAGTAAGGCACTGCATTGTATGTCATATGCCACAATAAAATATGGTGTAAACTGGATAAACTAAATACTCATATAGTGGTTATATGTTGGTTTTTCAAAGCAAATTTGGTTAAAGTTATTAACATTGTTACTTATTTGGTGAATATATCTCCATCAAGTACAGTAAATTTTAAGACTCCTCAAAAGATTTGATATGATGCTCCTTATCAATATTCTAAATTAAGGATATTTGGTTTCCCAGGTTATGTTTATGTCAATGATTGCAAATTGGAGCCTAAATCAATAAAGTACGTATTTTTTTTGTAGATATTATTGGATTAAAAGGGTACGGATTACAGTGTATGAAAAAGGATAGATTAGTAATGATGTTATTTTTAATGAATTTGCTATATTTGGCCAAACAGCCTGATGGATTTGAACTTCGAAATTCTTAAATTGATGTTCATGATGTCTTTGTTTTATTTTGCATGCTCTTGCATTCCTTTTCAAATAGAGGTGTATTCCCACTAGTTAACTAATTAGCATCATGTGTTTGTATTTATTAATATTCTAACTTAGGATATTTGGTTTCCCATGTTATGCTTAAGTCAGTGATTGCAAATTGGAGCCTAAAGCGATAAAGTGCGCATTTTGTGTATATATTATTATATTAAAAGGGCATGGATTATAGTGTATGACAAAAGATAGATTAGTAATGATGTTATTTTTAATGAATTTGCTATATTTGACCAAACAGCCTAATGGATTTGAACTTTGAAATTCTTAAATTGATGTTCACAATGTCTTTGTTTTATTTTGCGTACTCTTGCATGCCTTTTCAAACAGTGGTGTATTCCCTCCAATTAACTAATTATCATCATATGTTTGTGTTTTAGCTTAAATAATAGATTTCTCTATATTGCATTATATATCAAAACTCAGATTGCCTTATTTTCTGATTTGTTTTCTTTAATATATTAAAAATATAACAAAAACTATTGAATAAGTGTATTATATTAAATACGAAATAATCTTTTTGCAAGCCATATATTATGTTAAAAAGTGTTGCTCATCCTTTTTCTTTGTAGTCTATAGTTGTTTGTCTATCCAAGTAAGTCGTCCAACTAATATCTACTATATGTATTACTTTAATAATACGATTATGATGCGTTTGGGTTTTGTGTGAATGCAAAGGAGGTATTGATTTTGTATTGTTGTTTAGAATATTCTTATAATCATTAATGAGTTTTTATGTTCTTATTTAATAGTCTTTGTTGCATGTGGAATGAGTTTGAGATCTTATGGGTGATTTGAGGCATAATAAACTCCTAGGATGGTATATAGGTTAGAAACCTGTGATACAGCTCCTGTGAGGCTTATCGGTGAAAAATTCCATGAGCTTAGAAGTCACAGCTAGAACTTGTTTTTTTGATTCATAGGTGTAAACAATACCACGTACCAAGTATTGAAATCAATTGTAGATGATTAATTCAAACATATATACTTTAACTTCAATGTGATTAATTCAAACTTAGTATTAACACAAGAAATTCATAAGTTTAATAGACATGATAGTTCGTTGCATAACAAACCCCTATGATGGTATATAGGCTAGAAACCCGTGATACAGCTCCCGTGAGGCTTATCGGTGAAAAATTCCACGAGCCTATGAATCACAGCAAGAACTTGCTTTCTTAGTTCACAGGTTTAAACAATGCCGTGTACCATAGTATTGAAATCAATTGCAGGTGATTAATTCAATTGATTAATACTTAAGGGATGTTGTGTAAAGTTTAAATGTTCTGTAAACTTAGGAGATATGAAGGATACTAACTATGAAAGCACTTTTTTAAATTAACAGTTTTACAAAAATGAGTAATGTTGATAGATCTTAGATGTATAGACGATTAACACCTGATGGTTTTAGTTTACGCTTTTATTCATTATGCATGTTCTCAACCTGCATATATGGATGGCTTAAAGCTTATATGTCAATGTAAAATGTGAAAATATATTTGTTTCCTTCATATTGATGAAGTGAATGGCCATTTGCTAAGGAAAAGGTTGTTCTAAATTATTTTGAGAGGATACGACATAGGGAGCCATTTATTTGTAGCACCTCAAGGGCTAATAAATTAAAATCTTTAGTAAATGTGGATGAGTTTGAAGGGGGATTGGATTTAAAATAAATAATGTAGGTGTAAATGAAAATCCTTACATGCAAATAGTTAATGATACAGTTGATTATACCTTTTAAGAAAATATATAAAATCTTAAAGAAGAACCAAACTGACATGCAAAATAATCCTGTGACTTACTATACTCAACTGATCAAGAATTATGGCCAAATTGTGAGATAATGACTCAATTGTCTTCAATTGCTCAGATATTGGACATAAAGTCTGAAGGGTATATTTCTGATTGTAGTTTTAATGAAATTCTTGGATGATATAATGAATCATTGCTTTCTGATTATGTAACACCCCTCTCCCGCATGACCCGAACCCGACATCGATGGTGATATTCGAGTCCGTGCCCCGCGAGGGTGACGTGCTACATCACTTAGTTCGTAAAAAAACTCAGTATAAAACTTTTTTTTTGTTTCAAGCGTGCTACACCACTTTTATTCAGAAACATTTTCATTTATAGTAGTTGCCAATTTTGTTTTTCACATACCAGAAGTTCGATTAGCCGATTCCAAAAACAAAACATATTACACTTTGATCAATTTCTTTTGCAAAACCTCTTTTTTTAATTGAAAAGTTATACACAAATAATATACGCAAAAAAACAAAATACAATGATTTGCGAAAAATACAATTCAGTGCGAAAATAAAGAGACACAATATAGATGCGAACTGATCCCAACCTCTTCTTTCTCTCACATGTAATATATATACTCCCGTTGCCTAACGGGGTATTCTTCTGAGTCCTGAAAAATA
>JAOTIZ010000004.1:26099127-26117982 GCA_027123425.1 Erythroxylum panamense
GAGCTTGGTGATTGATAAGATGTTATTGAATTTAAGAAATCATATGAATTGAGGTTGAGTGATGTATGAATGCCAATAAGAGGATGAATGGTTGGAAATGATGTTGGGATGAATGTGCTAAGTTTTCATAAGGGAAATTGTATGTTTTGATTTCCAATGAAAAACTGTATCAATCTAGGTAGAATTAGCCAATGTGGTCTTCTTGAAGTTGTAGTTCATCTTTATAGCTTTCTAACGCTATAAAGTATGAAATTTTTCGATATCGGAGTTGAGAGTTATGCTTATTACAAGTTAGAATGTCGTATAGGACGAAATTCCCGAACCATTTGAGTTTAGGAAGTAATATCGGGCTCGAAAGAGTTGATTTTTGGTAAGATATGATTATATGAGAAGCTAGGATGGATTTAGGACCCTTTGGAGAGGTCTTGGAGGGTGAAAAATTTGTTATAACCGAAGGTTACACGGGCCGTGTATTTCCAGCGCAGGGACACCCATCTCACCCGAAGGTTACACGGGTTGTGTGATTTTTACACGGTCTGTGTAATTCGACCCCCATAACGACAGAATTTCAAATTTTGTCTTCATGAAAGTTTTATCCCTAGATGTCTACTTTCTAATGTTCTAAGAACGAAGTCAATCTGACATCTATAGTGAGAGTTATCGTGTTTACGCCAAAGTATGCTCAGTAGGAATCAGGATATGAACATATCGGATTCGTTTAGCCATAACTTCTTCGTCCGACCTCCGATTGAGGTGATTCTTAAGGAGATAGGTTCCTAACATGTTTTCCTACCTCTACATAAATATTTATATCCTTTGGAGTTAAATTCAAAAAGTTTGATGGAAAGGAAGTGAGTGGTCGGATAGGATAGCTTGATCGGGCTATGGATATACTTTAAATTTTTGAGCATATCTTGAGTCATAGGGCTCCGATTGAGGTGGTTCTTGTTTCTAAATGAACTAGAGACTAAGGGCTACCATTTGGAATAATTCAATTGTGATTTTGTGATTTTTTTGTGTGGGCTCGCCTTTGCGGCTTGAGAGGTCATGCAAGTAAGGACTATTCGAAGAGGGTTAAAGAGATTTCTTTGGAATAACCCTATAGGGTGTTATGTGCACGTATCATGTTTGATTTTTGGTTCGATAGTTGGGCTTCGAAAACGGGGTCCAATATTTCAATTCTGTGGAGCATGTTATTTGGTATCAAAGCATTGGTGTGGAGGAGAATTCTTATTCAACTCCATCAGAATTTATGAAACCGACACCCTTCACCATCGAATTATTGTCGGGTCATCAATTTAGGTGTTAATTAGCTTTCGACCTAGGGATTCAATCTTTCTTTTGTTTTATTTTTTAGTTGGGGCTTTCAATTATTCTTCTTGGTTCTTTTGTGAAACTTTCGGTCTATATTAAAAAAATTAAAAAAATTAAAAAATCTAAAAGATTCAAAAAATTGTTCCATAAAAAGTTTCGAAAAAAATTAATAAAAAAGTTCCGAAAAAGTTTGAAAGAACAAAAAAAATCCAAAAACTTTTGTTTGTTTCATTATACTCGTACTTGCTAGTTGGTTCAAAATTTACACACCTATTTGATTCTTTTGATCGGTTGAGAATTGATTCTGAGTGGTAAATTTCAGAGGGGATTGAGTGGTAAACGACAAGAGTGTGTGAGTTTATTTGAGGGAGTCATTGATGTGATTTAAACACGAGGGGAGTGACATCATTTGAGTGAAACATGTGACGGAGTGTGTGAGATTGTTTATCACTAACCTTGTTTTGTAGATATATCATTTTATCTACAATGTCACAAGGAGATAGTAATGATGACAACTAAAGGGGAGATGCAAATATTGCTGTCACTTTGAGAGTCATGCAACAACAATTTGAGAGGTTCAATCTAGCCTTAAATAGGTTAGGGGACAAATGGATGAGCTCAGACAAGGGAGACGTGAGGAACCTCATGGCATGCTTGCAGGTGTACGTCAATAGCAACCACCACCTCGTAAACCACCACCTCGGTATGAGTCAGAGAAGGATGACTTTGAGGAGGAGAAGGAGTTTAAGCTATGCAGACCTAGGATATCTAAAAGGGTTTAGTCATTTAATAGGAGAGATAGAGACCTCAAATTCATCAAGATGCAGATCCTAGCCTTCAAGGGAAGGAATGATGTAGAGGCTTACCTGGAGTGGGAAAGGAAGGTGAACTTGGTTTTTGAGTGCCACAATTTTTCTGAAGATAAAAAGATAAAGTTAGCAGCTGTTGAATTTACTGATTATGCACTAAATGGTGGGATTAGTTGGTGACATCCAGGATAAGAAATGGAGAGGTGCTAATTACTACTTGGGATGATATGAAGACATGCATGAGGAAGTGGTTTGTGCCTTCTTACTATTACAGGGAGATGCACCAAAAACTTCAGAGACTCACTCAGGAAATTAGTGGAGGACTACCACAAGGAGATGGAGGTGGTTATGATCCAAGCCAACATAGAGGAGGATCCAGAGGCTACAGTGGCTAGGTTTTTTATTGGACTTAATAAGGAGATAGACAATGTTGTGGAGTTGTATCACTACTTAGAGATTGAGGACATGGTGAACATAGCTATAAAGGTGGAGAGACAACTCAAAGTTAGAATGACAGCGAGGAGTGGATCAAGCTCTAGCTACTCATGGAACTTCAAATGGCCTAAAAAGGAGGAGAAATCTAAGGACAAAGGAGTGGACTTCAAGGAAGCACCTAAGAAGCCGATTGGGAGATTTAAACAAAAATGTACTTCCAACAATCAAACTACTTCTAGTAAATATTCATCTATAAAATGTTTTAAATGCTTGAGTACTGGCCATATTGCATCTCTTTGTCTAAATAAGAAAGTTATGATTTTGAGGGATAATGGGATGATTGATTCGGATGATAGTGGTAGTGAATCTAAGTTTGTTATTGATAATGATTTTGAGGATGATAGTTGTTTTGAGAGAGTTGTTAAAGGAGAAGTATTAGTAGTTAGGAGGGTACTGAGTTCTAGGGCCATAGATGAGGTTGTAGATTAGAGAGAAAATCTTTTCCATTTGAGTTGTTGAGTTAGTGGGAAAGTATGCAATTTGATCATTGATGAAGGTAGTTGCACTAATGCAGCTATTTGGACTATAGTAAAAAAATTGGGTTTGACATGCAGGAAACATCCGGAACCATACAATTTACAGTGGTTCAATGATAGTGCTGGTGTGAAGGTGACTAAGTAGGTAGGTTGTATTTCCATTTTCAGTAAGGAGATATAAGGCTGAGGTGTTGTGTGATGTGTTACCAATGGAGGCTGTGTTAAGTCAAGAAGACTTCGCTTCAATTAATTTTGGTGACAATTAAATAATAATAATCTTAGAAATATATGAATTGTTTTAATAAGTTTGTTAAGTGCTCAGAAAAATGTAAATGATGCGTAATCAAACCCAGAAGATGAGTAGTCAAACCCAGAAGATATTTCAAACTCAAGATGGACGACATAAAAAGATACACGTCAACATAAGAAGATACACGTCAACACTAGAAGATATACATGGTCAACACAAGAAGATATACATGGTCACCACCAGAAGATATACATGGTCAACACTAGAAGATACACGTCAACAGCAGAAGAAGCGTGACAACATAAGAAGTATGACACAAGAAGAAAATGTGATACCAAAAGAAGCGTAACATCAGAAGAAGTGTGACACTAGAAGAAGCATATTACCAGTCGATGCAAATGGAAACTATTTTAGAACGTCAATCAGTTAGTTCGTTGGAGTTAGTTATAGGACTCAACTAATAACGGTTTCTAGAAGATTCAAGAAGCAATTTCTCAAAAAGACAGTTGAAGATTTAGGCTATAAATACTAGTCTTAGGCTATAAATACTAGTCTTAGTCGTAAACTAAATAAAGTTTTTTACAAGAGAGAAAATCTATATTCATGTGCGAAAGAAAGAGAGCGAATACATCTGTAACGTAAAGCTCAAACAATATCTTTCCATGAGAAAGAAAGGTTAAAGCCTGGAGAGGTTAAGAAAGCAAATAAAAAATGCTTTGGAAGAGAGACCTGAAGAGGCTTTGCAAGTATAGAAAGAATATTTGTAAAGTTGAAGAGTATAGTAAAATCTCAGACAAACTCTGAGGACTGAACATAGCCCAAGGTTAAGGTTGGACCAGTATAAAATCACGACGTCTATTATCTAACCCTTATCTTTTAATTTTCTTGTTGTTAGAAGAGTAGATAATAATTTTTGCGATTGCATTACTCATCAACTTTAGTGAATTATTTTTTTGATCATCTGAATTTGTTAAGAAATTAAAGAAATTCCTAAAGATTAACATCTTTGAAGTTTTTACACAATTCAACCCCCTTCTTGTGTATTTTACATATTATACGTGATTTCTATAATAACAAGTGATTTACCTCAATTAGTGTCAGAGCGAAGTTTCCAAAAAATACTGTTAAAAAGTGAGGACAAAGATCCATGGCTGAATCACATGTTTTTATAGCTGAAGGTGCCTCAGTCAGAAGACCTCCTGCATTTAATGGTGAAAATTATCATTATTGAAAGGACAGGAGGCGGCTCTTTATAGAATCCACACATATTGTGCTGGACTCCGCTTCCGAAGCCCAGCATTCGGAGACAATTGACGGTCGAAACTCATTGTAAGATTTTTTTAAACAATTAGAGCATATACGAAAAAACTGATAATTAAATTGGCCCGATTTATTTAAAACCATTTCAGTCAGAAAAATGCAATCATTATTGAACATATCAGAGTTTTAGCAATTACTTGGGCCCATCATAAAACACAAAGTTTGTTTTCAAAACATCTTTACATTTCAAAAACCACCCCTTTTTGCCTTAATATAAATACAAAATACAAAAATACAAAAATACACATGATATAATTGAATGCTTATACGTAAAATGATTCCAAAATACAAAAATCCTGAACTAACTTAATTACAAAAGTCTTTAATTATCCTGGAGTTCCAATGCCTTGCAAAGATCGCTAATCTTCTCTTTTTGCACATGAGGAGGCAAGCATGGGGTGAGCTACACAGCTCAGTGGCTAATATATTTATAGCCATTATATATATATATATATATATAACAATTCTATCATTCATACTTTATTCAAGCAATTTAAACATTCATCAAATTTAGCTCAAATCACATAACACTCAAAATGCTTCATACTTGACAATTTAAAGATGCAATGCATAACAAATGGTTTGAGGGTTCTATGAAATAGAATGAGAAAACTTAAGTTTACCATATGAACAGAATGAGTCTATTTTTCGAAGCTCATATGTCACAAGCGGGCAACCTAGAGAAGGCTCTTATCAACATACACATGACGAACAGAATGGTTCAACTTTAGCCCAAACAGAAGCACATAAATATGCTCAAATTATTTTATCAAATGCTTTCATACTTTATAAGCTCTTTCCTTTCTTTTCATTTCTACAAAATGTCATGAAAAATATCAAGGCATAACATTGATAAAAAAATAATTTATTTATATCACATATCATATTTCTTCCACAGTATGACAAAATAAAAAAAATCATGTATTTTCTTCAAGTCAATTTCAAACAATTTAACACATATCCACATATAGGCAAGAATTTACCCAATCACACAATAACTATAAATACATTACCCACCTCATTTGCTTGCGAAAATTCAAGTCAAGGTTGTCTTTCCCCTTACTCTTGGATAGGATTCTCTTGGTTCCCTAAGACAACCAAGTTTCATTCAATAGGAATCTAATAGAAAATCTCACAATGCAAAGTCACTAAAATTGATTCTAGAATGCTTAAACCCAAGCGTTTTCTAGACTCCATGAAGTAAAATCCTTTCAAAAATCCAAAAGTTTCAAAAAGATCTTACCTTCATTCTTCCAAATGAAGGGATCTTTAGCTCAAAGGAAAGCTCTTCTCTTCCTCTTCTTTTTTCCTTTCTTCAACAACTCCAAAATCTCTCTTGAAGGTTAGCACAATTGAAACCCTAGCTTGTTTTCTCTTCTTTCTTTCCTTCTCTTCTTCTCTTCGTATTTCTCTCTCTTCTTCAAGACACCCTCTCCTTTTTCTCTCTTAAATTTTCATTCTTCTCTTCTGCTTATCCTTCCATTCACGTTTTTCTTCTTCATTTATAAGCAAGACAACACTTCTTCTTCCAATTATGCCCTTAATGATTGAGAATTGTCCCATTTTCCCTTCCATTTATGCCTTATGTCTTTTATACTTAAGTGTCTTGCCAAAAGCACCCTTGAATATTCTGTCATAACTCTTTCTTCTAAAAAAGTGTCCCCCGTTGTCTTAAGTTTCTAATGACACCAAAATCATTCAGTTCGGGTCAGTGATTCGAAAGATACACTTCAAACATTTTTGGACTACTCTTGTCCAATTCAATACACTAGGCACAACTTCTATCTAAAATTTAAACATCATAGAGACTAGATTAGATTCCAATTTCTTCATACCATTTGTAGCTTCATGTCTCTAGTTTACCACAAATCAAAAATCATCTCGTTTGGAGCTCCATCGATCCATCAAAAATACTAAGGTATATTCAGTGGAACAACACTAGTTCCTATTATTTAAGAGCACACTCACTGTACCAGCCCCACATTTTTCACTCAATCTTTCTCATGTCATTTTAGATAGCTATGATTTTTAGTGCAGATGTATAGAAATGTCTTACAAATCCAATGGTTCAAGAATCAAGTCATTTCGGTGTCTAGAGAAGAAGTTATGGCAAAAAGAATCAAGCCTCTTTTTTTCCTCAATCATACTAAACCCGTTTCGGGGAAACAGCCATAACCTTCTCTAGAAATTTCTGATTAAGGTGATCTTTAGATGGTTCGAAATAGGACTTAAATATATACAAATTTTATGAACACTACAAAGACATATTTTATTGTCTAGAGGGTCAAAAATAGAATAGAAGATAGGTTAGGTGAAAATACAGAAGAAACAAAACATAGAAGAAGATGACGTCATCACAGAAAAAACAAAAAGGCAGAAGAAGCAAAAGATGGAAGAAGATGACGTAATCACAGAAGAAGCAAAACACAGAAGAAGATAACGTCATCACAGAAGAAACACAGAAGAAGATGACGTCATCATAGAAGAAGCAAAAGGCAGAAGATACATCTTTACTCTTAAACATATTCCCTTATAAGGACCTTAACTTTCGACTCCAATGTCCAAAATTCACGTACTATATACCATTAGAAAGATAAAAGAAAGATATATAATTTCATTAGTAACTAGAAGATAGATTCTATCTTGTGAAGGGTCTAAAGTGGAAAAAGATAGGTACAAAGCAGACTAATGAAAAAGACAGAAGAAGTGGAAAAAGATAAAAGAAGTAGAAAAATTGCTATAACTTTCCCTACAGATATCAGATTAAGGTGTCTTTATATGATTCGAAAGAGGATTTCAAGATCTACAACTTTCATGAAGACCATAAAGACAGATTTTATTGTGTGAAGGGTCAAAAATGGAATAGAAGATAGGACAGGTGAAAACACAGAAGAAGCAAAACATAAAAGAAGATGGCATCATCACAAAAGAAATAAAAAGGCAAGAGAAGCAAAACATAGAAGAAGATGACATCATCAAGCAAAACACAAAAGAAACAAAAAATAGAAGAAACAAAACACAAAAGAAGATGACGCCATCATAGAAGAAACACATAAGAAGATGACGTCATCACAGAAGAAGCAAAAGGTAGAAGATACATCTTTACTCTTGAACATCTTCCCTTATAAGGACCATAACTTTTGACTCCAATGTACAAAATTCACGTACTATATACTGTTGGAAAGATAAAAGAATGATCTATAACTTTTATGCAGAACTTAAAGACATTTTCTATCTTTTTAAGGTTCTAAAATGGAACATAAGATAGGTACAAAGCAGACTAATGAAAAAGACAAAAGAAGTGGAAAAAGGCAAAAGAAGTGAGAAAATTGCTATAACTTTCCCTACAGATATTGAATTAAGGTATTATTTATATGGTTCGAAAGAGGACTTCAAGATATACAACTTTTATGAAGACCTAGAAGACAGACTCTATCTTCTAAAGGGTCTAAAATGGAATAGGAAATAGGCCAAGCGAAAAAAATAGAAGAAGCAAAACATAAAAGAAGATGACATCATCACAGAAGAAACAAAAGGCAGAAGAAGCAAAACACAGAAGAACATGACATCATCAAAGAAGAAGCAAAAACATAGAAGAAGCAAAACATAGAAGAAACAAAACATAGAAGAAGATGACGTCATCACAGAAGAAGCAAAAAGGAAGAAGAAGCAAAACATAAAAGAAGATGACGTCATCACAGAAGAAACACAGAAGAAGATGATGTCATCATAAAAGAAGCAAATAGGCAGAAGAAGCAAAACATAGAAGAAGCAAAACACAAAAGAAGCAAAACATAGAAGGAGCAAACAATAGAAGATACAAAACATAGAAGAAGCGAAAAGATAGAAGATACATCGTCTTTTACAAGGACCATAACTTTCAGCCTAGAAGTCTAAAATTTTCATACTATATATCGTTGGAAAGCTAAAAGAAAGATATACAGCTTCCTAGAAGATAACTTTCTCTAATTCAGCATATAACAGTCTAAAAGTTTCCTCAAATTCAGAATATGAACTTTATATTCATCCACTAATGTACTACATCTAGTTCTTAACTTCATAACAAATTTTGAGATTCTTAAATACAGAATTTAAATTTAATGTCTGCATAAGAAATGTAGCCCTATGTTTCTAGTTTAATCCAAATTAAGAATCATCTCGTTTGGATAACTTGAGAAAAATATGTGGTTAAAAGACTGAAGCATATGACGTGAATATTTTCCAGATCAACCACCCATTTCGTTTCACAATCTTTCCTTAACACAACTCATACCAAGATCACCTTTTCGACTTCATTTACTTCTCATTCTCAACTCCATCTCAAATCAATATCATCCAAAGAAAATATATAGTCCATGATTAATCATGAACACTAACAACAGAACATACACATATGTACATATTCTTTATCAACTTACTACACAAATTCAACTTCATTTTTTCTTTCTTTCTACTTCTAACTTTCACCTTAATTCTTCTCATTTCAAAATCTCTTATCCACCAGAAACACCAAAGCAGAATATGGACATATCCACATTTCTCCTTTATTAGTTCTATTCTTCTAAGAAAATTTTGGCGTCCAACAACTCTCTCCCTTTAAAGAATTTCGTCCTTGAAATTCTTACCTGAGTGATCAACCAAATAGAGGTAACATTGTCTTATGTTTTTCTCAGTCTCCCTAGTAACTTGTTCACTTGAATAATTGCCTTTAAATGATCATAGTCAAAAGACTCACTTAGGCTTTCAATCACTCTTTTAATCATTCACTTTCTTAACGGTTTCTCATTAGGTTTCGGATTACTCACACTTTTCCCAGTTCTTGTGTCGATAATATCAATATCATATCATGTTGATGTCTCTTATGTCCATCTCACTTTACTCCATACCTTCGGTATTGGTCCACTAATTCCTTTATCTCTTTATTAGGTATACTTATTTCTCCTTTTCGATCACAAAGCCTCATCTTCCAATTTAAACTCAGAATTCAGATCCATTTTAAATTCCTTAATAAGATTCTCAATTCTTGAATCCTTAATTTGGGATAAACCAAGCCCCACATGCTATGCTTTTTTTTTCTCTAGTTATGATAATTCTCAATATCGAGTTTCTGCTTAGGGTATCTAATATAACACGTAGCCTTACTTGGAATTTCTCACTTGTACAATCATGGTCTTTCGATATTTATATCAATCTTCTCGATCTCATATTCAATTCTCTCAATTCAGTGATTGCCTCAAACTTTAATGATCTGTACTTGTATATATACATCTCAGATATTCCTTTACATATACTGTCGCCAAACTTCAAAAAAATCACTACTATAGTTTCTCTAAATCATGTATCGAATAATTAACTCATAGAACTTTAGTTGCCTCCATACATATGAAATCACTTTATCTTGGTACATTGGATTTATCCAAATCTCTTATATAATATCATTGCATACTATAGAACCTCCAAATCCATACAATATAATTAATATTAGTATAATTCCTCAAAATTTTCTTTACTTTCATTACTCATATGCTTTACACATTTTTCTTCAAGCATTTTACCATTCTTCTCAAAATTTCAAATATCTTTAATACATCATCAAATTTCGCTTGGACACTCTAATCTTCAATACCATGGTACTATCGGGGCAATTATTAACTCAAACAATTTATTATCGAATTCCGTATGCCCATGATTAGCTCTCCTAATTTCTTAAGAAACTAGTTCCTCAATGAGGCAATATTATCTCGTGTTGTTTTCAATTTCTCAATTGACCCATCTTTCTTAAATGATCTTCTCCATTCTTTATATTTCCTTGTATTTCATATTGGCTTATTCTAATGTTGCTCATTCATACTAGTTTCTCCTCACATTTCAATTTAATTCTAACTTAATTTCCTACTTTGGTAACACATTCATCAAAATCTAATTTATATCTCTTCACATATTCTCATAGAATATAATGTGGATCTAAGTTCTCCTCACATTAGCAATAGTGTTATCTCAATTTCCTAAAATCCACTTTTGTAGTTGTATACTTTTCATTAAAAAAATGCATACATCCTCAGTAGCATACTCTACTTGTTATGCTTGAGGCTCCACTAGGGATAGAACTCCAATATTAACTTCTAATTCATTACATATTCATCTTTGATTGGTTCTTTTATTGATCATTCTTAATATAAACTACCTGATCTGCTTAGCCTAATTTAAGGAAATTCTTCTTCAAAAGAAGAGTTGTTGCTACAATCGTCTATGCTATACTTCCATCTCGTTACTCTAATTCATCTCATAATCTTTAACTATAGGGATCATTGATTACCTCCTATCCATATCCAAATATAGGTCTCATATGTACTCAATCATGTTATTCACCAATTTAACCACATTATCAAATATGTACTCATAATAATTAGTCGACATAACCTTTAGAACCTCTACATATATCACTATCCTTTGTTTCACTTCCCATACATACATTCTTAATCAATTTAGGAGCATAAATATATAGTCATCTTGAAGTTCAAATCTTAAATTCACAAATACAATCTTATACTTTATCATAAATTCCGAGGTCAACCTTTCAATTCCATTTTGCTTGTACACTTTAAATCTTGTCGTTTTCACCCTGTCTCTATCTCTTCTTCAATTAATTCGTGGAAATTTTTTCACATTCGTATCAATTCAAGTACATATCCTCACAAAATTCTGTTACTTTATTCGCTGACATGACCACAGATACTACATCTGTGTCCAACATATTGGCCTACACAACATTTCTTATTTCTAAATATCCCCAAACTTTCCTCATCTTATACTATAAGCAAACACCATTCTTCTCATCGTTTCTACTAGTCTAAAGTCTTAACAGAAGTTCATACATGCAACTCATATGGTTGCAATTACTAGGATTCTATACTTATCAGTACCCTTCTCAAATGATGAGGAATTAGATGCAGCAGATCCTTGCAAAACTCCTCGTATTCTTTTACGAGGTGACATTTTACTCCTTTAATAAGACACCATCTTTCAACTTACTTTCATTTTAATCTTATTTCCTATATTTATGCATGATATGCATGTCACTTAACCAGGGCCGTTCCTAACGTTTTATAGGCCCTGGGAGAATTAAAAAAAAGACTCTAATAAATGGGCAATGAACAAATATGTACATTTTAAAACCATATTTTTGTTATTAAAATTTAATATCTATATATAAGTATAATGAAAATTAGAATTATAAAAATTAAATTATTTATTGATGTTTAATTATATTTTTATAAATAATAAGTAATCTAAAAATAAAAAAGGAGAAACACAAATAAACGCAATATCATTTAATATTAATGTTCTGATTTAAAATGCTAATATAATGCACGTTAATGATAAATTACAAATTAATTATAATATATTCAAATATTTAATAAGATAAAAATATATTAAAAATAAAAAAGTTTACTTCTAAATAATTATTTAGAACAGGCAGACAAAAGTGAAGCAAATGGTAATAAGAAGCCACAGTTGTTCTACTGCTATAACAGTGAGCAATGACATGAATGCATCTGAAACTACACAAGTAACTGGTGGAATATTAGGAGAAACTTTAGGGATCAGGCCATTAAATGATGCCAAGTAGCGACTAGCGACCCTGTATTAGGTTTTCCCAAATAAGATTCATATGTTGTAGAGCATCAGTGTCTGAAGGAGGTAGACCATCTGGGATGAATTTGAACCGAAAATCAGGCAAGCCATGCAGGGATCCTCAAGCGTCTATGATTAATCTCAAGGTTGACATATGTTATGTGAAAACCTTTGTGGTGAAGCAGCTTTGCCAGTTGAAGCATTGTTTTCATATGGCCTTGAGCTGGGAGGATAGGCCCCTAGTGAGGATGGGCCCTGGGCAGGTGCCCTGCCTGCCTCTGCCCAAGGTCGGCACTGCACTTAACGCAACACATCAACTCACAATACAACAATAAATCACATAGCACACAATTCATCCCATATTGCATTCTAAGCCTAGGAAAAACCTAAGCTCTGATACCAAACAATGCTGAACCCCACTTCTAGAGCTCAGCATTCGGAGAAAAATTAACAGTCAAAACTCATTGCAATTTTTTTTTACAATTAAAGCGTAAGCAAAAAATCGATTATCAGTTCGGCTCGATTTATTTAAAACAAATTCAGTCACAAAGAAGCAATCATTAATGAACACATCAGAGTTTCAGTAATTACTTGGGCCTATCACAGAACACAAAGCTTGTTTTCAGAACATCTTTACATTTAAAAAAAAACACCCCTTTTTGGCTTATAACAAAATACACAATACAAAAGATACAATTGAATGCTTATGCTCAAAATGATTCTAAATTACAAAATTTCATTAACTAACTTCATTTCAAAAGTCTCAAACTATCTTGGAGTTCCAATGCCTTGCAAGGATCGCTAATATTCTCTTTCTGCACCTGAGGAGGGAAGTGTGGGTGAGCTACACAGCTTAATGGCTAATATATTTATAGCCATTGGCAATTGACCAAAGTCAAGCATATGTATATATATGTGTGTAACAATTCTAGCATTTATACTTTATTCCAGCAATTTAAACATTCATCAAAATGTAGCTCAGATCACATAACACTTAATATGTTTCATACTTGACAATTTAAAGATACAAATGCACAACAAACCGCTCGAGGGTTCCATGAAACATAATGAGGAAACCGAAGTTTACCCTATGAACAGAATGAGTCCATTTTTCGGAGCTCATATGCCATAAGCGGGTAGCCAGGAGAAGGCTCTTGTCAACGTGCACGTGATGAACAGAATGGTTTCACTCTTGCCCAAACAGAAGCACATAATCATGCTCAGAATCATTTTACCAAAATGCTTTTATACTTTCAAACCTTTTTTCTTTCATCTTTCTTGTTCTTTCCTTTCTATATATGCAAAATGCCATGATATATTTCAAGGCATAACATTGATCAAAAATCACAATTAAATTTTATCAAGATATCATGCTTCTTTCACGATATAACATAATCAAAATCATCATGTATTTACAACAAGTCAATTTCAAACAATTTAACACATATCCACACAAAGGCAAGAATTTTCCCATTTACACAATAACCATAAATATATTACCCACCTCATTCACTTGCAAAAATCCAAGTCAAGGTTGTCTTTTCCCTTGCTCTTGGATAGGATTCTCTTGGTTCCCTTGATTCTTCACCAATTGAAGAGATCCTTAGCTCAAAGGGAAGCTCTTCTCTTCCTCTTCCTCTTCCTTTTTCCTTTTTCCTTACTTCAACAACTCCAAAATCTCTTTTGAAAATCAAGAAAAGTTAAACCCTAGCTTGTTTTCTCTTGTTTCCTCTTGTTTCTCTCCTTCTCTTCTTCTCTTCATATTTCTCTCTCTTTTTCATGACATTCTCTCTTTTCTCAAATTTTCGTTCTTCTCTTCTACTTATCCTTCCATTCAGGTTTTTCTTTTTCATTTATAAGCAAGACAACACATCTTCTTCCAATTATGCCCTTAATGATTGAGAATTGTCCCATTTGCCCTTCCATTTATTCCTTATGTCTTTTATACTTAAATGTCTTGCCAAAAGTACCCTTGAATATTTTGGCATAACCCTTTCTTCTAGAAAAGTGTTCTCCCTTATCTTAAGTTTCCAATGACACCAAAATCAATCCATTTGATTTAGTGATTCGAAAGATACACTTCAAACATTTTTGGACTGCTCTTGTCTAATTCAGTATACTAGGCACAACTTCTATCTGGAATTTAAACATCATAGAGACTGGATTAGATTCTAATTTCTTCATACCATTTGTAGCTCCATGTCTCTAGTTTACGAAAAATCATAAATCATCTCGTTTGGAGCTCCACCGATCCAGAAATCTTCAAAATACTAAAGTATGTTCAGTGGAATAACAACGGTTCATAGTATTTAAGAACACACACACTGTACACGTCCCACATTTTTCACTCAATTTCTCTCACTTCAATTCAGATGGCTACGATTTTTGGTGGAGATGTAGAGCAATGTCTTACGAGTCCAATGGTCTAATAATCAAGTCATTTCAGTGTCTAGAGAAGAAGTTATGGCCAAAAGAATTTAATCTAATTTTATCATAAATCAAATTGAACCTATAGTGGGACAATTAGTATAACTTTCTCTAGAGATGTCGGATTTAGGTGTTCTTTAGATGGTTTGAAAGAAGACTTAAAACGCTACAACTTTTATGAAGACCTTGAAGAAAAATTTTATATTGAAAAGGATCAAAAATGGAACAGAAAATATAAGATGAACAGTAACCTAGAAAAAGTTTATGAACAGTAACACAGATGATGTTTTACAATTGGCATAACTTTCTCTACAGATATAAGATTTAGGTGTTCTTTGGATGGTTTGAAAGAACACTTCAAGAGCTTTTAAGAAGAATTGAAGACAAATTCTATCTTCTCAATGATCAAAAATGGAATAGAAGATATAAGATGAACAGTAACCTAGAAGAAGTTTATGAATAGCAACACAGAAGATGTTTTACAATTAGCATTACTTTCTCTACAGATATCATATTTAGGTTTTCTTTAGATGGTTTGAAAGAGGACTTCAAGAGCTACAACTTTGATGAAGACCTCGAAGACAAATTCTATCTTCTGAAGGATCAAAAATAGAACAAAAGATAGGTACAGAAGAAATGAAAAGACAGAAGGAACAAAAGACAAAAGAAGCAAAAGATAAAAGAAGCAAAAGACATAAGAAGCAAAACACAGAAGAAGCCAAAGACAAAAGAAGCCAAAGACAGAAGAAGCAAAAGACAGAAGAAGCAAAACACAGAAGAAGCAAAACACAGAAGAAGCAAACACAGAAGATGATGACGTCATCACAGAAAAAACATAGAAGAAGATGACATCATCACAGAAGAAGTGAAAAGGCATAATAAACAAAACACAGAAGAAGTAAAAGGCAGAAGAAGCAAAACACAGAAGAAGCAAAATATAAAAGATACAAAACATAGAAGAAGCGAGAAGATAGAAGATACATATTCCTTTATAGAGTCATAACTTTCAACGTAAAAGTACAAAAATTTTGTACTATATATCGTTGGAAAGCTAAAAGAAAGATCTACAACTTTCTAGAAGACACCTTTGCCCAAATCAGCCTAGATTAATCCAGTTTTTCCCTCGAATACAGAACATGAATTTTTACATTCATCCAATGTACTGCACCCAGGTTTCTACTTCATGACAAATTTTGAGATTCTTAAAGACAGAATTTAAATTCGACGTCTTCATAAGAAATGTATCCATATGTTTCTAGTTTAAACCAAATTAAGAATCATCTCGTTTGGATAATTAGAGAAAAAGTTGTCGCTAAAAGACTGAAACATACTCCATAAATTGTTTCCAGATCAACCATCCATTTTGTTTCACAATCTTTCCTTAATACAAACCATACTAAGACAAATCAATATCATCTATAAAGAAATTTATAATCCATGATTAATCATGAACACCAATAACAAAACATACACCTAAATACATATCCTCCAACAACTTACTACACAAATTCAACTTTTTTGCTTTCATTCTACTTCTAACTTTCACCTTACTTCTTCTCATTTCGAAATCTCTTATCCACAAAAGCACCAAAGAAAAATATGAATCTATCCACATTTCTCATTCGCTACTTTGCCCTTGCATAACATTTCTTGGTTCAAGAATTTCATCATTTTTTTTATTCATGACTAATCACCAAAATTTCTCATTAATAGCTCTAACTTCTAAGAAACATTCAGGGTCCAACAATATTAATGAAGAGGATTTTGGAGAAAGTGATATTGGGGATGATTGGTCGATTAGATGATCCGCAATACATCTTTTTCAGCTGTAAATCCAATGAATTCCTTATTCAAAGCAGCAATTCTGCATTTGACATTTGACTGATTCATCTGAACAGAGTAAAACCTCGGTTTTGTTTGCATTTTGAATTGATGTTTGAGGTGAAAGCCTATGTGGAAACATCTCTCTCTTCTGTAGGATGAATTGCTGATTAATTTTCTTGTAGAAACTTCTATTTTCTCAGTAACCAAACAAAGATAAGCATAGGCCTTATCAGAATAAGTTTTGGCATTTTGTGTAAGTTCGCAGGATAACTTTTCAATCAAACTTTTTCTTAGCCCAAATTTGGTTTGACTATAATAAAATAATGTCATTTTGATATTGTTATTGCAAATATATTAGAAGTATTTATCTAACTGCTAAAGTTTGTCATGTAATATCAACAATAAAATTGTATGATTATTACATATAAAGTTATTAATTTTACTTTTAGAAGTTGACTAAATTATTTTAGTTTTTAACGAAAAATGTCAAATTTTATTTATATTTTTATGAAAAATTTAAAAATGAATTTATAAATACCAAAATTTCATAAACATCAGTAAAAATCAATAATTAAATAACTCAATTGGTTCGATCAATTCAACCTTAAAAATTTTGAATTGTCTAACTTTTTGGTTTGATTTTTAACTTTATAGTTTAATTATTTTAATAACTTTTGTTATTTAATAACTCGAGTCGAGCCAAGCATTTTTTGTCATCCCTACTTATAAATCAATTAATTTTTATTCAACAATATCTTTTTTTAACTATACTTCAATTTTTTTATAGATAAGTATAATTTCTTTCAATCATATTTCAAATTTTTTAATTTTATTTAATGTTATGATAATCTAATCTAAACCTTTTAAACCACTTGTTTACTTTAAACTTCTTATTTGTTTTTAAAACATTGGTAAAAATATTTCTTACAAAAGAAAATTACCAAGATAACAAAATAAATTTCCTTAAAAAGGAGTTGGTTAATTTACAAACAACATAAACATATGTTATAATAAAAAGGAGTTAGTTTACTTATGTTATAATCTATATAAAATATTTGGTTAGATATATTTTTATTTATGTTTCATATGATTCAAAATTATATAATAATTAATATATTGTCGTTTGCATATTGTTTAATATACTTTAAATAATTTTTATTACAAAATAAAATATAGTTAAAAATAAACGTATTTTTATTTTTATGTTGCCAAACAACTGTATGAAGCTCTTTCAAAAAACTCTTTTTTAAATGACAGTTAAGCATTCAACTAACTTCTTAGAAAAGTTTTTCTTAGAAAATATCTACAAGAAAAAAACTCTACTGACAAAAGCTTTATTAATATAAGCCCAACCAAACAGAGGTTAATCACTAGTAAGAAATCAAATCAACATATTAATTTATTTTTAACTAAGTTTGGATTTTTAACAATGGGTTTGAAATTTTTTTAGATTTGAGCTTGAGTCGAGTACTCAAACTCACTTAAAATTATTTCAAATACTGTACAAACTCGAGTTTTAATCCAAAATTTTTTAAGGTCTAAAGTCAAACTTGAATTTAAAAATATTTCCAATTTAATATAGGCTAAGTACTCAATTTTAACTTTTTTGTTTTGTTTTGATTCTATCTTAAGCTTACAAGGTTCAAGATCGTTGGTAATAAACTTAGCAATAGGCTAGTTTGGCCCGGGCTTACATTTGGTCTGAGTTGACTTGACTCTCCAAGTGATAACTCAAGTTAAGTTCGATTGATAAGATATTATCTTACTATATTATTTGATATTATCTATTTTGTTTTAGATTTATTTTAGTACTTAAATATGCAAATTAACGTCTGTTTTATTTTAGGAGATAAAAAGTTGATATTACATCAAATTGAGACTCTATTGATGATGATGACAAATCTTGAATAAAGTGAAAAGATTGTTGCGGTTGATAAGACTTGAAGAGTTGGAGTTTAACTGAAAAACATCTATCCTTATCATGTAAGAATTTGAATTTATTTTAGATAAACATCTTTTTAAGTTAGAATTAGATTATGATTAGATCATAAAACCTTATAAAAATGACCTACCCCATGTAACATCCCGTCACCGACGCGATGGGTACAGTTCACCTCATACGTATTCTGTATACGTATCTTGCAAGTGTATTCTTTGTATCTGCATATCCGGTATATGTTCAGCATTGCATCAGTGTATGTATGTACATGCATGTGTGACCGATTTCTGACTTGATTGTGAAATTGGAGACTGTGTGATTAAGATTAATTGTGCTTTGATTGGTGAATGTGAGTGTCAAAATTGA